>CH003412.1:4381932-4441879 GCA_000149265.1 Ciona savignyi | reverse complement strand
CTGTGCCAGAGTTAAAGTTAGGGTTTCAAGTGTGCCCACACTGCCTACACACTGCTTACACGCTGCTTACACACTGCCTACACACTGCCTACACACTGCTCACACTGGGTATTTAGAGTCAGCCGCCTAAAGGGCTCTAAGGCTAAGGTATCCTATAGAATACACTACCTCTCTTTCTCTCTGAGGTTTCCCCTGAATTCTGAATTTGACTAAAACTATGTGTGTTTTCACGTTAACTTTTACGTAACTATTCTTCTTTAATGTAACGAAGAAACAAAATAAACTATAAATTTAAGGTATTTAGCCTAATATTGGAAACCTATTTTCGCCTACTAATTGCTAGTTAATATACTGGATCTCTTGAATTAGTTTTATGAAATCGGCCTACCTAGACTTTGACTAAAAGTCAGTTGTGACATGTAAGGTTGACAAATTGAACAATAAAAATTGAAACAGATAAAAAACAAAACCGAAGTCAGCCTTTAGGTGAATCCCCTCAAAAGAAAGCGAATTCAGGCGAAACCTTTTTCACTCTTGTCAATTCGTTAACGCAAATATTTTGTGTTGCAATTCCCGATTGATAATCCTCGAGCTCTTATTAATAGTATGATCGCCCTAATTGGTTCCGCTAGCTTGTTCTTTTCTTTATCGTAGATAAAAAGGTCACAAAGTAAAATAAATCATAAAACATAAACAGAAATATCTAAATCTTAAACAACAGTAGTTAAAACGGAAATATAGAAATACAGTGGCAGTAAAAACACGATCACGCGATTTATTCTTGATCAAGGTAGTGTTAGTTACTCAAACCACAACAATAGTGTGAAGCCTTAACACTGTTAGAGAGGAAGTAAACCGTCTAATTAGCATAGCTTTATCGTCACTCCACCGGAACTTGTAGTGTACCGGAACAATCGCAGCAACCCGATCACATTTCTATAAAGACACTGTTATTATTGCTTTATAGTAAACATTATAAATGTACAACACTTTTTACTATATTAGGCAACAGAAGGCCACTAATGTTTTTTGTGACATTTAACTAAAGTTGGAAAGTTTAGTTCCCTTTTTCCTTTTCTGCTATTTTAACTATTAGCGTTCACAATTTTTTTATTGACCTGTATACGGAAGAAAACAAATTATCATCATCGTTGCTGGTGTGTCTTGGGCAAGACAAGTGGTTGGTCAAACAGAAAAAAAGTATTGACAAAGTTACGATATTTTTTACCACCAGCGCATGGAAGTTAAAATGTCTCCAAAGTACGAAAGGACTAAACCACATTTGAAATCATAAACTTGGGTATTATGCTTATACTTCAAAGCTTCGTTTGCAGAAATGTCATTATCATTCCGTCACTCGACCGTTCTTATCCACTTGTGTACAAACCAGCTGATCCCTATGATGCGCGGTGTATCTTCCGTTTGGTCCTTCTTGGTCATGGTAATAAAGTGAGTGTTTTGCTGAGTAACAATGTTGATTTCGGTTAAAAGCATCATTTTCTAGGTTCGCAATGTTCCTTTTTTAGTTGTGCAGTATTGTAGTAGTTGAACACAGCTTTGTGAAGTAACGGTGTTAATTGTTATTTCCTTGCTGTTTTAATAAAAAAAAAGTTGCCCACGTACTAAAGGTACAATTTTAAAATTTTCAGAAAAACTTTGGGTTTATGGAAAAAAATGTTTTTTTGGGTTACATCCAAGCAAAATTTTAGGATGCAAAAAATCTAAGGCTCCCTGTGACAGGATTTTAAGTTTCACCTTTGTTTTCCGTAAGATCAGTTTGCGCATCGCATTCGCCCATTTAAATAAATTGACTGCGGGCGCGAGATAATCTGACGATCACTCGTGTGAGAATGTCCTTTACGTTTTCTCATTTACGGCGGTAAACATGAGTTACGTGAATAATCAATGGCGTTTTTCATTTAGCATCATCCCAGAGTTCGTGCAAACCAAATGCGTAAAATACCGATCGTATAGTTTATTAAATATGTACAGCTAAAAAGCGAGAACCCACAAATATACTAACCGAGCGTAAATGCCGTTCATATATATATGATCCCAAATATATACCTTGTAATTTTGTACAAATAAGTTTATGCCTTTAGACTTATACCATATAGATATATCGATCGTAATAGAAGTTAAACAATTTTAGAAAGGTAAAATATTTCTCTCCATTATTTTATATGCTGTTTTATTACTATGGAAAAATGAATAAATATGTGTACATGTGCCGTATACTATTTTTATGGTTAAAATTGTCAATCATGCGTTTTCAATTATATTCGGATTAAATTCTGTTGGTTTAGACTTACAAAAGGCTGTATACTATTTGACGATTTAAGCCAAATAACAATATATAAGTTTCCGAGGCTTTGTGTGCTTGATTTGATTTCCCGATAACGATCGCTATAAATAAATTGAGTTTCCGTTTTCAAGATAGGGACAATCAAAACTCCGAGGAGCCACGATGGTCTGGTAAAGACAACAACTCGTATTGTGGCCTCATCATACAGTTCGCTATGCCGCCGTCAGTATGAATTAAAATGTGAATATATTTAAGTTTAGTTTTGGTTTTTGAGGTTGCATATTTATCATTACAGTTTCTATTAGCTCGATGAAGCGTTTAGGTAATTTTCTGTAAAAAATTGTCAATGTTGAAATGATGTACCCACAAGGAAAATTTCTGGGTAATCTCTGTTTTTTTTACTCGTGCAATATATATTTAGATAAGGAAAACATGTTTGCCGCGGTTTAATTGCAGGTAGCAAGGTTGTCGGCTATGCAATAATTTAAGTATTTAACATTCAGGCTATTGCTTTCAGATTTTTCTGTGTTTTTTTTAAATTAAAAAGTAAGCGAGAGCAATAAGGATCAAAAAGTGAAAAGATTGTTGAGTTTGTACAATTCTATATTAACAAACGTACTTTTAACTGGGGTAGCTGTGTAGTCTTATATAAGCAATTTGCGAAATTAGGACAAACAAGGTGCTAATATTACAGCCAATGAAAGCAGTGTAAAATGTCAAGTATTGTGACGTTTTTTCCGAAACCGTCATGCTAAACCACATAAAGCAAGTTCGGCTCGAGTCTATTCAAGTGTTTGATTTGTTAAAGCCACCCAAGAAACTTTGAATATACACATTTATAACTGTATAGCGCTTTCGATGTATGTCTTGTGAGAAAATGCTGACTAAAATATTAATAACACTTTTTCATTTTACTTATACAGGTTTTAATTGATAGGAGAATCATTTAGACTTAAAGAGGACTGGTGTTAAAAAAAAACAATAGACTGAACTACTAGACCTGCGAGTTTGTAAGCAACAATATAGTTGTAATGCAGATACAAATAGACCTTCGTCCGCATTCTATTTTGTCTGCATCCAGTTTGCATCGACGGAAGCTACTCTCTACCACGCCTAGCGACAGAAAACGTCAAATTTCGTTCGTTTCGGTCGATAACGATTCATGGTTCCGGAGAAATGTAAGTAAATGAGTTGCCGGCATATTATAAGCTTATCACCACAATGCCATTCGTCTCAGTGCGCGCACTTTCAATAAAGACATAACCTTAAACAAGCAAGGAACAAGACCCGTCATATTTACTTTAGATGTATGCTGAATGTGGGTGTTTAATCAAATCAAATATCCCCATTGACTTTCAGAGAGATTTGGAATCTTCTCTTTCGACTTACAGCAAGGAGGGAAGTTCAGTTCGTTCTGATGACTATGGCAGGTAGGTTAATTATTTATAGACATGACTATTAAATACTCGTAGTTATGACTACCATATACTTTTAACACGCTTGAATACGTTTAGGTTAGGGTATGCGCAGACCTTTAATTTAATATGAGATTCATATTTTTATATATATAATGTAACATTTATAGAATTCGTTATATTCATAATCGTTCCTATAGTTAAGAATGGCGTGCTTATCATTTTGACGTAGGCTTAACACCTCTGCAGCTTGGATATGACCGTCAGGCAAAGTATTACAACAGTTTTCATATTGCTAAATAATAAATTTGATTTCGGTATTATAAAAAATATTTAGAGGGTAGCAAAATATACTCTTTTTTTAAAGGGTTGAGACAACGAAGAGTGCATTTTAATACAGTGTCAGGTCAGATTATTACGCGCTCACTGTCGAATTATTGCTCGTATCGACTACGTAGGGTTACTGCCATGTATCTAATTTGCTAGTTTTACCAGTACATTAAACCACTAGTCTTGGAAAGCATTAACTACGTAGCTTACCCAAGGACGAACACGTCTTATTAGTCGGATGGTTTTAAAGCCACTTTTCCTTTTGGCTGACGTTCAGCGTGTGTGAGCTAATCAGCTGGACTAAATCTAATTCTCTTTATATTCGCAAAGTGGTTTAAGGCACTTAACCTTTTATTGTGTCAAAAACCTTTTATTATACCTCTTGTAATGGCGCGGTTCATTATTTTCCGACCCATTGTCAACTTGGCAAATGTTCATTGGCAGTTTGATTCAATGCCTCGATAGCGGCAGAGAGCAAACAATATAATCTCGATCACAATTCACTTCAGAGGAAATAAAGTGGCGGTGTGTTGGTCCCGAATCATAAATGTATACTGTCTTGACATTACCTTAACCGATTACATCATTGCTGATAAGATTTGTGTTGATTTAACTCGTGCGTTTCTTTTGCCATAACCACCTGGGTTTTTAACCTGCTATATTTGTTAAACCTGTTAGTCACATGGTTATTTAGAACTCACGCAGCGCATTAGTTCCAACAACAAAACACAACAATAATCGTATTAATCCTTTTTTGTCCTCTAGCAAAGGCTTTTGAACAAAGTTGTGTTGCAACGTTAGTTTTATGCTTTGGATATAGGGAAATAGTACCACTACTTATAAAGGTAGAGTTTAAAGTGGCCCTTTTAGATCAACTACGTGCATCACTTTCTCTTTTTAATTGACTCGTAAACACTTAAACGCACGCACTTTCGCCGCTTTTGTGAATACTCGAAAACTCGTTTTGTTCAAGTTAGGATTACCAGAAACACAGTTCAAATTTGTAGAGGCAGAAAGTGGTTTGTTGATTCCGAACCTTTGGCAAAATCGGGAATTAATCAAAGAATATCTTGTAAACCTTCTGAGCTATGGATATCAGTTCGACGCATTCCAGCCACCTAATAAAACACCAGTACAACGCGCCAAGCGAAGTGTCGAGTGACTTGAGTTTCAGAAGGTAAGTTTGTGTCTAAATATCACGGCCTAAGATAAGGTATCCATTTTTTACATTACTACGTACTATATGATTGTGTTGTCCCAATCATACCAAATCTTTTCCAGTAAATATTTGAAATTATCGATTTGATATCATTAATATAACTTGTACGTACTGAGTGGTACATTTCGAGTTGCCGACAGTTTTATGTTTTAACATGGTTTTGGTGCGAAATCGTGTCATATTTAACTCCTAATTTTAGTTTAATTGTTTGTGCGGTGTGGAATTTTTGCCTGTAAGTACACCACACTGGGATAAAGGGTACCATACACCGATTTATATAGGACTACAGTAAGATAAATTTGTAAATTTTATAAGCTATAACAAATGTTTTATCCAAGAAATCAGTAAATTATTTTTACCCGCTGGAAAAAAACAAAGAATTCCACACATCACATCTTAATATTATCATAGTAAACATTTTCTGCTACATTTGTGTTCTGTACCCACACTGGTAATAGTCGTGCGGATAATATTCTTGTGTTGTGCGTTTGTCTTGTGGTTCGGCCATCCAACCCGCGCAAGTTTGTGGTTAAGCCATTTGGAATAATCAATCTTCGAACACAGGGCTTTTATTTGTATAGCCGGCAATAAAACAGCTGCCTTTTAAGTTTATGACCTCCTCTTTGTGTGATTGAGTTGTCGAGCGATAGGTCATGATGGCGCAAAACGGACCCTGTATAAACACCCGCAATATCCAATGCGGCACAAAAAGAAAACAACACCAGAAAAAAAGGCTTGAACTAAACCAGCAAAAAGATTAGTAGCAAATGAATTCAATAAATAAATAAGATATTCCATAAGACTAAAAAGAAGCGTATTCGTCGGATAAGGAAAAATGGCTGATTCGTCTATACATTATGACAAACTTAGAAGCAAAAGTCTTGTTTGGGCGCTGTACTTCAGATCTGTTTTCAGGTATAAGACGTTAGCCGAAACATATATTCCGTTTTTTATTGCTCGTTGAAAGATAAGTTAAATCTTTAATTTGGCAATTATTACCTGACTGCTTCGCTTTTTATTTTAGCTCGGACAGCAGTATTCGTTTGGAAGAACACATCAAGCTTCATCACTTACAAAAGCTCTTGCAAGTCTTCAAAACTCATACTCCGCAAAGTACGGAAGCACATAATCATGACAAGTCACGCCAAGGTTGGATATGTGTATGATTTATATGAGTAGCAGATACGTGGTACGGCTATAGATTAATATACAAAAAATAATGTGGTAAGCACAATACATTGGATAGATATGTTGAAAAAAATCTTATTATACAACATGTCTGGTTTAGTATTGGACAAAAAGTTTATTATAACTATGTGAAACAGTGTAATATCTCCGTCGTACTGGAATTATTAGCGTGCACCTTGCTTCCTTTTTTAGCGTGAACCAATTAGTGTTATCACGTGTTAACGATAGAGCCTTTTTGGGGCAGTTGTACTTTGGAACGTCTTCCGAGCGGTTGTATCCTGCTGTGTGTTATTGTTTTTTACGAATACAAGATTGGGCATAAACTACAGGTCTTATACGCGAACCATAGAATTGTTACATATACCATTTTTTACACCAGTTACGTACAAATTTGTTGTATAGTCGAAACGTAAGTTGTGGACGAATTCTCTAAGAATACTGAATCTGATAATGTTGCATTGTCATCCTACAGCATGTATGAACATCGTCCATGACGTTACACTGCGATACAACTTTAAGCGAATGAAAATACATTTTATCGGGTGTGTGTGTAATTAGTTCGCTATTCTCTCTAAGTTTTTTTGTGCCAATCTGCGACACCGCAGATAACATACCCAGTATTAGGAAGCCGTATTCTTCAAAATTCTGCTCGCAGCTGCAGCATTAGAAGGACCCCAACACGGTCGTTGCTTTAAAACGCGAACTATGCGCCAAACCAGCTTGAAATGTGACATGCATTCTTTTTTTGTGTGACATGCATTCTTTTTTGTGTGACATGCATTCTTTTTTGTGTGACATGCATTCTTTTTTTGTGTGATATGCATTCTTTTTTGTGTGACATGCATTCTTTTTTTGTGTGGCATGCATTCTTTTTTGTGTGACATGCATTCTTTTTTGTGTGACATGCATTCTTTTTTGTGTGACATGCATTCTTCTTTTTAAGATCGACAAGGCGAGAGACACGAAGACTCGGGCCAAGTTAAGCAGGCTCCAGGAATGATGTCATTGCAGGAGTTTAAAACTACAATATCCAGCATGCTGGGCACTGCCCGATGGAACGAACAAATGGAAATGTTGTTTTACAAAGTAAGTTTAAAGTTTACATTTTGTGCAAGTTTTTATTGTATATTAAAACCAGCACAATAACTTGTTAACACCAACTCACATAACCTACAAAAACGATCACATTGACGTTTGTTTAGGTGGATACCGCTTGCGACGGTTACGTTGATTGGAACGAATTCTGCACTTACATGTTGTTGCAAATGCGAGAATGGGAACACATCCAAAATATGAAACTTATTCCCTTTGAATCAGAGGCCATCGTCAGGCAAATATTTAATAACAAGGTGGTTGCATTTGTTGTTCAAGACTGGCGTAAATTTTGCATCCGGTAATGTATGTTGTAAAGTTTCGGTTAAGTTGTAAAACGGAATAATTATGTTGGTTCATATTTAGTATATATAAACGAGCCAGGTGCTTCTTTCTTAAAACCATCTGTCTGGTTCAACTACTACTGAGAATGTCGACCGCGACAGTTAAGCGCTACCCCTTTCCAGCTCATTCTTCAAAAGAACAAAAATAACATAAGGTACAGTACATAATGTAAAAAACTGAAATTCTTCGTAAGAACGAAAAAACAAGCTCAACGGCCTGTTTGTAGGCAATAAAGAAATTTCAAAACAGCATTTCAGTTTTTAACATTATGTAATGTACCAAATATATCTAAATTAGCATAGCTTAATGATTTGCAAGACAATATCAAACATATAACGACCATCGCTACTTATTGCACGACAAGAAATTGAAATGTAGTTGAAGGTGTTACTTCACGTATACCGATAACACTTGGATACTTTGGTTTGCCTTTATAACGCCAGACTTTTTTCAGCAAGAAACCACCACAAGGACTCTAATTGTTGAGAACCCAACACGAATAGTCAGCATCAGCAAAGTTGGAGCGATGTGCATTTGGGATTTTGATCTCAGACTATTAAAGGTGCGATTTCATCTAGTTTTATAATGACAGTGGGGAAATCTATTATTATAAACCAATAATATACACGTTAACACATATTTGTTGTGCAATTTCAGACATTTTCGTTGGCAGCCGATGTGTCGGAAGAAAACCAATCTTCTCGTAGAAGATTCCATACTTGGGTGACAGACGCTGTATATTTGAGGAACACTCAAAATATTGCATTAACAACCAGCAGTAGAGAGATCTATTTTTATGACATATCAACGTCGATTTATAGCATAGAATTCTGCTTGTATGGTAAGAGTCATAATTAAGATACATCGCACGCCCAGATGTACACAGGCTTGTACTTAAAACAAATTTTTCCATCCAGCCTTACCAAATGTACCAGTATGCGCGTACTACTGGTATAACAAGAATGCGCGAAACGGTCATTCCAAGCTTTTCTTTGGCGACGATACTGGAGCGGCTCATATTCTGCATTTCTACGCTCCTCAGTCCAGACTTTTCAAAAAACCCTTCAGCCCACAGCAGGGAACACAAAGGGTGTACTTCAATGTAAGAAACCTGTAGTCTATATCGCTACGAACCAGGAATAATAAATTTTATAATCGTGTATATTGAAAATAGGATCTAAAGGATCATCGTCAGTTTGTTTCTTACGAGTGCATCGGTAGTATCCACAATGACGTAATGAGGAGAATACTGTACGTACCTCAGGGTGACGTGCTCATTTCGTCATCAATGTCCTCTACGACCTCAGTGGTTCTGATGGATGTGAAACGAAAAAACAAACCGTACATATTTAAAGTCAACAAAGTAAGTTAATTATATCAACAAGCTGTATTTGGTGTAAATGTACTGTCAAGAATATAAAAATTAAACATTAGCTAAATATATTCGCCTATTTTTTGTTTTATCGCTATTATAAGATAAAACTCATAAAAATGTAATAAAATTTTGAATTTTTCTAAATCATTTTGTAAATAAGTTATTCAAGTCTGTTAGTTTCTTGGTGAAGGTTTCCGACTTTAACAGAAATGTAACATGTGACCAGCCGCCAGTGGCATCCGGCAATTGTCCATGTTATAACGGGTCCTTTATTTTCTAGCCTTGCAGATAAACATATTTACCTATTTTAACATATAAAGGTAAGCTACACGTGAATGGTTTTTGCAGGGCGTCGAGTGTTTCGACTACAGCAAGTCATTAAACATCCTTGTGACTGGTAGCTTGGACCATCTGGTTCGAATCTGGAATCCATATGTTGTTGCTCGTCCTATCACAGTTTTACAGGGTCACAGCACTGGAATATGCGATGTTGTTATCAATGAGGCGTATGCCCAGATTGTGACCTATTCGAAAGACGTTGTAAGTAATATCCAACGTGTGTACACGGATTAAGATTTGAGGATTTGTTTTGTGCAGGCAATTAAAGTGTGGGACATAAGGGAACATATTTGTCTTCAAACCATTTCGCCCAAGTTTCCTTCATTACAGCCGGATAGAATACCAGATCACGGTACAGATGGTGACGTAACGGCTGGTATTAATAGATCAGTAGTGTGTTATCTTCCTATTACGATGATGTAGTTCTTTGAACGTTGTGCTGGTGATTTCCAAAAAAATGCAAAATAAAAAAGCTAATTTAATTTTATATAAATTATTATTTGCCCTGTGAAAAGAAGTTAAATTAATTTTATTAAACAACACCAAATATATTAATTAAGATGGACAAACTGTCCACAGGTGAAGTCCCACTAAGTCTGTATGGTTCTCCCCATGATGTAATGATAGTAACGTGCAACGACAGCATTGCTCTACTTAAAATGGGAAAGTTGGAACCGAAAGCCGAACTTCCGGTCACCCACGAAGCACCTCTTTGTGGAGCTGCGTACAACCCTCTTTTTCACCAGGTTTGTTTTGCCGCAAAAAGAAATTTAAATAAAGCAAATTAGGAAATACTTCAAAGATGTTCAATTTTTGCATGTTGTTTCATCCATTTTACTGAAAAAGAAGGAATGTTACATTCCGCTTATCTTGCTAACCTTTGTATTAGTTTTAGTTTAGTTTATTCATTTTTTGCTCGAGTATTTAAAAATGGCAAGCGAATAAAATAACGACACGGGAACAGGAAAATACGGCAAAACGAACAGGATATAATTTAATAAATATAGCGGACGCGGCCGCCAAACCTAGGCGAAAGAACACTCAGTTATGTATTTTCGTACTAACCCTTACTTTACACAATTTCCCCATATCCTTATTTTAAGCAAGTTTATAAAAGGATACAGCCTCACAATAACCCGTAATGGTACAGGTTGTCACTGCCAGCGACGATTCGGTGGTTTCGGTCTGGGATATCGAAACTGGATCCAAATCTTTGTCGTTTAGCAATGCTCACGAACAAGAAGAAATAACTTGCTTATCGTTCGACGATACTTGCAGGAGGCTTTTTACTGGCGCCAGAGACGGCACAATCAAGGTAGGTGTTATTGCTTACGTATAGAGATGTGCAAAGTAGGAAATA
Organism: Ciona savignyi; assembly: GCA_000149265.1. NCBI lineage: Eukaryota > Metazoa > Chordata > Ascidiacea > Phlebobranchia > Cionidae > Ciona > Ciona savignyi. The sequence goes on along the minus strand of CH003412.1, from coordinate 4,430,911 downwards.
AGAATTATTCTTAATCTTTTTTTCTGCTGTAGTATACCAGAGATTGAACTAGTTGGTGCAAAAAATATTTGTATTGTTATAGTATTTTTCGAAATTGGTCGCTATCTATTCGGTTGTGTCTATTAGGCAAGACACTTAGGATAGGTTATATATAGGATATTCTTGATTTATGCGGACGGTTAACGCAGGGTTGTTGTAAAAAGCAAGGGTATCAAAAGGAAAACTGTCAGATTAACTCGCGAATAAGTAAGGATGCGTTCTCACAATAGTAACCGTCAGATACGCCCGCCGTCGGGTTATCGAAGCCATTGCAATGTATTTTATACAATTGTCCTTTAATGTTAATGGTATCCTTTTCTGCTAAGGTCTGGAGCTTTCAAAATGGCAATTGTTTGCACGAACTTGAACCGGTTGAAGAAGCTGAGGTTACTGGCGTTTTGTCTTTTCAAGACAGAACTATTTTGGCAGTTGGTTGGAACAGATTGATCACAATATATGACGATTCGGACCCAGACGTATGTATTTTGTATATAACGCTATATTGAGATATATATTAAAGTATCTTCCATTCAGACGGTCAATATTAAGCCTTCAACTTCATGGAAAGCAGGGCAGTTACACAAGGTGCGTTTTAAATCACTAATGATTTGTTTTTATCCTGTACAATTATTAGTACATTGTAATAGACACATGTAAGCTTTTTTTTTTGTAACAAGCTTTTTAGCAACACTTGTTAGCATACTTTGCTAAACATACGGCCCGCGGGCCGGGTCTGGCCAGTGAAGGGATTTTGACCGGCCCGCAAACTGTATCCAACCATACCCTGTAATTAGGATATTGAATACTATTTATGTAATAAACCGGCCCAACAAGGACATTATTGTCCCAAATCTGCCCCGCCGACTTAAGAAGTTGCCCAGTCCTGATGTATAGGCTACCGTAGGTATACATCATAAGCTTGTTTTTCATTCAAATAATATTTTTAGGATGACATCCTGGCAGTAGCACATTGCCCACCAAATCTGTTAGCAACCGCCAGCTACGACGGATGTATCATTGTGTGGAATGAAGAAACACAACAGATTTTCGTCACCCTCAGAGAAGGTGTAGATCCAAAAAGCCGGTTAGAATTGGGTTTTATTAAATTCTGCTTTTTTTGCCAATATCATTTTGTTTTCTATAAGATAAATATTGTACAACGCATATACTGTCCAAATATTAAGGTGACGTTATTTTTTCGGTCAACAGCAAAACCCCAAATCCGGTCGATACTCTTCTGTTTTTACCCGAACGAAAGAGTAACTTGCATAAAAACAGAGCAGGTCTTATCAGCAGCGAGGCCGGAAATTTATACTGGTGGACTTTAAATGGTAGAGACGGCCTTTTAGGTAGGTTTTTTCTACTCCTTGTTGTTCAATATTAATATGGTTTTGTTAAGTTTATTTATCGGTTGTTTCCATAAATATAACACAACAGGAAAAATAAACCTACTATTGTTAAACACATCTATAATCAAATAATGTATATAAAGGGTTGATTTTAATGTGTCTTCCCTGATTAAGAATGGGCAGACCTCATGTACCTATCTTCGGTAATCATACTACTATACTAATAAATTACTCCTACTGTCTCGCCTACTTTTTCCACTTCTGCATGTCAGGTTATCAAAAATGTTTTAGGTCACTTTCGAGCGACGACCCAAGCGGATGCCTCCGTACTTTCCCTGTGCTCCACTGCAGACGACAAGTTGTTAATAACTGCAGATACTGCAGGGGAAGTGACTGTATGGGATGTTCAAGATTATTGCGTAGATGGCAACTCCTCGGTCAGTACAGTATAATTTTATTTCTGTTTCCATCCATTCGGGTATTTTATATATAGTCGGTTTGGTCATGATCGTAATCCTTTCAGTCGTTAGTCGAAAGATTAAAAATCAGTCGTTATCTAGTCGACTGTGTTTAATTGTGAGACACTTAGCGTACTTGACAGAACCAGGTGGTTTATTGCGTAAAAACTTTGGAACTATAAGATAAATATGTAAAACTGTACAGTGCAATTTCTTAAACTGGGTCATGAAAACGTATTATCTGTCGAAGAGTGATAGAAGTCTTCGACAGTGAAAGAATTTTCCAATATTTCAATAATCTAAGTCCTTGAAGGATTTCTTTCTTTGTCTGATAGAAATGACACAGCATGAATATACAACCCTTAAATATTTTACAATGTATTGACAGGAACCGTCTACTTCCACACCCCCCGTTCTGTACCGCTGGAAAGCTCACGATACCGCCATCGTCAGCGTTGATTTTATTGAGCACGAGTTTAACCGAATGATAGTCACTGCGTCTACGGATAAATCCGCTCGCTTGTGGACATTAGAGGGTCGCTTTATTGGAACGTTTGGCCAGAAAAAGAAGTGGAACTTGAAAAAACCTGCAACCTTCCAATATCCGCTGTAGGCAATTGTAGAATAATATTATTGGGAGGTTTGTTTTTTTTTTTCGAACCCGTAATGGACTCGTCACTACGACCATTTTTTATAGTAGTTTGTATGTGTATCGGTCGCGTTAACCATTAGGCCACACGACCGTACTATTGGGAGGTGTTAAACGTTTGTGATTATCCTAATGTATTTAGAGATCCCTGGGGAGAGCAAGTGTCAAGGCCAGAGCCAACTCAAATGAATGTCCTTACGGTTGATGGTGGTAAAGTTCATCATTTCTATGGTATATAGGGATATTTAAATGTGTTATAAACAATAGCCTTTGACATTTTCTACCCCGCGACCAATTGTTTTAGTGTGCGCCCTTAAACACGAAGAGCTATATAATATATAAACCATTTCGATCCAATTTTAGATAAAGTAAAGGAGAATGAAAATGCTGCTGCAGAGAACGAGGTCCAAGATGACGAAGAATTAGAATTAATAAATGATGAAGATACCGCAGGTTTGTCACTGTACATTTTAATTTAAAATGCGAGAAAAATCGTTGTCGATGAGATGGTGAAATTATTTTTACCGTTGTTTCCTTGTGCTATTTGCGTGTTTAGCTGAAGACGAAATGTTTAGACAAATTAATCGTAATTTTGTAACAAACTCAGTGTACTTACGAAATGGTGATTTCAGATGGTTCTCAGCAGAATGGAGACGTCGCGACAGATGAGTCTCCTGAAAATGAAGATACCGAAGTGTCTGTTGAAGTCTCGGTATCAGAAACCCAGGATGAATTGACCGACCTATCTAGTCATCTTAATAAGAAAAGACACAAATCTCGAAGAAAGACTGTCCATCCATTATCTGATCAGAGCGACCGAAATCTTCCGAAATTTCGCGAGCAATTTCGAGAAAGTAGATCAATGACGTTTGCCAACTTTCAAACGCACAAAAAGGTAAATGAACGTAGCTTATTTATCTCACGCCACAGTAAAACAATTAAAATTATCTTAAAATATCCAATTTTTATTTAAAAATGTAATGACATATGTTTTCTGTTTTACTTTCAGGAGCAAATACTTGGAATACGCGCCGAACAACAACTTAATAAGCGAAGCATTACCCGCCAGGAGAGGCGCTATAGAGTTGGGTACATTGATAAGCAAACAACAACTCGATTTGGCAATCTCTGCTCTCCGTTCCAAGCTTTAGCAATTAGGGTATGGTAATTAACACCGAGATATATAATATTCGTTTCAATTGTTGACCTTTGTTAAAAATATAGCCGTCCTTTCAATTGTTGACCTTTGTCAAAATATTTTTCAGGAAACAGAAAGAGTCTGTTTTGACGGCGATATGCCAATGACCCAAAGAATGTTAGATAAAGGTAATGCAATAATAGCTAAATTTAAACTTAGTGTGCAGACTAGAAACTTATAAAATTTCGTAAAATCATTACATTTTCAGTGTAAGATTATTAAATTATAAAAAGAAGTGGCAGCGGTGGGATTCGAACCCACGCCATCGAAATGACTGGTGCCTTAAACCAGCGCCTTAGACCGCTCGGCCACGCTACCGACGTTTGAAGGCGGACGAAAGCGGCCATTAATTCCCGCTGTAACTTTAGCGCCTGGCCTTCTTATCCTTAAATTCGCGTTGAAATGTAACATACAATTAACATTTTACCTAATTGAGAGAAAACGCTTCGATCTCGCTATTTTAACGGACGTTTTAAATTTCATACGTTCTTTTTAAATATAGGTATGCGATGTAGTAACGAAAACGATCTGCACAAATTGCCCCTTAGCTATTTAATGGAGTTCCAAGACAACGATGGTGCAAAATCTCACCAGTCAAAGCGAAAACAAAACCAAGGTTCCAACAAACGCAATAATATTTTACCACCATTGAACATTACTCCCGAAGCGACCTCGTTTGCAAACAGCGTCGCAAAATCTTCCCGCCAGAGAAAAGTACAAACAGCACCATCAAATCGGGTTGTTAAAGTTGTATAGACTCCCCGATTGTGTTAAATCTTTTACCACTGTGTCTGTGACAATTGGTACATTTTGTAAGCATGGTGTATAAGTGCTGGGATTTTGCCGCAAATAACTGTTTTACTGATTTTAATAATGATTGTTTTATTAAAGCAAATAAATAAACAAATAAAATGTCTACTACTAGAGAACATTTCTTCATCATGTTAATATTTTAGAATGTTTATTTTTCAGATCAAGTGTATAACACGTATAAAATGAATTGCGTTTCTCAACATGCACTTTATGCCGGTTTTACTATTTATAATACAGTATTATTACAAGTTCATGTTCTTATTAAAAGTGTTAGTATTTTTCTCTTAGTTCTTCACGCAGTTGTTTATTTCGCAGTTTTAGCTCGATTTACATCATTCTTTCTGTTCATTTTTAGATTTGAAACCAAATGCTTATTATAACCTACTGCTAAAAATACACACTTTAACATTACATTCGAAATGGCTTTCCAAATCATACCGTGTCTGCTTAACGTATAACCAACCTATACCTACGTAGTCTTGAAACGCAAACGTTAAGTTTCCCTTTGTGATAAAAATTTTGCACTTAAAAGTTGAGAGATCAAAGAGCGCTTGTAAGAAGGACTGAAGGTCCGACATGAATGAATGGGGAGTTGTCATACGTGCCGACGACTTAGTTGAGCATGGTAGGTTATTACGTTAATAAAACGATAACGATGTTGACTTAACTTTAACTTTAAAGGGAGTTAACTTCGAGTCTTTGATACGTCATCAATTTAAGCCAATCTTCATAAAACACACACTATTATTTTTTTAATTTTGACTACTGCCTCTTTAAATATGTTACCTTATTTAAATGCGTGCTGTTGCGTTCTTTATTTATCGCAAATGGTTGTACATTTAACGAAAAAGAACATTTAACGATGGCTGTCTTTTTACCGATAAGAAAAACTGATTTAACTTATACACCTGAATTTACCTACACAGCTAAATTTAATGGATCTCCTTTAGGTACGAACATTAACTATTGTTTTATTCGACGATTTTACTTAAACGATTGTGACTCGTGTTTTAAAAGAACCACAGAGAACACTCATAAGATACGCCTTTCCCTTTAAACTAGAATTGGGACAAAAATAAACGGGACGGTAACATATCAAAGACAATACACATATGTATATTAAAAGTTGACAGTTTCTAATATGATTAGCTTATCTGGATATTTGTGATTTCTTTAAAGTTGAGTTTTATCGAGCAACTAATTAGTTCATAAAAAGGATTTTGTTTTATGCTTGTGTAGCTTAAAATATATGTTTTAACCTATTTTTAATTGTATTTCCTGAAAAGGTCTTTCGATGCCACTTAATAAAGAACAGTGAGCGATATTTATGTACGTTTAATCGATTTCACTATAGCGCCAATGGATCGACTACGTTAAAATTCTATATTTTTGTACGCCATATGTTACTTTTTGAGTCTATACAATGTGTCTTTAATTTCAATTTTTTGTGGTCGAGCGTCGGCCAATTCAAGGTCTAATCGACGAGACCAACACAATGAAAATCGGGCGGAGTTTGGCAGATATTTAAGTCGATGCATTGATTAGATGGAGGCAAACAACCAAGGGGTCCGTTCCCACATTTGCGCTACAATCACCAACGTTTACCAACCACAAACAGGACCGTTATATGAAACGGTTTCATCGCTTCCCAGGGAACTCTTTGACGGATGTTTGCTCAGATGTCCTCGGCGAAAATTAGAGAAATTTGTTTGAGTATTGCGATTCTACGTGCTCTTCTCAGGTGTTTGTGGACAATTGGTTTACAAGTTACGCGTGGCCAGCTGTTGTTTTGTAGGCCTTTGTCCAATAGGCAACTTGCTGAGTTTAAAGTCTATAAGTAAACCGACCAGATATTTGCCGCTGAACGCTTAGTTAAAACCACTTTATGATTTTGAAATAAAGAATTTCAAATATAAGCTGAAGAGAGGTGTATCTTATTTATAGAACATAAATTAACGTTAGCGCATAATTATGGGGAAAAATTATTAAACCGTTAAGGTCTATCACCTCTGCCTTTTCTAAAAAATAATTACTTTTTAATAAATTACCCTTTAGAACGTTTCTTAGAATATTCAACCGTGATTATTATCGTCGCGTTTACAAACATTTGCACGAATAGCAAATGAAGCTAATAACACTACCCTAGCGTACGAAAATCAATTAGAATCGAGTGCAAATAAAGTGGACTCATATCCTGCCACAGCACTTTCATTTATCACGGTAGTGGGCGGCGATGGTAAAGCCGGTCAAATAATCTGTGATTCACTTGAAAAGGCTTGCCAACAGCTGGGACACAATGGCATCGACTGTGTTCACGTCTGGTGTTCTTTTTGAAAATAAATAATGATCGCCACATATCCTCTTGCCCCATAATCCATTAAAACTGGCAGCGTTCTGAATAATTGTTTTTTGTCCATCACAACCCCAGCAACTGCCGCATGAGCATCAATGCTGAGCATCTGTTTACGGTTAATTAGGCGACATCTCATGTTAAACTGCAGTTAGAATTTACAAATTGTGAACTTGAAACTTTGTTGTTTTAGCGCGAATATCCTGTCTCATTTGCTACCTTCAAGCCGTAAAGTTCAGTGCGGGGAGTCGGAACTGCCGCAAACTTAACCCGAACACAAGATTAATAGACAGCCGTGGAACGGATAGGGGTTGGTAACAAAGTAGCTGAGAGATGGCTTGAACTTTGACACGTTGCTGGTTTATTATCATCACGCCGAAGCCATAAACATATAAAACATATACTTGCGTATTGCGATAGAAAATGCGAAAATTGTAGGTTTGTTTGCGAAGCTAATTAATGCACCGCAATACGACACGAAAGATTCTTTTCAATATGCTGCATGCATACACCTTAATAGCAAAAACGGAACAAAATTTTGATTTAATCGAGCCTTATTAATTTATTCTATCTTGAAACTATTGGTGACTGTTCCGATTGGTCTTTTTCTTGTGATGACATTGCTGTCGTCATCATTTGGCGTTCTTGTGTATTTCTCCATTTCATTCTTCGGTTTTGAAACCAAATTTTGACCTGATAAAGTACGTCAAATACGTAAAAAACACAATGTCATATTTAATTACACTTCAATAAGTCGCAACTGTAACATTGTGTGTGTTGATTTTACGCCCATGTGATTTGTTTTTACAGTCAAACCAACAGTCAGTGATCATCATTATTGGAGAAATGGCTCATTAAATACTCTAAGCTACGCATCTCCGAGTTTGTTTCCGTATACAGAGACTCGCAGAAAGTACAGTCAACGCCATTCGCAATGGCTTTCATTAAATTGCATTTGTGCTTTTGATTTTTTGGGGGGAATGCACTTATGTGGTGTAATTTTTAGAAAAAGTAGTTCCTTTTAATGGCTTGACCTTGACGCAGGTTAATTTGGGTCATCACGCTTCATAAACTCTTTAACCGATGAATATCCATTGAGGTTACAAATACAGAACAGGGAAAACTCATTATTTGCGTTTAACTAGACAGGTGGAACACCATTATACATGATTTAATTAAATTTCCGGGCTCGTGTTACTGGATTGACAGAGATATACCTGCACCAAGCATTCGGCAAATTTACTTATTTGCTTACAGGTTAAAGCTGGTGATAAAACTATAATTGTCACGTCAAATATTGATAAAATCTGAGCAAATTTACCGCATATAAGTGAAAAGGCATGCACTTACAATGAACCGTTTAAATTTGTGTGAATGTACGGTGCTGTATAGAGCGCAAAAATAATTGTGTTACCGCCAAAATTAGTTACATCTCACACTGTATATATTTCAAACCAAAACCTTAAATTTCTAAAAACATAGCACGTTTTTGCGCTTTTTTAAAAGTCTTTAAATTCGCTTGGGTAAAATATTATGTATTGCGTTTGTTCAACAAACCAAAAGTGACCTTTCGTATGTTTTTTTACTTCCAACACACAAAAATACAAAAGGCGTAATCCTTTGGCTTCGGTCGTAGGCACGTTACCGGATGCAAGGGTAATTGTAAAAAAATGGAAACGGCATCAAAATGCTTTTAAACACCTTTCAAGGTGGTACAAATTGTTTAGTCTGTATAGGTTATTTTAGAGACGGAAATTCTAGTCAAGTTGTACGTGATCTAGTGGTGATGGATTTACCAGAACACACAACAACATTTTCAACGTGCTCGTCGACTACCTGCTGACCTCACTGTTTAGGGTCGGATATGAACTAATCAAATTAAACTTGGAAGAAAATTAATGACCGGGTAATTCTTAAGAGGTATTAGACGAAGCATAAAGAAACAGTAGCAGCTTGTTCCGCAATTTGTTTTCCTTCCACCGAAATAGTTAACACGTCAACGCACCTGAGAGTCCTTGAGGCCGAGCTTCTGCGCCAGTTTCTTTCGGTCCGGTTTCCCGATATATTTCTGCTGCTGGAACTTCTTTTCCAGAGCCTTTCTCTGCGAGTCGGAGAAGACGGCACGACGCAGCATCCCCCGACGGGCACGCCCCCTGCTCGCCCCGGGGAACCACGACGGTAAAACGGGGGGCAGCGGGGTCGAGTGCATGTACGTGCCGTGGGTGGCTGTGTAAATAAGTTCCAATTGACTCACAAGATTATCTCGCAGATAATGTAAGATCTATCAGTGTGGTTCAAAATATAACGGCGCCATTTTGATTTTGCCACACTAAAATAGGCATTTATGTGCGGAAGTTTAAGAGGCACAATATTCAAGCTGAATGTAGTTGTTTACAAAATGTCGGATATGTTGTTTAAAATAAAAAGGTATTGGTGTTAGAAGCAAATAACGATCCACATGAAATGTAACGCATCGTTATGTTTTATTTCCCCGTTTTTTTTTAATTAAGCATATTTAAATAAAAAAATGACATAATTTAAATATTTATTCCACTTTTTCTAACGGACATAAATGGCAAACGTAATAACTAAAAATTGTGACGCATATTTTTAACAATTACAATTACCATAATATGGATATCGAGAGTGTGGCTGTTGAGAGAACATATGACACGGTTGTCCGATCAGAGAAGGTCTTGGATCCAACCCAGGTGACGTATCTGTACGATCTTGGCTCGAGTTGGGCAATGTCGTACTTTCTGAAAGTTAATGGTACCGGTAGTACATGTTTCCTTCACTATTTGGGGGGTTAACATCATGCCGAAAGCTTGAATCGGTAAAATATTTAACGTAAAATAGTACCAAATTAGTGCTGTACCTATGTAATTATCTTATAAAAAACATTATTCAGTATTTTCGTTGAAACTTAAAATTTAGTTTCTTAATTAAATGTGTAGCCGCAACGCGCCACAAAACTAGTTTATTAAGAGGAAAATCCAGAACTCGACGTTACGGCGTAAATTCGTGGAATTAAGTGATCTGTGGCTAGCTGCTCGCATGTGAAAGAGGCGAAAGGTCATGAACAATGGCGACTGAATGACAAATGGACGGTTACATTAAACATGCAGTGTCTGGTTACCCCTCCGAGTTGCCCTGTTGACCCTTGATATTAATCCCATTTAAGCCGACACTGGGTTATCGCCCGCCCCTTGTCTGGAAAATTGGACATCAGAGCGGTCAAGGCTACGCGTGTGCAGTGTCCACGACGACCTCAGGTTACCAAAGGTCACCTAAGGTCGCGGATACCAGTTATCCGAGCACAAAATTTTGATTAAGAACCTGTATGTACAGGTGTAGTATGGCGTCGACGGAAATGGTAAGGTCGCGCTAGGCCACGTCCGTGCAAGACGACCTCCCCGTCGACAATTATAAAAACCGTTTAAAAGGAACGCTAAATATCGGAATATTTTAACAGTTTTTACGTGTTTGGCCTATTAATTTAACAGGTGTTACACGTTGCCAATGGAGCACTTAGAAACAAGATAAGTGTAGAATGCATAGCGAATGTATAGGTTAACGATTAAGTTTCGTTTTTGCAACTATAAACTCACTGTGATTACTTTCATTATAATATCGATTAGCAGCCCAAGACATTTCTCACACGTCACAAGGCTTTACTGTGACACAACAAACATGTGACAACAAAGTTATTTTCTAGCTTTTAGCAAGCGATGCCTAAATCAACAAACTAAATTGGCCAGAACACTCCCGTGGTGGTAAAAACATCAAAATACACAATTGCGTGCATTGCCAAAGAGAAAAGTTGTTATTTTCCAAAACACATTATAGGGAACGATGACTAAAACCCACTTCGATGGATTAGAATAGAAGACCTATAATATATAAAGGATATTGCCGCTATTTAAATAGAACTCACAGACTGTACAAAACGAGCGTAAAATCAACTCAATCTTTGTAAACCGATAATTCATGTCAATTCCTGTCTTCGCGCTCTTTTAAAGGGCGCTGAAATGAATTTTCCCATTGCTTTGAAGTTTAATCCGGTATTAATCGTATAATAAAGCCCATTATTCGGAGAATATGTGACTTCTTTAGCCATTGTCACCTAACACGGCTATAACAGTCGCCATTGTGAGCCTTTTAAGTTCCGATGTCTCTTCTTTACTTTCAAGTTCACAATTTATTTGGACAAAAAGTAGATTTAAATATTCCGAAATTAAAAAGCGCGCCAATCAAAACGTTCTTTTGAGAATGGGATAAAACGTTCGAGTTTGTAAACGCAGACCAAATTTATATCCCAAACCAATACTTAAAAAGCATAATGAATACAAGGTATGAATTATTATTGTAAAATGAAGACGGTTAATTGCCCAAAGGACATGTTACATAGTGCGAACTTTTTATATCCCTAGTCACAAATAAACTGTAAAGTCATGTTGCCTTGTCCAAATTAAAATAAGAAAACGAACAACACATTACCTGGTGAATTTCTTTCCATCTGCGGAATATCATTCAACGATAAAATTGCACTAACACCAAATTTTAGAAAAGGTTTTTCGCCGTTGCTTTCTGGATAAGTCGGATGATTAGGATTCAAATCTCCGTTTCGACAGTTTGTTTCTGGGAAACTAATTTCTTTGCGAAATGAAACATCGCGCGACAGAACTGAGTCGAGTCGTTTCAGAGATGTTTCAGCCGTGTGGGTGGGTGGATTGGACTCTGTTGAGCGTAGCACTGCTTCAGGGGAAAAGGAAGACGATCTTTTAATCTTTTCGTCCATGTTGGAGGACTGGACTCCACATCCGCTCAGAGAGGCAATGTCCGGATGAGGAAGATGAAGAAAGTTCTGCGTCTGGCGGACGGAGGACTCATAATCCAACGGGAAGTTTGTGAGATGCGCTTTTGCATCTCGGGGATCAGGGAGATTGCTGCGAGTTAACTGCTCTGCTGCGAACTGAATGTAATCGTTGTACATCGAGAGGTTCGGAATTCTCCACGCGGGATTCGGAAACAGCAATTCCGGCGCGAATAACAAGTTCCAACCGAACTGCAAGGAGTCTTGGCTCGGAAAAGCCATTCTTGACAATTCTAAAACAGTCAAAACTGTTGAAAAAAAGTGAGCGAAATTATACCTCCAGGATTAGACACAGTTCCTGGCAGATTATCAAGACTCGATTTTTATTCAACATTCTTTGATTTTTATTGGGCGAGTCGGAAACGTTAGGTTAAAATGGAAACGTAAAACTTTTTCTTAGCTTCTCTCGTTCGTGGAGCTAAATCCAAACTGAATTGCATTACGTTTCTGTTAAAGCTTGATGAAAAGTAGGGTGTGGATTGACGCAGTAAAAGGCAAACGTTTGACACTAGCTCCAATTAGTAAGTCGTAATTGAAAATAATGACGCTACAGTAACATGCCACTTTTTCTTCTTAATTCTTCAAAATGTATAGAGCCTACTTGAACAAAAACCAAAATGATAATTTCACGTCAGTTATTTTTTAAGAATGTTGCATTTATCTAAATAGAGCAATAATATAAGAACACGATGTTGGATTACCTATATCGTAAGCTAGAGTACATGCAGGTGCTCGATTTCTTCCCTATTACTTAGAGCCTGTTGTGGGGGCCTAAGAACTGCCAGTCTAAGTATAAATAGGCTAAGCATTGTTACAGATGCTTTCATACTATAGCTCTACCAGTGTTCTTAACCTAAAGTTTCTGTAGAATATATTTACGCCCAACAGTGCGTTCCTTATCGCGAGGCAATTTGGCGACATTTTCCGCTACATTTTCAGAAAGAGAGAAAGCGATTTCACTGCACAATGCCACAAATCTAATAGTACGTGACTTAACAACCAAAACAGCTTTAAGCTAAACTGGTTGCTCTTTAACCTTTTAATCCTTTAAAAGCCAAATGTTTAGGGAAAAATGACATGGGCATTTTTAAAAGGTGTGATATTTACAACTCATTGCTGTTTGGGCATAGTCCAGAATTGCGGATGCACTATATAATTTAAATTTATTTAAAAGCCATCTAGTTTTTTAATAAAATAAAGCAAAGCTTTTCACACACGTACAGCATAATTCGATCCATGTTTTACATTGTTTTTGCTTTTGCACCATCTCGTAAATTCCTATGTTTACGTAGAAATTATGACGTCACAACATGCCCCATCACCAAAATTGATGACCCATGAAGCGCTCATTTAAACATCCTGAATCGTGCGTCGATAAATCATGACACGGTCATTAAACGAAATATCCGACTTGCTAATTAAACTTGTCAATTATATATCATTCAACCCCCTTAGTTTAGTGATTAATGAGTGTTAGTACGTCCGACCGGTTAGTCTGGCGGTTAAGTTCGTCGCCTTTCAATCGAAAAGTTTTAAAATCTGAGTGCAGATATAGTTACAAAACGCAACGCAATAGCTCCAACAACACGATAGTGGGAATAAGGTATAAAACGATCTTTTTTATACGAAGAACGAGTGCTCGAATATCTTTAAAATTGCATTAGGCATAAGTTATTAGATTTTGAATGTAATTACCTTTTAAATTTGTGACTTCTGATTGCTTCAGTCTGCTAGGACACACAGCCAGTCAGTAACTCGCATGCTAAAAACGCATCGTTGGCGCTAGGCATTTTTTTTATTGAGGTAAGGTTTGAACCCATAACGGGCCCGATCATAAGACCTTTTTGTAGAGAATCAGGATGTGTGTGTATCAGTCGTAATAACTATTCCGTCACACGACTGTTTAGAGTATTTGTGTCGGTTTGCCCTTATGATTTTTAAATATACGGCGACATCTAACGGAAATAAATTTTCATTTGAACAAAAAGAACCCCTACTTAATTTTAATAAGTTCATCATAATAATTGGATTATTTAGCACAAAACTAGTATGTTTGACGATACATTGTTTTAAAGTACAGAAACTAGTTATTCAAACAAAAACAATTAACATTATTTTCGAATGCCAATATATCGTGTCGATGAAAAAGTGAAAGGGTCATTTTCGAAATCACTTACTAGTTAAGATTTATATTTTAGAAATATTGTTATTACAAGCCATTGCAATTGAAATATTTAGATAAAATGGACCTAGTAAGTGACTATCAGTTATAGAGAATCTATAAATACAAATGCCGCGTAGAACTGTGACAGTTATCGAGTTTTCAGGTGTACGGGTTTTACTTTTATGGTGGTTACCACTCGATTTCTGCTTTTGGACTTGATTTGCGTCATAGTAGAAAATGTACTTACACATACATATGTGCTTTCAGTGATTGAGTGTATTTTTAGCGTTTAATTCGGTGGAATAATGGGTTCTACCAAAGTAAAGGAACGTCTGAAAATGTTTGTAAAAATTAAGTGTAATAGTTTTAAACCGTACGAAGAGCTTAGCAATTAGAATGAAAATCGTATCATTATTGAAACCCTGCAAATACAAGAAGATACGCTTATCTGCATATGCGTGATACTGAATTGCATGTATACCACATTGGGTTTATAGTTATGCTGTATAGTATCTATTTTCCTGGTATAAATGGTTTGCAGGTGTACTGCGACATGATTGAGAGTCATATGGACAGCATATTTTGCGATCAACATTAATCTTAAGTAAACGCTATACAATATGAGTTTGATTTATTGATATCTGATATTAGGATAGGATAAGATATTCACCGTCGGGTTACCGGAGCTATTGCGGTGAATTTAACATTTTCCGACCCGTTGGTCTAACGGTTAAGTGCGTCGCCTTTCAATCAAAAGGTTGCAGGTGCGGAACTGATCGCTAGCTAGTCGGCTGTGTCCTTGGGCAAGGCACTTTACGGACATTGCCTGAACCTAGCGGATTAATAGGTTCTACCAAATTGAAGAAACGTGTCTATTATATACAACACACTGCAATAGCTCCGGTAACCCGACGATGGGCGCGAGGTGATCTGACGATTGCCCGTGTGTTAACCCCCTTGGTTTTCCCATTCACGGGGATAAAGATGAATATCCTATCCTATTCTATCCTATTTCCTACCTTTAACATTTCCTACCTAATATATTGTTGGCGTCTGCACAGCACCGTTAGTGGGCGCTAACGGTCTAACCAACTGGTTTGAAAGAAACTGGGTGTTTAACAGAGTGGTAAAATGAGCTTATTAAAAAGGCAAAATTCAATAAACATTATACGCTTTTTCCACGTGGATTACTTGGTGTGGGTTAGGTTTCTCCTGCAAATGTTTTTACCCTGGTCCCGACGCATGTGTTAAATTATGTCGCTGTTTCACTGAATATTGTGATGCCATATAGCCGGGTTGAAAAGTGACATCGCAGCACGTTTTATCACCAACATTAATTGTGTGTTAGACATGTATTTACAACATTTTAAATTGATTAAAACCATAAGGATAAAACACAATACACATGCAACGTCTTTAAATTGGACAAATCCCCAGAAAAGGATGCGATTTTTATAGATTTCAATTGAGAGACTCGAAGGCTTGAGCACTAGTTGTTTTAACAAAGCTTGATTTCTTACAGACCACGACCTCTTTTTCAGGTTAGACAATCCAAGTACCAACCTAGCTTAAGTTGGTTTTAACTAGCTTGAGATTGATCTTGCAACATTGAGTTTTTTAATTTTGGCTATATGTCGCAAGAGCAAAGCTTGGCTTTATTTTAATACCGGTCGCGTTATTGGCATCGTGGATTCTTCAGCTGGGCCGTATTGCATGCACGAGTTATTTATACAAAACCATCGGGACACACTATGTACCGTAAAACACTTCATATTCTCCAGCGAAAAAATAATTTTAAAATGTAATTAAACAAAACCGAATAAAATAAGCTACATATTAAGAGAAAATTGCCGTGGTAGCACATTAACAATTAATTCAAATTAAACTATTAAAATCTGACTCATATAATGCAAAAAAATATAATTAAGTGTGTATATTATTTTTAAAACTACTTACGACTGACTGTCTTACTATTTAATGAAATAATAGAGAAGAGTTACGCAGATTCCGAGACATATATGGCTTTTATTAGCAAATTATCAAATTGGAGGGATTTTTCCGAATTGGTGTGTCACTTTCGATTTGAGGTAAATTTCGATTTGAGGTGAATCGGTCTGGTAAATCGTACCATTTGAAACAAATTTCCGGGATGAAGTAATGAGAAAATCCCCACACATAACTCGAAAATTCATATAAGGAAATCATACGTCAAACTTTTGCAACGTTCGCAATAGACTGTGTCTGTGGATATTGATTAATTGGACATTTTTGTTTGTTGCTTAAAATTGGAGATTTGCTGTTTTCGCATCTATGCAGTATTCATTACATCTGTTATTCTAATGTTTATGCGTAGAAACTGACTTGCGGTACCTTTCTCCACACTGAAAAACACGTATCATTTTCACCATGACCAATACCCTGTAAAGTTAATTATACAGGTTTACCGGCATGAATAAGTGTGATACAGAAGTGACTCACATAAACATATTGAAAGTGACGGCCATTCAAATGTCACTCCTTGTACAGAGAAAAAGTTTTAAAGATACGTCACACCGTTACCACATCCTGTATAAATTGGAAAAAATAATTCTGCAGCCCCATACACAGCATGTACACTTTACAGTTCACACTATAGCGTCTATGTGTGTTTGAAAAGAACTTTTATGTAGGATATGTAAATTTTATGTAGTCAAAAAACAGTAAGTACATTTGCACCTTGTTGTAGAATGCGTCAGTCGCATTTTTATCATTGATTTGCAAGCTGCAACAACACTAGAAAACCGCAACTCCTTCAAAAACAAGTAAAAGTCCAATTTATCATTCTCGTTTTCTGCTTGACTCATTCTTGGTTTACTTCGCTGCATGCCTCTTGATTTTCAGTGGTGCATGGAGGGAACGTCAAACAAAGAAAAACGCCACGCTTGCAGATCGGCAACAATAAGACAACGTGTTCTTAGCAGGATTCAGTATTCTGTGTAATCATTTATACTGCATAGGCTGTAAGTTGGATGGTTGTATTAACAATATACATAGAGCTTTTTTGTTTTGTGCAAAAAAAGTATTTTACCAGTATTGTTAGTTTATAAAATCCTGAATGAAGTTTGCAATACTTCTGCTGTCCTTATTGCTGCTGGCAGCTGTTGTCTTTGGGGCACCAGCAAGACGAGGTCGAAATCGAAACCGCAATAGAAATAGAAACCAAAGGGTTCTGACATTGCGAGGCAGATGGCGACCAAGAGAAATCTCAGCCGCTGCAGATGCAGTTGTAGGGCCACGTCATAGACTCGGTCCGAATGGCGAAGGCTGGTTCAGAACGCCTAACATACGACCAGCCGGTCTAAGCGCCCCACCGGTCGGAGCTCCTGGAGCACCAGCACGAATAGTGCAGTTGACAAGGTCACAGCTCAATGTCGACTTTGGAAATGATCTTCCTCCCGGAAGAGTGCCTCCAAGCCAAGTGATAAGCCCAGCTGTTGGAATTCCTCCGAATCCTCTTCTCGGGGAACCGGTGGCCGACAATATCGTGGAACTGGATCCAGCTGAAAAGGAAGAAATTGCACTGGTAAAAATCAAATATTTAAACTAGTTAGATTGTGTTAATTTTGTACATTGCGAAAAACCTCTAAACTACTACCACCAATTTAAAGCAATTCTTCGTAAAAGCAAAATACACCGAAAACTCGTTGACTGATAAAGAGACACTTGTGCGAACAATGCAAAGAAACTATGGTCTTCCAATAACAGGTGAATATGCAGATAAAATATGATAATGCTATTCTGCATCGAGTGTATCGAATTTTGTGCTTTTTCAGGACAATTGGATGATGCCACTGTCACTTACATGATGGCTGCTAGGTGTGGTCATAAAGACGCTCCGGCAGAATTTAATACTTTCCCAAACCGAGACCACTGGACGACGAACCCGGTAACCTACAAGTAGGTGGACAAATGTAAACACATTTTAGGGACACTATTTTTGGAGAATATATCACTTAAAGAAATATTGTACTGTAATGCAATAAAAATGGTTAAAAAGAACAGTACGTGTAATATATATGCATTATTAAAAGGTTTTGGAAAAAAATTGATGATTTTAAGTGTTTTGGAAAAATATTGGAGAATTTTAGTGTTCTAGAATTATAGTGTGTTTTGTTATAAATGTCACTGTCCCTGTATTTCCTATTTCTACAATTTTATTGTTACCCAAAGCCCCAAAATTGGAGTGTTATTTTAATCATTATACAATCTTGCAATGTACTATGAATTGAATTACTGGCACCTGCATTTAAAGCATGACGCAACGTTATTAAGCTTACACATTCGCTGTAACCGGAAAGTGTAATGACTTCCGTTTATTATAGATTGGGTAATTCCATGTAAATACCATTGTGCACCTGGCATTGTATACTACGTCAGCGAGGGGATTTTGTTGATCGACGTTTTAAAATAAGAGCACCATTATAGCACGTTTCTACTGGTTAATATTAACTGTCTTAGTCTCCGATAAATAGGTATTTTTTTGCAAGAATGCAGTATAATCAACGAAACTGTTAAATATGTAACATGTTTAATCAATGATGTTCATATACGTTCAGTACGATTATAATGACTTCACGCATTTTCACCACTTTAACACAATAATACTTGAGTTTTCATACAGAATAAAGGGATACACGCCCGATATGAGCCCCTGTCAAGTCCGTAACACTTTCAAGAAAGCTTTGAGAGTGTGGGAAGAAGTAACTGCGCTGGATTTTGTCGAGTCACAATCGGATAATGCGGATATGATCATTTATTTCGGATATCGTAAGTTTACCGATACCGCGTTGTGCGAAGTAAGCAGCCGACTTCTACTTACTACTTTTCGTTTTAAGAAATGGTTGTAATTTATCGAAATGTGTGTTAATACAGAGGAGCACGGTGACGGTTACCCCTTCGACGGCAAGGACGGGTTGCTGGCTCATGCATTCGCCGCAGGCACTCATGCCCTTGCAGGCGACACTCATTTTGACGAAGGAGAATTCTGGACGTTGGGCAATGGTCGAGGTAAAACTAAACACTTTAAACATTATACATAATTTCTGTATCAACATTACTGATAAAATCCAGTTTGGTGTTGTTTTAGTTCAAGGTTATAGAAATTCAACTCTTTGTGCGTTTTTAGTTGCAGATACTTATTTCGGCAACGCTAACGGGGCACCTTGTGTATTCCCCTTCATATTCCAAAACGTGGAGTATTCAACATGCACCACGGCTGGCAGAGACGATGGAATGGAATGGTGCGCCACCACGCGGAATTTCGACACAGACCGTCAGTTTGGTTTCTGTCCACATGAGCGTAAGCACACTGTGCGCAAAGTCTTATATGCATGTACCTTAATTTGATTGTCATTATTTTCCAGTATTGTTTACATATGGGGGCAACGCTAACGGTGATCCTTGCACGTTCCCGTTCGTTTTCCTGAACCAAACATACAACACTTGTACCTACGACGGACGATCGGATGGCTACAGATGGTGCGCAACCACTTCGAATTTTGACAGGGATACAAAATGGGCATTTTGTCCTGACCGATGTAATTTACAATATGTTAATTTGTTAAAAATAGACAAATTTAACATTTTTGATATCAATCAACAGCTCAGGGAACGGACGGAGGCAACGCAAATGGTGCATCCTGCTCATTTCCCTTTATATTTAACGGCAACAGCTATTCCGAATGCACAACTGTTGGCAGGAGTGACTACAGAAAATGGTGCTCGACCACTCCTAACTACGATACCGACGGAAAGTACGGATTTTGTCAGGGAGACGGATACAGCTTGTTCCTTGTTGCTGCCCACGAGTTTGGACACACTATTGGGTTAGATCACTCGAATTCACAGGGCGCGCTTATGTATCCAATGTAAGTAGAAAATTATTCGTCCAAAAATCAAAGATAATTGTTTTTTTGGCTGATGATAGGTATCAAAAGTTCACGAACTTCCGTCTTCCACAAGACGATATAAACGGCGCCCAGAATTTGTATCCGGAACGACGCACCACTCCCTTGCAGCCCCTCGTGCTGGAAAAATGCGGAGGAGATTTGTCCGGTAATATTTTGTAACATACAAATAAAGTTTTGTTTTGTTTGAAACTGTTTGTTTTAGTTACAGAAACTGAAACAGGGACTGGCACCGGCACCGGCACTGGCACTGGGACAGGCACTGGCACTGGGACTGGGACTGGCACTGGAACTGGCACTGGGACAGGCACTGGCACTGGGACTGGGACTGGCACTGGAACTGGCACTGGGACAGGCACTGGCACTGGGACTGGAACTGGGACAACCGACGTATGCTCCTTGTCAAAGGTGGACGCAATGCTGTACTTCGGAACAGAAATATTTATATTTCAAGTAAGTTCATCTTCACTTAAAGATTACAAAATCAATACAAACATACGCTTAAATATAGGAAGACAAATTTTGGCGTTGGAATACGGCTGTAAGCACACGAGCCACCCGGACCCTACCCAATATCTTCTCAATGGCCGGATTTGCCCTCATCTATTGATGCTGTGTATCAAAAACCAAACGCTGGACCACTTGTATTTTTTAAAGGTATTTTTGGGTTAAAGCAATGTTTTTAATCAGAAATTGTCAGAACTTTAAAATAACATCGTTCAAAGGTCGAATATAGAGTTTAAAAGTTTAAAGAAGTGAAAAACCTTTAAAAGGATTTTGGTACAAGAAGAAGCACTAAGTGGAAAATATTTAAATAAATTTTTTGTCGCAGGATCTAAATATTGGATGTTTAACGGAGCACGTATAATGGAGGGTTATCCAAAACACGTTTCAACTCTGGGACTCCCGAGCACCGGAAATTTCAAGATGGATGCCGCTCTTAACTGGCGACGTTCCAAACGCAGACGACGAACATACTTCTTTGTTAAAAATCAATTCTACAGGTCAATATTATAGAAAAAGCGAAAAGGAAATTAATGAATGAGAAGTACAATAGCTCCAATAACCAGAATGTTTGTTCGATAACCAGAAATTCGAAAACCCTATATAATCCTGTGTTGGTATTCAGAAGAGTAGTGAACATCTTATAATGACTGTATTAAGTATTTATTATGTCAACATGTACACATTAAATAGTGTTAGGCTTTTCGTTATTTTAGTGTTTTCACATTAAAATATATTAAATAGGTACAATGAAGAAAAGGGGAAAATGGACAGAGGATACCCGAAACCAATGTCTGTGTGGAGAGGAGTTCCAAATAATATCGATGCCGCCATGGAGGACCCAACAAGATCACGTAAGAATTATTATTCTTTAAGAAATATGGTACATTATTTTCCCGTTCTGCATTTTTGAGTTTTTATAAATCTTATTGGCAAGTTTAGAAGAGCATAGCTAATTTTTGGGGGATATTTTAGTACTTATTTCAAGGTGTAATTCTTATTTATAAGTAAGGTAATCGTACCATTACCTGAATCAAACGCAATGTATGCATAAACTAAATCTGCTTCCTGATTTGCATCAATGACTGAATCACACATGACACATATACGCAAGCTGATGTAAACTTTTAATTACAGGTTACTCGATGTTTTTAAAAGGAAACAAGGTCCGTTACTTAAACAACTACAAAGTAGAAGTCCTCCAAACGGACCCAATGGAATTCTGGCTGGGTTGTGCCGAAAGAGTTGCTTCTGCGGTACCATTGCGTTCGGCAGGAAGGGACAGGCCTTCCCCTTAACGATTCTTCTGACGCAATGCAACCAATATTGAATAATCGTGTTGTCATTTTTTCGGATTGATTACACTAACTTTGTCAACTATCTGCTTTGTATAATTCGAAGTTGCACTTGATTATTTAACAAACAGTATTAAACTTGTAAATTTATTGTTAACACAGTGTGTAGGCCTTATTTTTGTTTTGTTTTACGCTATGGCCACGTTCTTATAATCTTACAATTTGGTCAAGGATGTTTCATAATGACTTTATTTTAGAGTGTTTAAGTTTATTTCTTAGTGTCTTTAAGATATTTTGTTGGGAAATTCATTTCGTCATCGTTGTTCTTTTTAAAACATATCCGGTGTAAATTTGATTTTGTAACCTTATAAATATAAATCAAAAATGTACAAAAAAAGAATTTCGTCGTTTAGGTTAATTCTTGATGCTAATTCTTTTGCGATTTACCGTCTGTAAAAATATCGTTGCTACAGTTTTAAGCTGAAATTGCTTGAAAGTAAATTGCTGGACAGACATAACATTATTAGAAGCTTCCAATTTAATAACCCTGTGCATAATTAAAATACAATGCTTCTTTGAGCTACAAGTAAGAAGTAAACTGCCAGTAACAATTTGGAGTTCTCCCCCCTCCCCCCATAACACATTGAAGATCTTTTGAAAAACATGTTTTCTACTAAGAATGCCTTAATTTTCCGTAACTTAAAGTAACGTCACATCTATGGGAAGCTTTGTGCAAACTAAATTTATTATGCTAATACTTTTAATGAAAATGTAACTACGTCCATTCTTTATAGATTGGGTAATTCCATGTTAATATTGTTGGCCACTTAGGCATTATGGTCTCTGTTAGTCACAGCACGAGGATATTGTGACTGATACAGACGATTGTTTTGAAAAAATAGGAAATTGTTATGTCACGTTTCTACTTATTTTTTATAGTTTTTTCAATTGAGCATGAACAAAGGAGGAGTTTTACAGGAAGGGTTAAAACAAACAAAAATTAAACAATACGTGACTTATTTTTATACGTTTTTTTTTATAAAAGTGACTCACTTTTTATAAAAGGATAAGGTCGCTTTAAAAAAGTTGTTTACTTTTATTTTGTACAATAATATTAAATAAAGACAACTTTTTTATTAGGGAAAATCCAACTTAAGGATAGGGTTCCAAATTAACTTAATAAACACGATTGGCGTTTACTTGAAGTAGATCAGTCAAACATTTAAAACATGGTAATGTTGGGTTAATATCACGGATGTGAAATTGAAATGGTGAAATTTTAATTGCTTATTTAATTGTGGGGCACAACATAGTAAACAAAAAGTTAATTCGCACAAAGTGATTCACACTATCGTGAGGGGGGGGACATCTATTTCAATAAAGATCCACAAACTGGACATAGCCACTTTAAATGGGGTTTCCAAACCTTAATTGATTAAGACACTAAACTACTGCAATGCGTCCGCCATAAACATAATGTTGACAAAAACCAATGCAATTCCATGCCGGTCAATATTATTAAAGTAAACCTCCACAGCGCACAATATAAATGTCACTAGATAATCTTAAAACCGGAGATTTGACCTTCCTAACTTGAAATGGCAAAATTCTCTCTGGCCAGGAATTTCTCCCCGGTTGGGAAACACTGTTTTAAAGGAACACAGTGGCGGTAAAGTCTGAACTATTTTTATCTTCGAACTATAAAACCCATGTAAATATAACATCATATATAATGGTGGAAATTTGTTGATTTAATTTGGTTAAACAACGTTTTACTCTACGTTTTAACAATTGACTAATTTTAATATAATAATGCAAATATATGCAACAGGTACAAATTACCAAGTTTATTTGATCGTATAGCTATATATAAACAGGATATTCGACCACCGTGCAAGAAAAGGGCGGATTCAGCGAAAAATTAAAAATTTGTAAGATAAAAAATATTTACAATGAGGTCAGACGCACCCTAAGAAAACAATAAAAGCTTTTATTGGTGAACGACTGTTAGACAGGCATATTACTGCATTAAAAATGCGGTTATAGGACCAATAGATATCATTCTTGAACTGATTACTGTACATTTGTTCGCAGCACTGTACATCTGTTGTTCAAAACCCTGAAGATTTGTTGGAGGGAATACTATTGTCTTCTATCTCATCATCCTCATCTTCGTAATCTTCCGCCGGCGGAGGAACCACTTCAAGTAGTTCTTGGAGGAAACTTGTCAAGGGTCCTGTTCGAATGTAATTGTTAATAATTTTTTTATTTATGTTTATTTTCGTGAATGGGAAAACACGGGATAGATATACACGGCAATTGTCAGATTACCTCTAACCCACGGTCGGGTTACCCGAGCTATAACAATATGTTTAAAATGACATTTCTCCTATTAAAACCCAATAACCTATAGTAAAATTAGGTGATGTCAACTAAGTGCCCTTACAAAACCGTTCAGCGCGCAGTTGCTTTCTGGTCAAAACCTTACTCCTGCTTACACAACACCGCCGCTCTTTACGATTAAGCCAAACGGCCAACATTGTGCTGTAATGACGTTTATTTAAAAAATAGACTCATTTTACATCTATAAAATAGAAAATTTATTCGGTTATTGGTTAAGTTGATTGTTTTTTTTACTTCGACACGATTAGAGCCTAAAATGTACGTTATACTTATTTTTACGAACCCATAAACGGTGGTACTTTCTTGAAATATATAAGCGGAAAGTAGAAAATGAGCCCAGCCACTATAAAGATGGCTGCGTAGAGATATGCCAACTGTGGACTCTCAATGATTGGTGCAACGATCAGATACAACGAGGCGATAAAACAAATGGCTGGGATTGGAAGGAAAACCTGAAAATGAATTAATGTAGCGGAATCGATCTATTGCTATGGAAAGTTAATTAACGTGAAATTTATATCCACGAGGGAGTGGGAATGGAACAGCCTATCCGGTCCGTTGGTTAAATGCGTCGCCTTTCAATCGAAAGGTTGCAGGTGCGAAACTGGTCGCTAGCTAGTCGGTTGTGTTCTTGGGCAAAGCACTTCACGGACATTGCCTGAACCCAGCGGATTAATGGGTTCTTCCACATTGAAGAAGCGTGTCTTTTATATACAACACATTGCAATAGCTCCGGTAACCCGACGATGGGCGCGAGGTGATCTGACGATTGCCCGTGTGATAACCCGCTTGGTTTTCCCATTCACGGGGATAAACATGAATATCCTATCCTATCCTATATATGGTTTCGGACATCCCGGCAGAGTATATGTGTAAAACTATACCACCATTATAAATGTACAATATGTATTGGATTAAAATACGCTTACTCTGTACGGACGTTCCCAATCTGGTCTCCTATACCGAAGCACTAATACTGAGAGAAAGGTCGCCCCGTAGAAAATCCACGATGCAAAAGTGAAGTAGTCTACCAAGGTTGAAAAGTTTGATGCATCTGGTATAATCATCAGCAAAGCGATGAAAGACTGCGGATACATGTGAACTATTTGTGTCCATTTTTATGCCACTAACATTTAAATTAAAATCGTTCTTAATCAAAATGTTGCGACGCCAGCAAGACTCGTGGTGGTTTTGTTAATCAAATACACTATTCGGTAAACTTGCTGTACGTTTACCCCAAACCTAACTACTTAGTTTCACTTTCACATTACATGATGCGGCTGTGAAATGGGAAATAATTAATAACATACGGCGAATTAAATAAGTCAACATTTTTTCAGTGTTGTTTTAAACTATAACAAACAATTTACACTTATAAGTGTTAATTCCTTGAATTAAATATCGCAAACAATTTTCCATACGGCAAAGGTCACCAAATGACACCAGTATCAGATAGAAAAGGCGACAGTACCAGGAATTAGGGTGCAAATTCCACAAGACAAAGTTTACATTTAGTGTAAGCTATCTAAAATGATATAAATAATTAACTTAATTCTGAAGAAGGCTGCCGTGTAAACAGCTGCGGTTAAAGTTCTGGCAACACATTTATAAATACAGTGTTTTCTTATTTTGTGGTGGTAGAAAACACACGCAAAGTGGTCTTAATAACATTGGAGGCCCATGAGCGACAAATGCAAGGTTCCTACCCCGTTTTCGTATATTAGGGTCCTTGTATATCGACTGAAGATGGACAGTTTCATTTTCCTACAGCAATAAGCTTACACAATCTATAATTAGTGTTTTTTTCGTGTCAGTAATTACCATTTCAAATTGATACACATACGATTTAAACGACATACAAGGTACATAATACAACGAAGTAAAATCGTAAGGCCCTGGGACCAACCCATGCATTAAGATGACAATAAAGCACGGTTAGAGTTGGTAGGTATATAGAAATGTACTTATATAGTTTATACTCTCACGTTGAATATTAAAGCCGGTGACGGGGTTAGTCTTTCAACGCTAATGAACGAAAATAACTTTAGCATGTGTCCGTTTCTGCCAGCTGCGTATGTTAATCTGAGGAAATATAGTTTGACATTAGCGAAGTTGTAGTTTGCGGACAAGGTTTGATAAACGTTTCTTACACAGATACTTAGACAAAAATACTGAAGCTGTGGCTGTGTGTAGTAAGTTGATAAGACTTTTTATAAGGTATTACGTTTGGATTAATATATATATGTTTAGTATACTTTGAAATACAAATATTTACTTAATAAAACATAAATACACGCCTTTTAACAAATTTAATGCTCTGAAAGTATATGTGTGAACGAAGGCGTCAAATATTTAATCAAGTTTGGAAGAGAAAATTGTTTTTCAGGCACGAGTAATTAGTTCTTATTCTAAAGTTTAAACTGTTATTGTTGTAAAAG
This sequence comes from Ciona savignyi, assembly GCA_000149265.1. Classification (NCBI taxonomy): domain Eukaryota; kingdom Metazoa; phylum Chordata; class Ascidiacea; order Phlebobranchia; family Cionidae; genus Ciona; species Ciona savignyi. Next base: position 4,404,430 of record CH003412.1, on the reverse strand, counting down.
TCGTTCTTAATAGCCAATAATATTTAAAAGTAATCGTTGTATACGCTATTCTTTACTTTTTTGCGTGTACATAGTAAGGGAGTAAAAAATTGTGGACATAGTGGGTTTATTGGGTTGATTTGGGAAATCTGAGCTTACCTGCTTGCAGTAAACGCGCTTCCGTTAGCGGCTCCAAAGGTCGAACAAGCAACCGCCACTGGGACAATAAAGCTAGCAGGACCAAACACTCTGTCCCCGAATGTCTATACAGTGACGCATAATAAAATACATTAAAATAAAAAATGTCAAAACCAGCGTTTCGTGTGTAAGCAGTATAAACGACGGTACAGACGGAAATTGTGCTTTTGACAAAAACGTTTTTTTTTGCGGGACGCAAGGCAAAGCGTCTTTGTGGTGTGAATTCAGCTTTACAATCACAATGTTTCTTTACAAGTTGTGCCCATCGGAGCATCCGGTATTTTACATTTCCTTGTTATAAAATTTAAAAATTTAAATGATTCTGGGTGCAACCGTTTTATTGCTTATATATATATATATTTTAAGGAACGCTTCACGATTTTGCGTGTCATCCTTAAGCATGACCATACTAATGTACGATATTACACTGCAACAGGTCTTATTTTTTAATGGCCTACCAACTTTATTTAGTTATAATACTCGATCCCCATAGACAGATTATTGTAAGTGTAACTTACTATTGCGACTGCACTGGAAGCAATGATTTCGCTTGGTGTCATCACCGTAAAGTAAGCGATGTTAACCAGAATGTAAAAGACTGTAACCATTGGAATTCCAATCATAATGGTCAACGGAAAGTTCCTATGTAGAAACAAAAGCAGTTAAGTTTGCAATATTGGTGATTTAAGGCGGAATAAAGACTTGTGCATATTTACCTAACCGGATTGTCCAATTCCTCCGTTACGAAGTTTAGTTGATTCCTGTTCAATGACACTTAATGGTTAATAGCAAATCGATTAAACTGAAATTTATTTTTCTTACCAGCCGTCGTAAGACCACAAACCACTGTAGAAGGCGACTGCAATCGCCGAGAACGAGGTTGCCGACCCTTCGAAGGCGTTGGTCAAGTTTTCAGTATGACCTTGACCCAACATAACAAAACCGCCTACTATGATAGCTGCTATAATCAGTAGTTTGGCTGCAGTGAAGAAAATTTGCACGAAATTGCTCAGCTTCACACTGAAGCAGTTGATCAAAGTGATGAGCACTGTAAACCGCAAAATTGTGTGTTAAATTAGTGAAACAAAAATTAAAATCCCGACTTACATATGCAAAAAGCAGCAGCACATTTTTGTACCGTGGCAGGAGGCAAACATCCAGGATAAAAAGGTGTCGTAACGTACTGAGCAAAACCTACAGCTATGATAGCAAATGAGGAAGGTTTCGTGACAATTATACTTGTCCAAGCCAAGAGATAAGCAGCAACGTCTCCATACGCTGCTTTCAAGTATTGATATTCCGCTCCAGATTTCTTAATCATTAATCCCAATTCTATGTAGCTCATGGCACCTAAACAAACATAGAGTTTTCAAAGCGCCAAGTGTAAACTGCTCTTCGGTATAGATTTCTTAGGTTTAGTCTAATTCTTTACAACATTGTACTGACCGAAAGTTGCAAGAACACCACAACCAGCCCAAATACAAAGACTTGCTCCAACAGAATTGGCGTACACCAAAATGCTTGCTGGTGACATGAATATACCAGATCCTATCATAGTTCCAACAACAAGAGATATACCACCCAAAATGCCAACCTGTTACAACAAGATAGCGGGTTATGCATCACCAAATATGTTCTTAAACTCTTATAATAAGACTAAGATCTCATTATGAAGGATAAGCAGAGGCAAACTGGGCAAGGTAAACAAACATGTTTTGCTCTTTTGTAACTAAATTACTTATATTACCGTATCATACCCTCCACAGAAACGATTTGTTTTTAAAGCTACGAACCGGTAGAGAGAAAGACTAAGTTAAATGTTGGTATTAAAAGAGATACCATTGTATTAATTGGTATATTTACGTTCATATTGAAACTTAACAATTTATTAGAAGCAAGCTAGATTTGTCTCAAACATGATTTTAACATAACAAAATAATAAACAGGAATATCTAATCTTGCAATATTTTATAATTTTGTGATAATAAGGGTGGGTTGGTGGAGGCAATGACATTTAAAAGAAGACTGTGCCATACCTTTCTTCAACTCTATATTTCAAGCGAATACCTATTCAAATACGTCGTTCTAAATTGTTACATGTGATTATAATTACCTCTTTTTTTAGTTCTACTACATTGTCTTGGTCATTTGTAGATTCGGAGCTAGATGAAGAGTCGAATTTCCTCTGACGAACTTCCCCCCCCATTGCACAACCGCACAAATAAACGTACGTTACAACGTATAATGTTTATGCACAAAATAACTTGGTGCTAAAATAAGGTGGCTTTACTAACTTTTTAGACTTTTATAAATTAAGCTTAAGCGTATATAGAACACTACTTAAGTTCGGAGTACATAGTGTTGAAATACCGCACTTGTCTTGCTGTCAAGCTGTATTTAAACAATAGAACTCAAAACGCTTTAAGACCTTTTCTTTGTGGAAGCCCTGTACTATGTCGTCTAACTACCTTCGCTGTACATATTCTAAGTAATAAAGCTAGTTCAAGCAAACTGATTAAACATTTATTTAATTCCCAGCTAATCACGATGTCGGCGATGTGTTTATCACTCAGTAAAACCGTAATTATTTAAACTGAGCTGGAGATATTTACGAAGTACAAATAGATTCGTTTGCGTCACAAGGTTCGACAACAATGTGCAGAAAGCTTAAATATAAACTCGACGTAGCAAAAAAAGGATCGCAGGTGTAAAACACACGCACATTCACAATTTATATATAAGCTTACTTATTATTAAAAGGAAAATTACGCTCATTCGGAACAACATATTCGACGAGGTGCCAAACACGACAACATTTCAGATAACACCGACCTTATTGGCTAAGTGTAAATACTGCTGGTTTACAGTTGTAGAACAAAAAAACAGTGAAAATTTACGAGTAGTCAAAAACTATAGATAGAAAACTTAAGTTGTCATTCTTGCGAAACTTTTGTTTGGCGGTTTTAATCCGAACGTAGTTCTATTTCTTCGGCGACACAGTTAGTCATGCACTGTAGAAACACTGTCAAGCTCTCTGCAACAAACAAAAATTAAAAAAACAGGTTTTATTATTGAGACACTTAAAATAACGTAGTCTTAATGTACCGTATGTTTGAATCAAACGGACTGGTTTCTTCATTTTCACAGCCACGACGTAAACCGGCACGGAAGTTAAAACCATCGCCAACCCAATGCCGCTCTCTATCGGCGAGATTACGAAGGATACGACTCCGGTCAACATGCACAAAGATGCGGCAATGATGGGTACAATCAAGGGCAGCTAAAAAACATTTGTGAATAAGGTAATACAACTTTTTTTTATATTACAACGGTCAGAAATTAAAAACAATGTTGTTAGTCTTATAAAAGGTAACGATTTTAGAAGCGTGAATGCAAAAAGTACATTTAGATATACCTTTAAAGTAGCGTGAATGCAAAAGTACAGTTAGATATACCTTTAAAGGTCTTTCCATTTGAGGTTGCTTGATTCTTAACAAAATTAATCCGATAATAGTAAACCCCATGCTTAAAAAATATACAAAGTTTACGTAGTTTATAAGCAGAAATACGTTTTCGGTGACCATGTACACAGCTGAAATTAACCCCTGTAAAATATAAAATCATTTATTGTGATGTTTAGGCCTAGAATATTTCAATATCAGCTTACAATCACAATTATCGAAGGAGTTGGCGTTAAGTTTTTCAAATTGATCATACCCATGATCGACGGTAGATGGCCTTCACAAGCTCCAATATAGAACAGTCTGAAATTGTTTTATTTTGTTACGGTACTAATTAGTTCAGGACCAGTTTCGTATTTATTATTACCTTGATGACGTAAATATCGATCCATTTATTCCACCAAAGCAGCAAAGAGCAACGAATATAGGAATACAGATGCTCCAATGGCCCATGGTAAGTTTACCGAAAATCTACGTATAAAAAAAGTTAAACGCAACGGTAAAAGGAAAGGTATTGATTTCCGGGTGCTTACTACTGCAGTAGGGCCAGAACCCGCCAAAGCTGGACTCAACACGGTAAAGTAGGCGAGGTTGACCAAAATGTATAAGCCGGTGGTAATGAGCATTGAAGTGACGACGGCTAACGGGAGATTTCTAAATCATAAAACTTTATTTATATATACGGTATTGAGTAATATATCTAGAAATAATCACCTTGCTGGGTTTTTGATCTCATCGGTTACGTAATTTAGCTCGTTCCTGAATTATCAATTTGTGTGATTAATTTGCAATGAACGAATGACACTTGAAAAACTTCGTACTTACCACCCAGAAAAGGCCCACAGACCAGCATTGATAGCAAGAACAATCTTTTTAACGTCCGTTGTTGTCCCTTCAAATACAACCGAGCTTGCGAAATTGTCAATCTTGCCTGAAAGAGAGTAAATGAAAATTATATATTATGACCACCTGAAAAGTTTTAGATCTTTTGACATCTTCCCCGACCGATTAGTCTGGTAGTTTAGTGCGACGCCTTTCAACCGGTGGGTTACATGTTCAAAACTGGTTGCTAACTAGAAAGTTGTGTCCTTAGGCAATGCACTTACCGGACATTGACTTAACCAAGAAGAGTAATGGGTTCTACTAAATTAAAGGAATATGTGTATCATACACAACACACTGCAATAGCTCCGGTAACCCGACCGGTGATTTGACGATTTGGTTTTCCTATTCGCAGGGATAACCATAAAAATATTCTATTCTATGCTATCCTTCTCGTACCGTTTACCGCTTGCACTGCCCCCATCACTATCACGATTAGCAGAGCTAGAACTTTGGCAACGGTGAAGACTTGTTGGACCCGTGTGGACAATTCAGAACTCCTGCAGTTGATCCAGGTCAAAAGACCTGCATAATTGGGCTCACAAGTTAGGTTTAAATTAATAAGGTTTAAAAACCAAGTAAAACATATATGGAAACAAATTAAAGAGAAAATCTAATGTAGGACTAGATTTTGCTTAATCATTAAGGCAATATATTTTGACTGTTATGCTCACTAAAGGATTTAGTTCATTTGAAACTAATTACTTACCAACTGACAGAAGCGAGATAAGCCGAATAACAATTTGCGGGGTAATTATGCAATTTATTTGCACAACGTAATACGAGAGTGTAAGCGCAATAATTGCATGCGAGGCTGGTCGAATGACTGTCAGCTCAATCCATATTCTGAAATGTAAAAACAAATTTCACACGTCACTGTATTGCGTAATATTTTGGTAACAAAATAAGACAGGCCAAAATACGTTACACTTACTCACCGCATAAAAGCCCAAAAAGGTCCGAATATTTCCAATATATAGAGGTAATCACCTCCCGAACGAGGTATTGTGGTGCCAAGTTCAGCAAAAGACAGCGCACCGAGTGTTGAGAAGATACCACACAAAGCCCAAATAACGAGGCTTAATCCGACCGACCCGGAATTAACAGCGACACCTGCTGGCGAGAGGAAGATACCAGATCCGACCACAATACCAAGAACAATGGCGGTTCCTTCCACGAATCCTACGGTCTTCTTCATTGTTACCAAGGAGTCGTCTGAGCTGGCTGAAGTCCTTGCCCTAAACCAATTTTTTTTTATAATTTATCTAATTTTTATTTGGTATCAAATTAAGTTAAGTCGCAACTCGCAGACACGTTAAGTCAATACAATTTTTATCCGCTGAATTGCTTTCTTAAAACCACGGAGGTACCAATCAGAGAGTTGACTACGTATGGCTGATGATTTCCTTTGTTGCTCCTTGTACTTTTCCTTACATTCGCGCCCTTGATGTTTATAAAACAATTCTCACATCGACAGTTGGTGATTTAGCACTAAAGCATAGAACAAGCATACGTAGCTTTACCCATATACTGAACTCTCAAAATACATTGATTTTACTAACCGCAATCATGTATCGATTCAAATTTAAAAATATCTTGTTAAAAACAGATCAGGTTACATGCATTTAATTGCCAACGCATTTTGATATTACCTCTTGGTAAATGAATGAAAACCATTAGAACAAAAACTTATAAAACAAAGACTTTGTTGTATTCAAATGCATGTGATGTTACCATGATCTATTATGTGCTACGATTCTTCGCCTATATTCATACTATCGTAGCGATTTTTTAGTGGTAGACTAACAATGTCTGTGCCATTGTTGGGCTTTTGCATTAAAAATGAACATCAATTTTGTCTGACAATAAACCAGCAAAGAAAATCTAGAAATGTTCGTATGACAACGAATTTTTTGGGCAAGAGGTATACTTTTGATTGTGCTAAAATGAGTTAAAATTTACAATCTGGCCACTATTGATTTTTAGGCATCCTTAGATCATATAAATTTAAAAACAAGCAAGTGTTAAGCTTTTAATTTTAATTTAAAGGGAAGTGAGTGGCTACTTTAAAAAAACTGAAATACCGAAAAAACCTTACTACACAAAGCCAATAACCAAGGATAATTACTATAGATAAAATAACATTGAATCAACACCAGTTAGAAAACTAAACCTGGCTCTTACTAAAATCGATACCACCTACACATAAAATGCCACAAAATGGTCGTTGGGAGTGAACAAACACACGTCACGTTAGAATATAGACTACAGGTCACAAAAATCGGGGGTAACATCAAAGTGCTAAGTCACACGAGAGAAAGTTTAAACACACACTCATTTTAATTGGGCACATCTCGTTAATTCTTGTTCATCGTTAGCGTTTTACAGGATCCCGGTTATTGTATCTTAACCAGCCATAAGCAAGTCGGTTGTCATTGGGCAAGGCACTCATTAAACGTCGATGAAATCCAGTGTATTATTCGGTTGTATAAAAACAGTTCGGGACGTCTCAATCATATACGTTACTAAAAGAGCTTCTGAAGTACCTCGACTGTGAGCAAAATCAAGGGGTAATCCGACGTTTGCGCTTGTAATAACGCCCCTTGCGATTTCCTATTCACGTAGATAAAACATGAATATCACATATTCTTCTATTTGTAAGTTCTACAACAAGTCTGGTATACAAAATGAAGAAAACTAATAATTATTTTTAAACTGGATAATATAACAGGACATGATATATATATTTAGGCGATTCATGTGTATTTAACCCGTCGATACTACAAAATAAATATGTATATATCAAACAGAAAAACTAAATGGCAAGTAATATACTAAGGACTATACTCGGCAGTTAGTTCAAGTCTTATCCTAAATGAGGTTTGCGAACCAAGCGGAATGCGCGCGAGGGGGATGGTTGACGAGGTTATTTTGTTTCTAGGATAAACTTATTTCATGGTCCATAACGTCTGGAATACAATTTTTACATTTAGTACCTATTATAAGTGTTTATGTTTTGGAAAATGTCTGGATTTTTCTTTGGAACTTGTATAAAATTAAGGGTCGATAGAATTCAAACCCATTTCTACAACAGAGCTCGCTACTAATTAAAGGATCCCAACTATTAATTTCATGTATGGTAGGAACCAAAATATCCGTCTAGGCGACAGTCATTTTTTAGAAGGCGGGTGAAAGTATACACAAAAAAGTATTAAAGCAGGCACTATACATAGTATATTTATGCTACAGTTGTCGCACCGTATAACATGAAAAACCGCCCCACCATTCATATCCTTAAATGTTTTTTACCGAGCCAAGTTTTGAACCCATGATTAGATCGTCACCAGGACCGTGTTTCGTATAAAGTCAGTATGTGTATCAGTCGCGTTAACCATTCGGCCACACGACCGTACACTTCTCTTAAATGTTAAAAACGTAACTCATATTTCACCTTGACAAGAGAACGCTTTTCATGGTGACTTCTTTCTTGTCACCTGCACTGTCCAGTAATGGTTCTTCGTCTTCGGAGCCTTGCATTATTTTAGCTAATTCACCTATTCTGTGATATGTAACGTTAATAAACTGTATTGAATAGTACTAGACTCACTGTCTGTCTGTCTGTCTGTTCCACAAGACTGTTCTGACCCAAATATTTGTAAGATTTTGTTTTACACCCTTTTCTACTAATTTACTGCGGTAGTTTTTAAATATTTTATAACACATTTCTTAAGCAAAACGATTGAAGTAATGGACATTTTCCATTTGGTAGAAAAAGCAAACTGCAAGGAATAAGAAACGTTGATTGTTTGAAAATCAACGCCGGTAATGAAAACGTGGTCAGCTGCTCCCGCCCGATGTAAGGAAATGACAATGCATTTACAATTTAAGTGATTTCGGTGTATGTCCAAATACACATTAAGAATTCTGTATATTAGTTGTGGCCGTATAAACAGTACCTGTGTGTACCACACTGATTTGGGTTTCCTTTGTAATTAAAATTGTTGTTTATCCATATAGATTCTGTGAAATGTCATCACACTGTAATAGTGAACATTCGTACTTTTGAATTTTAACATTTTCATGCTGTATATGCTCAAACAGTGTATAATATTTTTCCCACGTATATACATACAGCGTCATGTTCTGGTTCGGGTTTCACGGTCCATGGTTAATGAAAGTCAGAATCGTCGCATGACGTACTACCAGCCAATTATATTTCTTTATTTGCCCTTTTTAAAGCGTTGGAACTTATCTTTAACAAAAAAAGATATGCCGTTTTGCTCACTACTTATTGGTGCGTTTTGCTCGTGACTCGTAGAGAAAATGTATTAGAAATAGTTTTATTTTGTAAATTTTTATTTAATACTAAAAGTATATATATATATATTAGCACAGAGACTGTACAAAAGATATAAAAAAGACAGGGTTTAAATTTCGTTATTGTCATTTCTTAAGACAGGATGTTCATCTCAGTGGAGGGGAAAACGCATGGGCTATAAGCACATGCGTAATCTTCAGATAGTCTCGTCACATTGTCTTTCTCACGCTTTGCAATGTATTTCAGTGTGTTGGTTATGATACGTTTTTACTATGGTTAATTCTGGGTAATCCATAAATCATCTGGGTTCAGACGACGTAAGCCAAGTGCTTTTGTCGCTGGCATGTAGCACAATTGGCCAACGGCTGATTTCGATTCCACCAGAAATGTCCGAAGGCCAACTTGTTATTCGACAGTACTTTTATAAGCTTAACACCCCATTGAATTAAATATAACAGGGAGCCTAAGTAAAACGTTGTTTTATAATGCTGGTTTGTGAGAAACAGTGTCATTACGTTATTTTCTTCAATATAACGGCAACTTAAAACTAAACACGATTTGTGATTAAATTACGCCATATAGGTACTACTTCTATCAATATAGTTTAGGATCAATTTAGCTTATTTTTACATGCTTTAGACGATTTATTTATATAAACTAATTTAACTAAGGGAAAAGTATTACGGATATACGGAGCTTGCTGTCTGAAGTGCCCACACCCATCTGGCACAAGACCATGACAGAGAATCCCACAATAGAAGAATCGATTTCTATAGTTCCAGGTGATAAAGCAGTAAGGGAGAAGTACGTAGTTGTTGGGTGTGTGGACGCCGTCCACCCATCTGGTATAATGAAGTCACCCAGGAGTGACGTACAACACAACACAAGGATTATGCGTCCAAAACAACCGATGGAAAGTAATAGGACATCCAAGACGAGAAAAGTCAAAGGAGTAGGAATTCACTGCTGTTGTTTTAAACTATGTAATCAAGGGAGATATTACAATGCGCTGAATATCGGCAAAATGGGGTTCAGCGTTGTATTTGCAGCATTAATTACAATGGTAAGCTCAGCTACAATCCAGTTTCCGACCTCAGAACAAGTTGGAGTGGAAATTTCCCCCCAAGTTAGGTTTTACCAAGACCAGGGATATACTCAGGAAATTACTACAATGCCAAGGTACACCACAGATGAGACTGTCTACATTGAGGTAATTGCATCAACTGCACAGATTTTTTGTTGTTTACGTAGCATTGTGTTTATTTGTTGTTTTATTGTATGTCGGTTATAATAAAACCTGCGTATATATACGTGAGATTTGTAAGAATTTGGTTAAATTAATTCATTTAATGTATGCTTACAATGTTGCCTGTCTATTTCGTACTTTGTGAGAAAAGTTTAATTAACATTGATTTTGTGCAACAAAGAAAGTAATATGTGAGTTTAATACTTAATCATCTGTGTGAAGTACCGTGTTTCTCACAGTAGCACTGTTGGTAAAAGAGAGCGCTTTAATTCTTTATTTCATCGAGTTTTTGAATTACAGGTTTCAGTGAACGCCAGAGTAAAGTTGATATTACGCCAATGTTGGGGTACCCCTTCGAAATCGCGAAGCGATCCTACGAAGCTCATGATAATACAGTATCCAGGGTATATAATTCATTTTTTTAAATATGACCCTTGTAAATAAGCAACACAATTCTGCTCCCCGTGATTATATTTTTAGTATCTTACAACGCAAAGTAAAATTAAAATGGGCAAACAATGGTTTTCTGCTTGACCTAAAACCTGATTTAGTTTAAGTTCACGCTTGGTTGAAAATAAGAGCATTCTAGAACTGTGTTTCATAGCAACAAGCTAATAAAATGTCGGTCGGTTAATTTAAGAATGATATATAATACAGAATTGTCCCTAATAGTTCTCATTTATTTTATACATTATAACTAATGTGTTGACACAAAACATAACTTTAATTAAACTATGCTTATTATTCTTAACTTTTTTTAACCCGCTAAACAGTTTCTCCCTTAACTTTGCGTTGAGGTATTCCCTTAAAAGCTTTGTCATTTTAATTTGGTCTTGCGTGTTTTCACCTCACTTAAACAGGAATGAAAACAATGCAAGTTTCTCACTTTCAAGTAGCCTACAGTAGTTGAAATATTGTCCAGAAGTCGATAACACAAGCTTTTTATAGTTGTATCATCAGCTTACAACAATAACAAACACAACGATGATTAATTTCAAACATTGCAACTCTGTGACGTACCTGTTAGATTGAATACCGCAATAGCATGAATAAATTTTTAATAGATAGGCCTACTTTTATTGACATTTCTATGCAAAACAGTACTTTTCATATGGAGACGTTTTAAATGTAACTCTTTTCAATTATTTATAGAAAATATGTACACACACTGATAAAACATAGTTTTATTTAGTTCCTTTTAATGAGTTGGCGTATTATTGTGTGTCGTTTTGTTATGCATGCCTCTACAGTATTACAAACATTTGATTTCACATTTATTGCAGCTGCGCGACCGACCATCCGATATCAACTGTAATTCACATGAACGGGGTATCGAGCAAAGCCAGGTTTCAGCACAAAATCTTTCACTTCAATTCCAATGAGGCGGAGACGTCAATTCACTGCTCCATGGAATATTGCACGTCGTCAGTCTGCCAACCGGTATTTGTTATAGTTTACATCAAATGTCACACTTCAATCCGCGTTTAAAGCACAAAAGCCTAGCAGCGAACAGTTCGGCTCCTCATTGGAGTAAAAGAGTAAACAAGAAACCCTCCGCACGCTATGGAACTATTAGCGAGTTTTACCAATATAAGCTTTTTTTTTTAAGAAATTATAGAGCGCCAACCACGTGTTAACCATAACTAAAATCCATTTTGAATATACGCAGTATTTTTTCCGCATGTAGAAAGATTGGGTTCCATGATTATCAAATCAATTTTAGTAAACATTATACAAAGTTCCAAACGTGTTATTAATTTTTTTTGAATGATTGAATATCCACGTTGGTATAAAAAACAACATAGTTCGCTGCTAGACTGGACGTAAAAAATACCAACTAGCCTATATATTTAATATAGGTTTTGGGAATTGATATTACTAGAATACTACTGAATATACTGCCATATAAATTCATAGCACAATTGCTAACATCTATAAAAGTTTGACCTCGACGAATATTTACTTACTTCGTGTTTGTGATTGGGTTTTGGATTTCTCAAAAAAATGGCTAAATAAGGTTATTGGATGACTGCACATATGTTCGTATTAAATTCCCCATCCATATACGCCAGCTTTTTTATCAAAGTTTTTTTTATAAAATATATTATACTATTCCCATTTTCCTTAAATTTTGTGTGAACTGTCCCTTTTAGTTCTATTGTGTTTTCTATAAGATAAAAAATAGTTTGGCCGCAAAAATGCTCAAATTGTGGCTGTCATGTAAACATTAAGGTCTGGCGGGATTTTTCCTGAAATGATCCCCTAAGTTAGCGCATACGTTTCTGAAGATTTAAGCGCGTTTTCATATAAAACAAGCGCAAATACCGTAATTATACTGTGTATTACTTTATTTTTAACATTATTAACATTTTGACTGCAATGTGCTGTTAAATATAGTAAGTTTTTTAAATGTGTCTTGAGTGATAAAAAGGTTGCTGAGCACTATTCTAGATAATGCATCATTTATTAATTGCATTTTTTTACAGATATGTCCTTCACGAAAGAAACGTCATGCTTTGACAAAAGATCAGTCAAATATTTGGCCCAATTTGTTTGTAAAAACATTCACTTTCGTTACGAAAATAGACACCGGCAACCGATAGTTTATGTTACCTGAAAACTGGCAATAAACTATTTTCACCCCTTACCTACTGATACGTGTAGTCTATTGTTGTACATTATATATATTTATATGCTACTTTACCGTTTTTTTTTTTATTATCTTGTACATTTTGGGTGCGATATTAAAAAATGACCGCCCTTATTTTTATATATTCATGTAAAGAAATCATACTCCATGCTTTGCTTGCATGGTATAAAAGCGACAGTCGGATGAGCTATTTGGTTTAACATATTACTCGTTTTCTAAGCGGGTTACTTGGTCGTGTGATGCGCATTAGTGAATTGAATATATATTCAATATTGTTTCCGCATTCATTTAACTTTTAGTACACATAGCACTATCAACAAAAGATCATTGGTACTTTTTAATGTTCAACTGTACATTTTGAATATTAAGTAGGCTGCAGAAACTGGTATTTTTAAGGAATCATTCGACGACGACGGCATAAATAATTTACCGTAGAAACAAGTACTTGGATAAACACAGGGAACTTATTGAGTGGTTGTAAACCCGACGAGCCTGTTTATACAACGCCACATTATATTTTAAATGCGGAATGTGTAGTATTTGAGGCAGGTAGAGTTTTACCGCATACGGAATACGAAATGACGTAGCCTGGATTTGCTTGACTAGGTTTCAGCAATGCACCCGACTCGATTTACGGCAGCCTGTCCGAAAGCGCGGAAAATGTTAACTATTTTTTCAAAGAAAGTTTTAGTAGCATATAGCCTGTATCTAGAAACAAATTGTAATGCTGGCTTTACAGGCCAGTATTGCTAGTCTGTTAAGTAGTTTTTTTTAATATTTTCCCCTAAATTGAACTAATTACCGTCAGCGGGCATAGAAGGGCTTCTATATCTATTTTATATTGTTGAGGAATACAGAAAACGAAATCGACTCTGTTATCTTGTTTTGTCTATGGCAACGAATTATATGAATTATTATTTGACATACAAATGCGTCATAAATAATATTATGCGTAAGAATCATAAAAGCGGAAATGCTTAACACATGCCGTGAATTTATTTTGTTGCACATTGACAATGCTGACTTCGGCAGTTATTTACTTGATTAGTTTATTTATTTAATGTGTAGGACGGCTTGTGTATTAGCTCAAGGGTGGAGCTGTACTCTATTTCTATTCCAGCCAATGGAAAAACTTCGCACTACCAGTCGGGAGGAAACGTACATTAATTATGCAGCAGAGGGCCAGCAGCGTTAAAATCTACAACTGCTCCGGCAGAAAATCAGCCAGACGCGGGGAGTTGAAACCGATGCGCAATGTCGTCAATACTGTATATATGACACCATACAGTCTGCTGGTAAAATACCTTCCAGATGATGTGAATTCGGCACCAACCATCGACGTCGCTACTTTTAGAAAGAACCGACCAATAATGTGCCCATTTCCGGTTCAAGTCGATAAATCGACTAGCAGTGAACTCGTTTATTCACCACCGGGTTTTCGTAGAGCGAATGAAGGCTGTCGTCAACTGCGTGAAAGAGTGGGATATCAGCTACATCGACCTGTTCACTTTAAAAGGCGAGGTTATGGCCGTGTCCATTTTAATGATGAAAGCTCGAGTATACAATGCGAGTTGACAATCAGGAACAGTAAGGAACCAAAACGTGAGTCGTCTTGGGATCAAGTGCGTCAGAGTTGTCGCAAGGGTTTATCCAGTTTGTTAAAAAATAGGTCGACGAACTACAGGGGATCGTACGACGTAAATCTTGAAACCGTAAGCAAGCAGATTGAGACTTCGATGACTTGTCGCAAACTTGACGATGGCCCAACAGAAAAGCAGGATCCCCCACATGTGGGTATGCAACCTCCGGTGCCGAAGTTGTGCTCGTGTTGTCACACCAGTATGTGCTCCAAGTTGCTACGAACAACGCGAAAAAAGCTTGGCCAGTGCGGAAGAAATTTGGTAAACAGATTGCCTACAGCAAGTTTGAATGGATGCAGCCCGAATGGTTCAGCTGAAACCGCGTTTTACCTTGGAAGCCAAATCACGATTCTTGCCAAAGGTAAAATAACGAGTACGGCCGGTCAGCTTAATCGATAAACCTATACGTACTTGTCGGCAGGCAGCTGAAACTTTGTAGGGCAAAACATAATTATTTAAGCATATCCTAAAGTGTTGTTCGCTTGTTTAAGGGTCTCATTTTATTTGTAAAATTTCTTTAGTAGTCTTACATTTCAGGTGAAAAATCAACGGAAATGGCTGTTAAAAATATTTGGAAACGCAGCAACCAGGGCAAGTTAGGTATCCCCATGAACCTTAAATTCGACGATGGCTACCTTGCTCTCACATGCAAACAGGTTGTACAAGAGGGAGGTGAAAATAAGAGAGTTCTGGTCGATTGCATGTTCCAACTACGAAGGTGTGTGGGGCGAATAAAAATAGCTGGCAGGCTTTTAAATAATAAATTACCTAACAGTTCTTTTCATGACGATTTTGCATATTTGTCATGATATTTGGAATTTTATATTACAAAGCATAACAGCTCACCTTTAATAAATTATTAATACTAACACTAATCAGCTATAATTTTATTATGCAATCGCATAATTTTTAGAATTACGTGGTGCGAAGTGAGTGCTCAGCACAGCAATATATTTTCATGGACCTATCGACATGAAAATAAATACAAACGAATAACACTGAACTGTCATTCTGTTATACTCAAGACATCAAAGAAAGCACGGGAGATGGTATCATAAACATTCAATTTTAACCATGTATGATATTTAAATTGACGTAATTACACCCATGTTTTGACAGAATCGACAAGTTAGCGAGGCGCGACAACAGGCTATTCAGCGCCACCAGCAGTTGAGAAGGAAAAACGACGTTTGTGACAAGGTTGCGCAAGCAGTATATCAAGTACTCCCGAAATTGGTAAATAGCACGGACGAAAGGTCTAACAAAATGCTTACTACAATTGAAGAAGATGAACAAGAACTTTAACGAAGATTATAGACTTTTATTTGCCCAATCTTTGTAGACTACATCACTGTTTGTTTAACCCCTTTATTATACGTATGCTGTGAATTTATGTATTACCAGAGTATAAAACACGTAAGACGGTTATGGTATGGATTTTTGTGTTATTAATCATTTAAATAAAGGCTGCTGTTCTTTCTCCCTCCATTCAGCATAGGACTAGTCTGGTACATAGAATCAGTCGGTATTTAAGCAGATTATGTAAAAAGAGTGTCAGAGAGTTATCCATTGTTTATGCGATATTCATATTTGCAGTGTGCGACGTTTAGCTATTAAGTGGTGCTTAATGTGGGACAAGCAACAAATTGTCTAGTAAATATAGTTGTAACAACTGTAATGTTCTTGTTTACCAATCATTTCCCATCAAATGGCTGTAATTTTTAACATTACGATCACAATCTTGATGTGTTTACTGCTATTGCTCTAGTAATGTAGAGTGCATTATGTACACTAAGGGCAATTTATATATAGCTCATGCCATTTTATACAAACTTTAAAATTAAAGAAATGACACTGATGATTTAGACTTAGAGAAACGCCCGTGTCGTAAGTCATAGCCAGTTGGTCTATGGAATATTTAGACACAGCGTCATCAAAAGTCATAAGTACACAAATGAATTAATATTTGGAAATTTTTTAAAAAAGTACGTTTCTCTTTACTTACTTTATAGAACAGTTTTCTCAATTCGTAGACGTTCATGTACCACACTAAAATGACCATCAAGGTTTAGGTTGACTCATTCGACAAGAACCGTAAAAGGCGAGTTAGGAGAAACGCATGTTTAAACGGATAAGGTAATTGGATAGTGTACGTAACAAACGTTTAGTTGAGTGCTGTCAAGATTTACATTTTTACTTGTACAAAGTAGGCAGATACAATAACAAAACAGATCAAATGACGGTTCTGATGCTGCGACGTTTTTATTAACAGAGTAAACGCCCTTCCATATTTGGCGTTATCTTACCGCTTCTTTTACCAAATCTATCTTTTCGCTGTGTTAGACAGAGCGGTTGAGTATCAGCTATCTCTATGCTGCTTAAGGGCTTGTGTTGGACTGTTCACAAATTAGTGGATATTAAAAAACGGCATTGGCGCATTGTTTTGTAAAGTAATAACGTGTAGTGATACATTGGCATTATTGCCATTATGCTAAGATCTTTATTAAATATATAAATGAAATACCGTTAAAGATATCAGTTTCAGTACCGGTGACTAAAGTTATGTACGGCGTGGCGATACGCAGTCAGTTTCCGGTCATCTGTTGTTTTAAATCTTTAACAGCTATAGGTGACCACGTTTACCAGAATATTCGATTAATGGATTTGCACTGCTGTTCTATCTGCAATTGTTGGTCGCCCTGTGATAGCCGATTGTTTCCGGCAATTTTAACCTACTTCCGGTTAAACAACAGTGCGAATATTTCGGTAGAAGTAATCTACTTTCACCTTCCATATTGCTAATCAAAATCTTGTGTTTTTTTAAATACAGGTTTGAGGGTAAATTTATCATTAGGGATGTGTAACTATAATCATCTTAATGTGATAATATTATTAATTATCTCTGGATGTACTGTAAGACAAAGTGTAAGCTTTAACTTGGATGCAGAGTTTCCAACATTTTTTAAAGGGCCTGTTCACAATTCTTACTTTGGCTTTGCCGTTGATTATTTTACAGACAATTCTGAAACCTGGTTAGTTGTTGATAATTTTTTTATTTCAAATGTTAATGACTAATATTGTGTACCGGTATAATTTTTAAGTTACTGTAAATCAAAATGCTACAAGAAAATGCAATAATACCTTTCATAAACCACTTTGAGGTGTCATGAATGCCATCCGCTTGACTATGACAGATTACTTTGTTCCTCTTTCGTTTTTTATATAATTCCGTAGTGTACCATGTAGATTTTTCACCAACCCTATTCAAAAACATTTTTTTGATAAATTCCATTTGCCTGATAATAAAACATTTAAAATATTTTTTGCGTAACAAAAATGCAGATTACTATGCATTCAAAACTATTGCAGTGTGTGGTACAAGTTTAAGACATCTTCAGTTTTAGTACAATCCATTAATCCTCTGGGTACAGTTGATATTCCCTTAATGGATTTTTAAGTATAATCATCTAGTAATTGGTTTTGGTCGCACATCCCTTTGGCTGCCTATATACCTGAGGGTGGATATCACTTGACTTAAGGGGTTATAAATAACAAATTCTTAGTAATATCCTTTTCGGTAACCACCCACTACATAATTTCAAGGTTAGTAGTTGGTGCTCCAAGGGATACCTTCAATGGAGAAGTCTATAAATGTCGGTTTGATTCTTCTGCTGATCAGTGCGAAATCATTGCCATTTCTAAAGGTAAAATTTTATTTTATAGCATTTACCCTGATAGTAATAGATACCATAAATAATTAAAATTAGCAAAAAAATATTTATTCAAACATACAGCCAGTCCACCATAAATAAATGCTGAATTGATACCAAAAGATTTGCAAAGTTTAAAGTTAATAGGACATCAACAACAAAAGATTTGATGTATATTTTTAACCATTATATTTTATATTTTGTTAAACTTTTTAAATTACTTCCTGTTAACAAATTTTGCAGAACCATCACTGACTGGCATACAAAGCATGCTTGGATGGACTGTCATTATGGGACAGAATAAGGAATTATTGGTCAGTATAAACTTAATATCAGTATGAAACAGTCAAACAGTGTATTTTTAGTGCCAATATATTTGACTATCAATATGTATGTTTTTAGATGTGTGCTCCGCAATTTGCCCAGAGAAGTACAGTCATTCGTGGCAGTGGTACTAGTGTTTATTTCGACCTTGTTGGTATTTGTTACTTTACTCCCGACTTCAGTGAGTCAAAACCAACTACATACCGGTACTCACCATGTTCTAGTGACTTAGGTTCGCATTACGCTGACCAACACAGTTACTGTCAAGCTGGCTTTAGTGCCTCATTTACAAGGGTAAGCAGTTGTGCTTGGCTGTTCATTAATACCGTAACAGAATTTTTAAAATGGTGTTTACAAATTTGTTTAGATTGGTATTTCAACTATCGCTTAACTTTTTTGTGTTTCAAATTTCAGGATAATAGAAAGATAGTGCTCGGTGCAGTGGGTTCATACTACAACCAAGGATCTATCATGTTAATTTTGGACCTAATGCAAAATATCAGCAGTCTACCCTATCATACGGCCGAGTTCAAACCAGTGGTTCCACCAGGCTGGTCTGATGTGGATTATTACCGACACACATACGACTCAAATTATTTAGGTAGGAATAACTCACAAAATGTGTGAACACTTTTTGTGAACTACAAAACACTTTTTGATGCATTTAAAAACTTAAGTAGGTATATACATACAATTCTTAATGGATAATTATTTATGGTTTATCGGGTTGATTCAATAATTAGCCGACAACTATCTCACCTTTTTTATATTGTTTTATAGAATCATTTGTTTTTATTTGTTTTGAATGTATAGTGTTTGTTTGTAACCGCACTTAAAACCACAGAAAACATGAATTTCATCAATGACCATAAGAAATCCTCATTTTATAAAAGTCAATAAACTTTATTTTATATTAAGCATTTGGGTCTTACTAATGTTGATGGTCAATTTTCAAAGTATTGTTTTTTAACTTTATCAAGGCCAATACATATATATGGAATACTTCTCACACTATTGAAATTTGCTGATATGTTCATATCATTTAAAGTTAGTGTTTAGATAATGTCTCTGTGAAGACCATGTGATCTTAGATAAAATTAAACTTCGCTTATAAAATTGTATTTTAATGTTTAAATATATTTAAGAAAGCATGCTTTTAAGTGGCACTAACAAAATTGTATGACTAAATTTGTGTTTTTTTTTTATTCTTTAATTGCATAAAATCATATAAATATTTATATACATAAAATTTTATGGTAACAATATAATTAGATACACTGCCATACCAAATCAAATATTTATTCTTTTATTGCATAAAATCATATAAATATTTATATACATAAAAATTTTATACTAACAATATAATAAGATATATCTATCAAATCTTGTTATGCTGTGTATCTCGTTTCAGTTTAATTACATTTCCTATTTCCTTTGATCTTGTTATACTGTTATTCCCACAGTTTTAAAGGCCTTTTGGTGATTTTATATATATTTTTGTATATTTTTTCGTTTTTTGGATATGATCATATATACCGAATACACTAGACTAGGTAAGCCTAATTATATTATCCACTAGCACAAGCATACAACATAGCATTGCCACATGCATTTTGCCCACATAGACATTTTTTAATTCTTTTTCTTGTCCAGTAGCCAACTCGCCATTCAGTGTCCTATTTTTTGTTACAGTATATTGAAAATTGGTTCCTTTTTTAGGCTACTCAGTTGCCACAGGAATAACAGGTAGTAACTTGCCACTTCTTGTGACAAGTGCACCACGTAGGTTGGGTTACAACCTCCTGGGTTCGGTGATAGTGTATGATGAAAATATGGAGGTGCCGCTTGCCAACTTTACCGGCCAACAAGTGGGTTTTATATTTCCAAGTTTAATTGGTTTTGGTTGTCTTGCTTTTTCCATATTATATACAATGGCAGTTAGTTACAAATCTGTTAAATAAAACTGTGCGGCATCAATTTGTTAAGTATAATATAGCCCAGTTTTAAAAGGAAGAATTGGGACTGTGTTTGAATGCAACAATGTACATTTTAAAAATCCCATCCTAAGATACTCCAAAATAGTGTAGGTATAACAAACTGGTTTTATATTTTTTAACTTGTTAGATTTAGAAATGACCAAAACAACAACAGAAGGCACAATAACATGAAAGCCAATACTTCAATTTTCATTATAAAATGTTTTGCAATGTTATGTTATTTTATTATCAATCAAAGCTAATACATTTTAATCAAGGTGCATTTGATTT
The DNA here is from genome assembly GCA_000149265.1 of Ciona savignyi. Taxonomy (NCBI): domain Eukaryota; kingdom Metazoa; phylum Chordata; class Ascidiacea; order Phlebobranchia; family Cionidae; genus Ciona; species Ciona savignyi. The sequence continues at coordinate 4,383,755 of CH003412.1, read as the reverse complement.
AAAATTAAGAAAAATACCATTCCCAAAACATTTTAAAATGAAATTTTGATACATTTCAACTTATAAATATTTTGTGTAATTACATTACTTTGTTTTATTTTAAATATATACAAGTCAGCTTAGAACGACGAAACATTCTAAATTAATTGCTAATTAGATTGGTGAATACTTTGGTGAAGGACTTGCGGTTGTCGATTTAAACAATGATGGACTTGATGATGTCATAGTTGGATCTCCATTATATAGTGATGTCACACAGAAAATTCCGGAAGTCGGTCGAATTTATATTTTCTACCAACTAACAGGCAAGAATTTTTACCATAATTTTACCATTTACATTTAAGTGGGGCAATACAAAACAGTTTAAAAAAAGAAGGAAAATATTAGTACAGTGGTCGTGTTATCGAGGTGGTCTCCAAGCGGGGTTCCACTGTATTACAATTCGAATAATGTGGCGAATTACAAAATTGTCATTTTTTGTAACCTGTGCTTTTTGCGGTATTAGTATTAATGCCTAAAGTATAGCTGTACATTAATAATCAGTTGTTTTAAATCAGGTGTTTCTTCGTCAACTGCAGAGAGACATCTAGTGTTCTCATCAGCAACGATTATTGACGGGAAGGCTAGCATGGGCCGATTTGGAAAAACTATTGTTCCGATTGGTGACGTGAATGGGGATGGTTTTAATGGTGTGTAACATACCTGCATGTGAAGTTCTCAGTACCGATTTAGTGACTGTATTAAAATGAGATATAATGTTCGTTTTTATAACAGTAGTGTGTGAATATCTTTAAAATGTCACACTTACATCTTGCAGCATATATTGTTTACCTAAGTATATCTTTTATATATAAATTATGTTTTACATTTATCGGTGTGGTTTTATTTTTGCAGTGAGTTACATATTGATGAATTGATGTTAACAAAATTAAAGTTTAATGTGTTTAGACATATTGGTCTCTGCTCCGTATGAGCGTAATGGGACTGATGGCTCAGAAGAACAGTTCGGGGCTGTGTATCTATTCAACGGGGGTTCAGATGGGGCGCGTACCACCCCGTCTCAAGTTATTCACGGCGTTAATTTGGAAAACACGCCCAACTTCACTCCAAGTGAAAAGGTCAGAGGTTTGGGCTATGCTATGAAAGGAGGAAAAGATGTGGACCAAAACGGTTATCCTGATGTCATACTGGGGGCTTATTTATCAGACCAAGTTGTCGTTATAAAGTGAGTACATTGACAGTTTTATAGGATGCTTAACAAACATGCACATTAATAATCTTTTTAAATCAGGTTATTTAGTTTTCATTATCCGTGCCTAAACGTATTTTATAATTTATTATTTTCAAATCTTTAAGTTAAATCTGCGTTTTTACTTAGTTAAGAATATTGTTTTGTATATTGCACTGTTTGCTATGATTTGGGCATGGGAAGTGGCTTATACTTATTCATATTAATAAAAACAAATTCTTTTTGGTACTGGTATTGTTACTTAAAAGGTAATTCGAGTTTAACGGCACATAAAACATCACTTATCTTTTAATAAAATTGTAAATTAAAGTCGAGTTACCCTTTCTTACTACCTTCATTGTGGTTTTAGACGCCGCTTTAAACTTGAGCCAAATATTGACTTATTTGCCCAGTGGTAGAATCTTTATTTACTTACATTTATCTTTACTTGAATGGTTTATCTTGTGCCAAAAAGGTTGTATCAGTTTTCCTTATCCCACTGGAATTTCGTGATAGCCACACATAATTGAAGTATGTAAACACGTATAATAAAACTCTACCAAAAAGTCACTTTAAATACTTTTCCATACTACTT
>CH003412.1:4315171-4381832 GCA_000149265.1 Ciona savignyi | reverse complement strand
TCAGTTTTGTAATTTTTGGTAGGATCTTTTCACTGGTGTTGTAATGCATAAAAGACTTAAGCTCAAAATGTCCCAGTTTTTTTTTTTCAACCGGTTTGCTAATACAATTTAATTATAAAAAGTTTAATGTCTGGTCTGTTCTTTAGGTCTCGGCCGGTTGTGAATTTGCTAGTCGTCCAGACCATCACCCCAACAAAAATCGATCTCGAAACACTGTCGTGTGATCTTGGGCCCACCTCCAAGTCGGCTTGCTTTTATATTCAAACATGTTTCTCTTATTCGGGGAAAACCCTTCCAGCATCTGTCAGTAAGTATTAGTTGAAAACAACTACATACCTGTACTTCTTTTTCATTTTGCCCAGCAAAATCTTAATAATTTTTGCTATTGTTCCTGTTGAATCATGCAAAGTAATAACATGTACAAGCTCTCTCTAAAGGCTTAACACAATACATGTTATATCTGTTGCGGCACTATTGGTGGTTGTTTGTCGACATAGCCTAACATCACCTTCAAATCGTAGCCCTTCTCAACTGTATTTTAACATAAATATATTATATTATATGTACCATGTTGTAATTGCTGTTTGTAACAATAACTGGAAATATTTGCAAGTATTATATCACATTCCGTCATATCATCTGTCAAAATGTATTGTTTGCGTGAAATTTTTTTTTTATTCCAGATATCTCATATTCCTATGATGTTGATTCTGGCAAACCTGACAATGAAAAACGGTCGTTTCTCCTTGATAATTCTCCTCGTAATACAACGCTGCTTGCTACAAGCGCCCAACAATGCCACGACGAAACAGTCTTCATGCAGGTATATTTATAAGAGTAAACTTGATGTTTTTTCTCAGGAGTGCGATAGTTCATCATCATGTTAAATATGCGTGTTGTTGTGCTTATGGTGTTAGATTTTTAATCTAAATCAATCTGTTTTTATAAACGCAATTTTAGTCTGGATAATGCCTACTAGTGGTACAACTTTCCAAGACAGAGGTGCAATTTGCAGCCCTAATTTTATGCCTATGGGTAGATTTAGCATGTAAGGCAAAAAACATTCATTTGCGAATAAAGCAAAAAACATTGATTTGAGATATTTTGACAAAAAAGAGTTTTTTAAGGGGATTTTTTAGTACAATTCTTATAAAATGCTTGTTGGTATTGGCTAACTCAATTAAAAAAAACATGGCAAAACCAAGCATTGCGCTGACCGCTTGATGTCTACAGAAAGACGTGCGGGACAAGCAGACGGAGATAGCGGTGACAGTAAGCTACTGGTTGCAGGAAACTCACCAACCAACTGAACCAGTACTCGATGTGTTAGCAGGCACTAGTTCCACCACCAGAGCTGATATATTCAAAGATTGTGGACCCGATGAGATTTGTATTCCAGACCTACATGTAATGGCAGAACTGTAAGTTATTCTGTTTGTCCAAGCACACTTTACGTTAAATTTCGTTTAGATTTTCAAGTGCAATAGGTGTTATTGTACCGGTACACTGTAAGCAGAGGCACCTCCACTGTAGTCTCTTTTTAGATTTTCCAACTATTTGCAAGTGAAATTGATTGTCCGATTATCAGCAATTAGCAAACTTACTTCAAAACACAATGCATGGTATTAGTTAATGCAAAAAAGCCTTAGTAAAAATATAATGGATGATATACCACTTTGTGTTACGGCACGCAGTAATGGAGTAGACGCACTTGTCTTCGTTCTGATTTATTAAGCGGTTACTAAAACAAAAAAGAAAACAGCGTAAATAATAAGCCATAAACACCAACAATATTATACACCTTAACATTACCACGTCCGTTCCTTAAAATCAAATTTAGTCCCAATTTTCTTCCTTGTTAATCAAGGAGAATAACAGGCTGCGTCCCTGATTGCAGCGTAAAGAAAAAGAACTCAAAATCCAAAAACGTAAACTAAGACTCAAACACAACTCATAGAAATAGAAAGGTGGCAAAATAAGTGAAATATAAAAAACGCAACTGCATTTGTGCAGTTACACTTTGATATGTTTTATAATGTAGTTTTATTGCTAGATGTACTTCAGATTTACTTAAGTACTTTTTTACGACAGGCTCCTGGTTGGTACAGTACTGGTTGGTACATATACGGAAATAACTCTATCAACAGCGGTGTGGAATACAGCTGAGAATGCTTATCTCACGACCATTGTTGTCAACTATCCCCAATATGTTAGCTTTGTTGGCTTGCTAGAAGACAAGGTACTTTATAAACTACATATGATAGGATAGGATAGGATATATTTATGTTTTTTTCCGTAAATGCGAAAACAAAGGGGGTTACCACACGGGCAATCGTCAGATCGCCTACTGTCGGGTTACCGGAGCTATTGCAGTGTGATGTATATGATAGGAGACGCATTCCTTTAATTTGGTAGAACCCATTAAGCCGTTGGGTTCAAGCAATGTCCGTAAAGTGCCTTGCCCAAGGACACAACCACTAGCTAGCGACCAGTTTTGCACCAGCGAACTTTCGATTGCAGGTACGAGAAAGGCGACGCACCTAACCGCCAGACTAACCGGCCGGACTATATATTTACATTTGCTAACAATTAACAATTTCAATGGAATCAATAGTTGTTAGTGATAGTGGATAAAATCTCTGCTTATCTTATCAATTGCAATTAAAACATTTTAATTGAGTTTATGTTCGTTCATTCTATCTGATATTATCCTTTGTCAATGCAAGTAAACTGCTTTTAATAATTCAATTGCAATATGTACATCCAGGGCCAAAAATCTGCGCGAGTAACTCGCGTATAAAGAAACTAATTAACGTTTACCGGCGGCCATTGGAGTATGACCTTTTTATAATACACATGGCACGTGCAAAAACTGAAGACTGTAATACTTACAGCAGTATCATAATGTAAGATTGTTATAATACCAGATTTAAACAGTTGTTACGTCATACAAAACACATTTGCGAGCCATGTTTACTCCCTTTACTCGCATGTGGAAGCTGAATTCTTACTCGCCCGAAATTTGATGGATTTTTGGCCCTGTACATCTCCAACTTTATTATGTATATTGTAATTTTGTCTTCATGTGGCACATTTGGTTCCGGCCTTATAAATATTTGATGTTTTAGGTTGGCGATACGATTATAACATGTCTGGATCTCAGTCCATTCCTGCTGTGCGAGGTGGCAAACCCATTGAAACTCAATGCTAGGGTGGATATCGATATTGTATTTGGCGTCAATGACCTACAGGGCGAGATTAACATGCTGGAGTTTTTGTAAGTGTTTTAACAAAGTGTTTATGCTTTTATTGATACAGTTAATACTGAATACAAGGGTATTGACCACCAGAAAAACTTCTGTTGCCAATCTTAGTTTACTCAGTCTAATAATGTTACTGTACTGTCGATTTTTATTATCTACACTAAGATTACTGTTTTTAAGAGTTTTCAAATTATACTTTAAAAGTTTTTGCAACTTTGTATCTGAAGTAAAATTTAAAAAATCAATAACTGAGTTGACTACTTTATCATGTGATTCTTTTTTGTGGTCAGATTTCATTCTAAATTTGTAATGATTAATTTAGCTGCAGTAATACCGGTTTTAACAAATGATTGTCTGTGTTGAAACCTCTATTCTCCTGGGGCCCATGTGCGAATTTCCCACACACTGCACTTATACATAAGAAAACCACACTTCATCTAATATTAATAGCGTTATTTTATTAAAATTAATGGCATGTCTCCCCTAGGACGTATGCAAATTGCACGAATGAGCACAACTCACAAAGCACTGTTGTGAGCACACCACTACAGGTCGAAGTACAGGCAGATGTGCAGTTTTACAATGTTTCCACGTAAGTTGAATTAAACAAATATTTGTATCTGAAATATTTTTTGTAAGCCGTGGTAGACATTTTGTTGTATACATCAGTATGGTCCTTAAATTTTTCTTGCCATCTCAAATATGTTATTGAAACACACTACAAACATTTGAAATACTGTGAAGATTTTGTATAAAAGTACAATTACTGCATGCTAAAAATCTTTTTTAATGCTATTATAATGTAACATTTAGTCCTAAATTAAGTTTTAAATGATCAAGTTTACATCTTACACTACTTATCTTTCCACCCACAGACCATCCCTTATAAGACTGGATAGAGCAAGTGAAAATGCGGCTCTAAATTTGTCTGCTTCCAAACCCCTTACCCACACATATGAGGTATTTTGCAGTTCATTTTAGTTAAATACGTTGTTTAATCATTTCTCTTATTTAAAAGTGTAAACAGGACATGTGGCATTCTGTTTCATATTTGGGTTGTTATTTTGAAAATATCTACAAGAAAACTATGTGTGGTAAAGCATTGGAGGAACGTAATGGATCAAAGCGCTTGATCCAATGTGTAAAGTTGAATATGATTAAAAATACTAATTATGGGTGGGCAACAGTAAAGGGAGGGGAATTGGGAAAGAGGGAAGGAGGAAAACTGCTTACTAAAAGTATGAAAACTATTTCTAACCCTGGTCTAAACACTAATCTCAACCCTAGAAGTAACCCTAACTCCAACCATAACTTTAAAACTAACTCTAATGCCCTAATTCTGTTTTAAGGTGCAGTTTCCCACCTTCCCCCCATTACCTCTTTCCTTTCTTTAGTTTTAACCATTATGGGTTTCCTTCGCAATCCTGATGAGAACACATTTTGATTTAGCTAATTTTTTGTCACGCTGGTCACAGACATGCCATAGCGCCAGATTATTAGCATGAAGGGGTTATCCAATCAGAAAAATTTAGCGGGGACTCAACAGGGGTTTTAAAAATAGTGATGGATCACACGTGGTGACACTCTATATCAAAAGTCTAAGCTAGTGTTTTATTCTGGACTAAAGTCGATTTTTCAGCAATACAACAGTTTTCAAAAAATTAAGAATACTAGATAATTGCCTAATAGATATATTTAAATTCACCTAACATGTTGACCCAAGAAAGCCGTTAAAAGGTACATATTCCACTATTGTTCATTACAGATCACCAACGCAGGACCAGCTGTCATATCAAATGCTGCAATTTCACTTTTTTGGCCTTTAACGATTGGAGAAAATAAGGACCTGCTGTTGCCTCTGTTAGAAGTTGTACACAGCGGCCCTGTGAATTGCCACTACACGCATATTGTCAATGCTAGTATAGCGAAAAGCAATGATATATTGGTACCAGCTGAAACAACACCTGCCCAGGAGGCCTCCGGCAGTAAGAAATATATTGTAAGTTTTGTGTGGATGAATTGATTTAAAATAATAACTGAAGTTTACTGATATGATAGTTTTTGGAAAGATGTTTCCGTTAGCGGTGGTAAGGCTGTGTACTATTTAACTTTCTCATTATGTACTTTATAAACAGCATTATGAACTTTATAAATAAAGTACTTTCAACTTTTATAAATAGCTTTTGCACTACCAGAACTGCCACACTGCACCTGAGAACTGCTACGAGATGACTTGTGACGTGTCAGAGATGCAACCGAAAACTCACATCCTCATCGAGTTGAGAACAGATCTTCATCTTGCTCCTGTGCTCCAGACATCCATGGACACAGTGATCACCTCCAGCCTGGAGTTCACCATCACAAGGTTTCCGTACCTCATCCAACCTGGCCCAGGACCCACCTCCTTGTCTGAGGTGAGTAGAAAGTAAAAGTTACAAAAGTCCATTGAATCCCCAGATGTGATATTTTTTGATCAAAAAAGATTGTTTTAAAGTTGCCAAATTTATGGCTAGCTGTCCTGACTGACTGGGATATTTGTTATTTATCTATTTGCTTGGATTTTTTCTTGTTTACTGAACAAGTATAATTCCGGGTAATTATATAAAATATCCTTGCCAACACAATGTATTTGCAGGTGAACACATACGCTGAATATCCCCAAGTCTCTGAACCATCTTCAGTAGAATGGTGGATCGTGCTGATAGCTGTTCTCGCAGGAGTCCTCTTCCTCCTCCTTATAATCCTTATTCTTTGGAGATGCGGTTTCTTCAAGAGAAAGCAGCATCCTCAGAGCGAGGACGACAAACAGCAGCGGCAGAAACTCTACGTGGAGGAATCACCGGATCCCATGCAGCAGGAGCTGGAAGATCACATCAAATAATCCCATCCTTTTCCTCCTTCTTCACTACACTGCTACACTCAAAATCAAACTTGGTTTCAGTATTTTTTTATCTTATCAGTTATGGACCACGAACATTTGAACTGAAGTGTTGAATTGCTTTGTTTTTTATATACTTCATTTCCCATAACGCGCCTTCCCTCTGTTTATATGCATTTTATTGAATCGGTGTTTTTGAAATTCCTAGTAGTTTCATATGCTTAGGTTATACAAAGACGGCTTTTTTGTTTGCGATACACTGTTGAATTGATATCTACAAAACCAGAAAATGATTCACTGCCACATTCCTAAAAGATCTTTTTGTGTTTGAAATTTTCCGTGTTAAAATCAATTTTTATTATCATGCAGTAGTAAGCATTTAGACCAACTATTTGACCAGTATTAAAGACTTCTGGAAGGTATTACAGTTTTGAGTTATGGTTACTGCCTCTTGTTTCTCACTATCTTTACAAGCCGCTATTTCTTAAAATCGTGTGAAGGTAAATTTTGAGATTTCTGTAATTTATATACCACCACAAGTGTGCAGTTTTTGAAGGTTTTTGATGCGAATAATTGTTTAATTTGATGTCCCCTGGGTACTTATTTTTTTATTAGTAGTTTATATTTGTACACGGTACTGTTAATCAATTTTTTTAATCAAAACTACCAACGTTTTTAACTTTCTTTTATTATTTTTAACCTTTTATAATTAAAATGAATTCAAACCAATTTTAAAATGGTGCTATATGTTCTGTTTAATTTTACAAAAACTTAATTCATATTATTGTGATTATTACATTTATTTTTAGTGGTGGTAACTTGCAATTGATCAGCCTTTTGCCCGCTTGTTCAGCCTTCTATTCACACAGCATATATTTCATAGCACAAACAATTGTTTTTTGCTGAAAAATAAAAAAATTGCAAACCCAGCTGCACATATTTAGTTTTAGTTTATTCATTTTTGCCACAGTTTTTAAAAATATATTCGAGATTTATCGGATTTGTTAATTAGTGGTTAATTTTTTATTAAACTTGCCACCGTCTTGGAACGACATTTGGTTATTTTTAAATATGCCGCTTCTTTAACCATAAGTAGTACTAATATTCGGAATAATTTAGGCCGTTTGTTTGATCCATATGGCAATAATTCTGACCAGTTGGCTAAACGGTAGCGTGTCAGAAAGTCTGTCAAAAGGTGAATAAATTAAAACAACCCCGTGTCCTTGGGCATAGCACTTATTAAAGTTGCCGAAAAACAGTGGTATGGTAAGGTAAATAAAAGTTGCTAAGTCTCCATTACATTCAATACATGCACTTTCTGGACCGTGACAGCTTGTTTGATCATAACACTTATCCAAACTTCCAATTTCTTCTCTAGTTGTAGTGGATTGACTGATCAATGTAAAACGAAATTTTACAAATATGTCGTAAGTTTGTAAACATGGAAAAATAATAGTTAACGTTTTATACGATATGGTAAACCAGTTTTATTGTAAATGTGGTAAACATAGGGAAATCCCCAACGGTGTTGTTTTTTTAATGAGCCTACCAGCAGCGTTTTTGTGAAAATGCGCTGTGCCGCTATCACTATAGTAGCGAGAAGAAAGTTTGGTCGTGTAATGTAAAATGATGTGTATACCGATATACTTATAGGCAAAATTATATAGTGTTTAAACATAAATTAAAGGTTATCATTTGTTTTGTTTAATCTTAGGCTTACGTGAAGACCAATTCGATGTTAACGTTATTTTTTTCAGGTTTTAAGTCGAAGGTTTCACAATAGAGGCCTATATTGAATAGTAATTAAAACAATACTTTATGGATCATGTACGTTTGCTATAACTATTACTCTTTCACAATTTGACCTAAAGTGATGGACTTGGTATCAGCATTGGACTTCAGCATGGGCGAGGACTCAGATAAAGATGATATGAATTGGCAAGGAGAACTACAGTTATTCAGGTTTTAGTTATTTACTAATATATGATAAAGTGATTAATTTCATGATTGACCAGAATAATATTATTAGTATTTTTGGGCTTTACTATTCTGCGGGACATCGGCCCGTATGGAAAGTACGTCAATTTTCGCCGAGATCTTGAGTGTGCACGCGCCTAATATTTAAGTGTGCAGTGTGCAAATGTCCAAGAATGCACACTTCAAGTGTGCACACAATCTACTTTTCATAACTGTTTTACCAAAATCTTAAAAAACATATTATTCTATCCTCAATCTTTCGTGTCCGTCAGCTAACATATCTATCTACATAACTAAAAATGTACGGAAAGTAAATTACCCGAGGTCCAGAGGTAGGTTTACAAGTTTATTGGAAATTATACGATGTTTATACTGCCAGCTCGCGAGCGTGTGTGAAATTACCCAAGTGTGCAAAAGACGCAGGGAAAAAAAAACTCGAGTGTGCAGCTGCCGTACTTTCCATACTGGGACATCGGGGCGGGATGAGCGGGCGGGACAAAGTATTTTCGTCACTAACATGAGCGGGATATTATACATGATACTATATTATTATATAACCCTTAGAAACCCTCCTGATATACTACGTCCTGCTTATGTTAATGACGAAAATACCCCTCCACCCCTATTCACCTATTTTCATATTTTAACTTTCATTTATCATAAGGTGGTACCGGTTTTGATAACCGCATGGTTTCTCTAAGTCTCCTTGTTAAACTACAGTTTAATTTATTTTATTTTTTTATTTTGTTTCTGTGCGTTTCACAAATAAATATGTTAGATTAATTAAAATTTGCGTTTTTATGTATTTTCTTCGTAAAGCTTTTCCTGGATATGTTTGGTTTGTCTTTAAAATACCATAATAGATATTTTAAAATTGTGTAATGGCAAAAGGTTCTGATTTCATATTGGGGTTGTTAGCTGGGGGTGTAAGTTTCTTCACATTACGGTGTTTATTGCTCAGCCAGTCTTGGTCAGTTATAATGTTACTGTGTCAATATGCTGTGGAGCCGGTATTCCCATGCTAATAAGCAAACAGTAAGCACCTGTTCAATGTAGGAGCGGGACTTTTACCAATCCAAACTATTCAAAAGCTGGGCAATTACCCTGGTAGTACCCTTTCTAACAATTATTATTTTTGGACACTCCCCAACCTGTAAAATGGTCACATGGTAATTAAACAATTAGGATAAGGTTTTAAAAGTTAACAGGTGATTAAATGAGGATTAGGAATAAGGTTGGAAACAGGGTTTTATTTTAGATGTAACCCAAACCCCAAAATGTGCAACCAATCAGCATGCTGTAAAGTTAGGTGATTTAAGAATTGGTACCGTTATGGTAGACTGTAGCAAACAGTGGATTTTTTCACATTGATACAAATTATATAAGTTGGTCATTTTCCTGTTAATTGTTCAGTGGGTACCAACTTATTTCTTATAGAGGTAATTGCTATTGACCCAGCATCTGCGATGTACAGATGTTTACATGGATATTGTCAGATAACTCATACACTGGCCTAATTTTATTTACAACTGTATAAAAAAACCCACAAGGGGGCTGGTTTTAAACATGTGAGCTTTTACCTAGCAATCCAATAATTCTCTACTCTATCACACTGTTTAACTGTATCTACTGTACATTTATTTTGTAAAAAGACAGCTTTGGCAATATGTTTCACAATTTTCCATTTATTTTACCCTAAATATATTTAATTATTTCTTATTATTGTAATAAATAAATATTTTTAATATTAGTACCATAAGATTTATTAAAACTAAACTTTAAATTCTGCAAATTTTTGTAACATTTTAACGAATATAGATAAGCATTATTGTAAAGAGGTTCTAAATTGCTCACATTTATGCAGGATGCAGATAGTGGAAAGGATACGATACTGCAGGATATCAGCTGCACTGTTGAGCTTTTTAGTTATTGATAACCAGGATAATGAGGAAATACTTAATCCATATACTTATCGCACTGAACAGATGCGACTTAGTAAGTAAATATTCACATTCTCTTTCAGTTGGCCTATAAAAATTATTATTCTGTGTCTTGATTTTCATCAATGGCAGTTTCTTTGCTAAAGCACTACAACAGATTGAACTAATGTTCATATACTTTATATGAATTGAAGTTTTACTTATATTTATATATATATATGTGTGTTTTAAAACAACAGTGCAACTATTTAATAACTAACACATCAACATGTAGTAAATGAATCAAAAAGTGTTATCAAAGAACTATTTTACGTCATTATGTGAAACAAGTACATACCTATTCTAAAACAGTTTGAATACGGCTTCATAGACCGCATATATATTTATTGTTTATATTGTGTGAAGGATGTTTATAAGTTCCTATGCAAAGTAAATAGTGGTATGCATCATGCACATTGCTACAATATAAACAATGCCACAACCAAGCTAATATCTGTGTTAAATGCATACACAATGGCAATACAACAACTTCTAATTGCTCTTTCTTTCAAATATTGCAAATTCCCTTAACTTTATTTGTTTAAAATATTTTAAAAGATCATCTTGTGGACATTTTAATGCGAAAGGGAGAAGAAAATTACAAGAAATTTTTAAAAATACTTGGTTCCTTTTACCCCGATGTTTACAAGGATACTATGGGAAAAGAGTTACCTGGTGGGTGTTGAACTATTGATTATTATATTGGAGAAATCAGTTAGGTAAATATTCAAATATAATGTATATGTATTCAGAATTATGGATCAATATAATATGCTGGTTAAAGGTACGCCAATTGTTTTATAACACATTATTGGACGATTCATACATTTTAACTTAAGCTTGCTTACTAAAGTTTCACATGTGTTGCTACGATGTTTTTAAGCAATAAAGATGTCAAGATTATTAATACTTTACTTCACCTAATATAATCGTTTGGATAAAGTTTATTGATTAGTGTAAAATTGATTAAAATTTTAACCTAGTAATACCAACTATCAGACTTCAATTACATGGATTCGCATTTGTAAAACTATTTTTGTCGTTTAACTAAACTTCTGTTTATTTATTTTTGTAGAAAGCGAGCAAATCGACAATGTGAGCAACAACCAAGATTCAGACAAGCTGGTTGAGATTCTCATGCAAGCACTTGATCGGATGAATGAAGAGAATCAAGTGCTCAAAAGAAAAGTAAGGAAAGGAAGCAACCTTCTGGAACAGCGTGCGCAGGAAATAGAAAGGAACAAGCAGAAAATCGATGACCTCACTGAACGGTTAGTTGTTAAACAAAACATAGAGAGTGACTTAGTCATAAGCGGATTAATCTACAAATTATTCATCCAACTGGACTGTGGTATGCCTCTCCTAGTATACACAGAGGCAAGCATAGGGATTCCATATGGTTACCCATAACTGAAGACTTACTTACCAAGTATGTTTCTCTTTAGGTTATGAGTCAGATGTATCTATGTAGGTATACATTACGATAGTAGGCTAAAAATAAAACCATTATCTTTTTCATGCAAGCAGCTAAAATTATGACCACTTCTGCACGGCATTTTTGGTGAGATAATTAAAAATTGAAAATGTGACTTCACAATACCCTTTCTTGGTGGTTGTAAATTCACTGCAGTTTTGTGGAGTGTATAACTAAGTCTACCATGTAAATTATTTGGCCTTTTTCAATTAAAGGGATAATAGTAATAAGTTGTTTTACGTTACAATTGTTTTTACGGGCATGAGTTTGGTTGATAATGTCAAGATGTGTGCTGAAAAAGTTTAAGAACATGTGTTGTAACTTATTAGCACTTTATGTTGGTTTTGATTAAACTTTTAATTTGCTGTTCTTTATGTGTTGAAGTATTTTTGCATTGTAGTTTGCATAAAATATGGTTATTTAATTATTAATTGACTTTTAAATAACGGTATGTAAAACTTAGATTTCAATCAGATATATGTGTCATGACACCTGTTTTTCTTTTTGTATATTTTATTGCCTACCGTATCAGTACTTTTTGCATTCAGTAAAAAAAACCACTCTATTTTAGTTGCACAGACATCTCTACCGAAATATATATATATATACATAAATAAGGAAGTTAAATATGGAAATCTTCCCTGTGATATTTTTGGATTAAGCAAACATAAATTTCCTAGGAGAACCAAATTCAAATACTAGAAAATCAATCTTAAAAATGAAACTGTATTTTTTATTGGTTTGTCATAATTGAAACAACACGGGTGTTTTGCAGGAATACTCTTTTACCTTATCAATTTATCAAATTAGATAACATGTTTGCCAACGGTACATTCTGATCTGTTTGCATTTACTTTGCAGTGTTGACCGATACGATGAGATTGATAATGAGATCGATACGTTTCGGAGAGAAGTAGATCGTCTCAAGACGGAAAATTACACCGTTTGCATGCGCCTTATCGACACAAACGAGGAAAACACAAAACTCAGAGAATCCAACATGAAATTGAAGAATGAAAGCGACAAAAGGAAAACCGAACTTCAAAAGGTTATATTCAATCTACCCCTATTAGGGTAGACATATTTGCCTATATCAACAACTTAACTTTGCTTTCCGCAAAATACACACAATTAATACTATCTTAATACTGGTTGAAGATTAACAAGTGTTATAATTTCCGAACAAGACACCTAAACATGTCGCCCTCTTTTTAGTAGACCATAGATAGTTAAACATTACTCTGCTTTAAAATACGGGGAAAGTGTAAGAGTTGCATATGTGACGATATGTCCTAAGTATTTTTCTTAAACTACAACTACAGTTGTAAAATTAATGAAAACACAAGATAATCGAATACCTACGTATTTTGCTTTTTTCTAAAAAGTCTAAAACATGACCCCATTTCTTAATTCATCTTTTATTTACTGTGGGTTTCAATACAAGGCATTTCAAAAGTTATAAAAAAAAACAAGCAGCACAGTTGGCATTGATTGCATGATTACAACCATTACTACCAGTATGCTTCAAACCTGTCTCAATCACAGTTTTAAAATTAGTATCACATCCTATTTATATAAACAGGTATTCGTTTTTGTGTTTGCGAGGTGTTAAGATGTTTTTACTGCAACTGAAAATAAACTTGTATGTTTGAAAATGAAACTTGATACTTGTATGTTTGAAAATGCAAACTAAACGTGTATGTTTGAAAATGCAAACTGTTACTTGTATGTTTCAAAAAGGAAACTAAAGTTGTATGTTTGAAATGCAATTGTGTCGTTGTTCAGTTGGAAAGCTGCGTCGCGATGGAACGAGTTCAGTCGGTCCGGTTACGAAGTCGACTGCAGAGCGGTCCTACTGAGCGTGATCTTAATGAAATGAAGAGAGAAATGGATGAGTTAAAATTAAAACTCGCTCAAGCACATGCAAAGCGGGTAAGTACAAAAATAATGGATCGCAGTTTGGTAAAAACTTAAGGGGGGAAATGGTTCTGAATATGTTTTAAATGCTACAGCAACACTATGGTGATAAGTGTTATGGCTGGTTCGCATAAATTTTATTTTTTTACAATATTTTACAAACAGCAGTTTAAATTTCAGTTGGCTTTCAGTTAATCTTATCAAGCTTGATATAAGCTTATCTTATTTTGCTGCATTTGTGTTTGCCTTGTTTTTGTAGACACAAGTACTTCAAAAGTTGGGCAAACACAAAGTAGTTTTCCTTAGTCATACCTTGCATTCATGGTAATTTATCTAATTGGTTTGATGGTACCTTCGAAATTATAACCTTGCTCTTATAGGTTCTATTAATTACTAATGAAAATGATATAATGCTATATTCACACTGTTCATTATAGGTTTTTATTAATTACTAATGAAAATTATATAATGCTATATTTACACTATTCATTATAGGTTTCGATTAATTACTAAAGAAAATTATATAATGCTATATTCACACTATTCATTATAGGTTTCGATTAATTGCTAAACAAAATTATATAATGCTATATTCACACTGTGCATTGTACCACTGTGGTATGACTTGTGATTTGTGAAGTACACGACATTATTGCAACCTCGACATTGTTAAAACATCTTGTTTTCTACAGAACCAATGTGATGGAGATGTTGATACCAGGATACTGATGCTGCAACATGATAAACAGGAGGCAATTGAAATGTACGCCGAAGCACTTGAGAGTCTTGCAAAGTTAAGAGAAGACTGTGCTGCTGCTGAAGCTATGAAAGACAAGGTTCACCATTCAATATTTTGTGTGTCCTCATGCAAGTAGATTTAAATACGTTGTACTGAATAATAGTTAAAATTTAAAAATATCCCACTTGTGTAGTGTGATATTAGTCAGATAGATCAGCCATTCTAATTTTTTTACCTATTAACTTTCTCCAGTGTGAATTATCAGCACCACAAAACAAAACTTTGGTCCATCCATCTGATATCAAAAGTGGTTTGATGATTGCGTTTACCACAAATCTTCTGTTGCCGGCTGCAAAACAACAGCTTATTAACCATGTTGTGTCACAGTTGTTGGATGAGAAGGAGCAATTGGAACTCACATGTCGGTGGTGCAAAGCGACTGTGACATGTTCAAAACGAGGCGCGACGCGGTGTGGCAACAACTGAAAGAAGTGGAAAAGGAAAGGGAGAGGGTGGGGCTGACTTTTGTTCGTTATTATCATAAAATACTTACTTTTCACTGAACACTGAATGTGTTGTTATTTTCTTAACACATTGTTATGATAACAGTACTGTTTAATTTAGATATTCTACTATATTTCTAGATTCTAAGACAAACAGTAATGTTATACTGTAGGTCTGTAGTGACAATATATCATGTCTTTAATTTGATCAATTGGTTTAAATGGATGTAGGATAGGATATTCATGTTTATCCCCGTGAATGAGAAAACCAAGGGGGTTAACACACAGGCAATCGTCAGATCACCTCGCGTCCATTTGCGGGTTACAGGAGTTATTGCAGTGTGTTGTGTATGATACAAACATTCCTTCAATTTGCTAGAACCCATTAATCCGCTTGTTTCAGGCCATGTCCGTTAAGTGCCTTGCCCAAGGACACAACCGAACAGCTAGCAAACAGTTTTGAACCTGCAACCTTTTGGTTGAAAGGCGTCGCTCTAAATCACCACACTAACCGGTCGGACATTGTAAGATATAAAAATGCAGACAGTAATAACTACCTCATAATATACATCCTTTTTTCGAAACCATTATTTAAATGGTAAAAGATTGCTTAGTACGGAAAATGATCAGACCTTCCCTATATTCGTCCTTTAAAACTTATTCTTGTGCTATACAACTCCAGGCACAACACCTTGAGGGCTTGATACTGAATTTTTTAATTAAAATCAATTCCTCCGCTGTAATTGACCACTACTCACACAGCTGATTAGAGAGCGAAACGATGCTCAAGTTATTGCGAACGAATGTATGGAGGACAAGACAAAATATCGAGCCCAGATTCGAAGCTTGGAAGAAAAATATGACAATATGAACCAGGTCCTACTGCAAAGGGATCGTGAACTCTGCCAATTGAAATCAAACAGCAATCGACCAACTTGTGCTGTTCCTGTGAGTTGTTCGAACAAGCATTATTTGATACTAAAATTTTACAACTCACAAAAAATACAGTCGATGGCCCCAGTGTTCATGGTAGCTAAGACTAGGAATGTAGGCATATAGAGGCCCATAACAGCACTTACTTATGACTGTATCAATTGATTTGCTTATATGCCATGTCTTTTGTGTAGTCATGCTAGGGAATTCCTATTATTCTTTAAACTATGACTTACTTTTTTTATATTTGCATGTTTCACAGTGGAAAGGAAATGAGAAATACATCAGCCCCCCAACTGGTTCACTGTCAACCAGCAGTAAGTTCCATTATTAACTTCCTGAAAATTATTATTACATTTTACTTTAACACAGCTTTTTTTAAATATTAAAGGAAATTAGTTTCGCCAAGTGTTGGATATTTTTATGCGTACTAAGGCTGTTTTGGAGCTTTATGTCTTATTCACTCCCCTTTCACCAAACTGTTTTGGGGAACAGCTAATAAACAACCAGGTGACTGGCAAATTGAAGGTCCAAAACACATTCCAAGGTCGATTTTATCACTGAACTTTATGTTTGATCTACAGACATCACTTAAGGGATATTGCCTTAATCCATTAGTTGTTATGCAAAATAAAGTGTTATTGCCACAAAGGCATGCAGTGGAATAATACTACTGTAAATTACTGTTGCTTTACCACGAAATCGGCTAATTAAACTTTTGTACCTCTAAAGAGCATACAAATTCATAAAAGTATGCTGGAAATAAGCCATCAATTACCAAAGTCAATTACAATTACAAAATTACTTCCAGTCTATTTGTGGAACAATAGTTTTATTGCTGCATTGTCTTCTTTGTCTGCATTGATGTTGATATTTTCACATTCAATCTATTCGTCTATATTTACACACGAAAACAAGCTCTAAAATGCCATAATGTTGTACACTGCATTAAATTTTTTTGTTAAATTTTATAGCGGCATCAAGTAATGATCAAGTGGACAATTTGCCAGTTGGCTCAGTAAGTAATGCTTTGATTTTTACTAAAATACACCTACCTATGACAAGTTTGTGGTGTAGAAGTGGGATGTGGGTCATAGATGATTGGTTCAATATCCACCCTGACCACGTTTTGTCTATTGGCAAGGCACTTAATGGGCTTTAATCTAAATCCTGTGGGTTCATATGTATTGATTAAATAGTGTGATTAATGATTATATAAAATATACAACACACTGCAAAAGCTCAGGCAACCAAATTTAGCACAAGGTGTTTTTGACAGTTACCTATAATATAACAACTTTCTTTTCTTACATTGGGTTAAAGGTAAACATAAATCTTCTCATTTGAGACAACATAAATAATATCTTATTTTATCCTTGTTGAAAAAAGGGGACGCCATGACATAGCACTATACTCTTGGTTGCCTTTTCTCTGCCAGATTAATTACCTCAGTCTCCCATGTCTTGTAGCCTGAACCGATGCATTGTTTTTCTAATAATTAATGTTAAGTTTGTGCTTGATGATCATTTTAGGGTTATCTTGATTTCGAGTTTTTTCTGTTTCGTCCAGTTATCAGTATAAATTTAATGCATGTCTAATGTACCATAAACATATTTTTTCATTCTTATCTTGGTTTAAATCCAGATGAAATGGTAACAGTAAAAAAGAGAAAGAAAATACACACACATCACAACAGCACAAAACCCATTAGACATGATATTTAAATGATTGACCACTTCACTGACGCAGGACCAGTATTAACCTGTTTATTAGTTTGCCTGGATAACTTTTTCCCTAACCTTATTGTACTTGTGGTAAATTAATTATGATTGTTTTGCAGGATGTGTCTTCTGAAAGTGAACATTTCAGAGACCGCCTCTACGTAACGAAATATTATAAAAAGGTATTTTTACAAAGATATAGCCTTATGAATGTAAATTCAAAAATCCATTTGTTCGCTGTATAGCTAATTTTATAGCAATACTGGTCGCTTGCTAGTTATAGCTGCCCTGCCACAGCATATTAAAATGTACAAGGTTGTGCTATCACATCACTTCCACATACAAGTGTGTAAGGGGCAACACGACTGCGTGCATATGGTCTGAGGACTGTGGTGTTTAATAAATGTTTTTTACCCACAAGTAGTCATCTGGCTGATTTGATCCAACCAGAATCAGGCTGGACTGTCAGCTGAAATCTGTTGGGCCGAAAACTGATTTTGCTAAACTGTGTTCTTGGTCGAGGCACTAATTTGATGTTGCCTGAACCAAGTGTTTTTAAGTTTTATGATCTCGCATCTATCCGGTCAAGCATTAAGTCAGCTTCCTTATATATCCGGGATTCATGTTAGCGTAGGGCGCTGGAGTAATGGGCCTTCTGTGGCATAAATTCCTGGTCCCAGGGCTACCGTGGACCCGTCCATACTAATAAATGAATGAAAAGTGTTTTTACAGGTTTAACAAAATACACAGCAGAATCTCTTTCATATTCAACAAATTACAATAGCTCTTATTTTTAGGGATAAATATTTGTAGCTAAGTCTAATCAAAGTCATGTTGTTCATTCAGTATTTGACCAAACTATATTCGAACATCAAGCTTGGAAATTTTGGTAAAGATTGCCGAAAAGTGTTTCCTGATATTGAGCTTGCAGCGAACTATGGACCTGGAGATGGGGAATTTGTAAGTTTTACGTGATAGTTGGTCAACATATCCATTCGAATTTACATGATATGCCATTTTATAAAAAAATTATTTTTTGTAAAGACTTCGAAGGAAATGCTTAGAAATTATTTAACACTACCAATAATATATTACATATACAAATTTTACTTAAAAGTTTTAGTACTTTATTTAAAATTCTTAATCAACAGTAACAAATTTGTTTAGTTTAGTTGGGATTATAAAATACAATATCTAGCCACCACAATAGCGTTACTCAATTTAACTTTTATTTGGAATTGTAATGAAAAATGTTCACACAACAGAAACGTTTGTCAGAGCCAATCATGCGGCGAAAGGGGGCCCGGCACGGCCGATCATGTACCACAAGAAGTGAAACAGAATCAGTCACCTCTACGTCAAACGGCGACCTTCCAGGTCTAAATACTCTGTAATTAATTTTTTTCTGTTTCCTCTGCTTTTTATTCACTGTGTATACCACATTCTGTGTGTGTGAAGTCGCCTTGTTCCAATTTTTATTAAAAACAGATTCCGTGTTAGTCAAATTATCAGTTCCAGACAATCCCACCTTTTATTACCTGAAAATTGTCAAATTGCATTTTGTATTAAATTTTAACTGTACTAATCTGGTCAAAAAAAAGTAAAAATGTTAGTCTCTAACCAAAAGTAAGAAGTTTTGTTAATTGTAGTTTTATTTTAATAAAACAATTAGCAGTAAATTTAAAAAAACTATGCAATTAGCATTCGACATATTCCAATTAATAACATTACAACCTCTTGCCACCTATTTTATTTCGATGTCAAATTCTTCAATACTTTTTACCAGTATGTGCAGCAGATTAGGTCAATGCTCTGTTCTCTAAAAGCAGTTTTTATCCATTTGGAAACTGTTTTTTTAATAAAGGCACAAGAGCCATTGAAATTTAATGCTATTTTTAAGCAATTTGGTAGGAATGTATTAGATTTAATTGCTTTTGTTGTTTTTAATAAAAATTAAAGTTTTTCCATTTATATTTAATGTGTTTTTTTTTTAATTTTTACCCAAAATAATTGCCAAACCTGTGGGTGTTAAACTGTCATTTTACTTAAACGGCATGTTAAAGATTGTTTTTTATTACATAATAATTGTGTTTCAAATGTTTTATTTGTAATTACATTCAAAGACTTTAAGAATTGCACTCCTAATGATTGAAACCTCTTCTCAGCATTGGTATGATTTTAAAAAGACGGTTTCCATCTCTGTGCCATATTGAGAGCATTTAAAATGTATTGGAAATAAATTACTTTCCTGTTACAAAGTGTTTCATTAAAAATATGAATCTATGTTTCTGGGAAGGTCTGTAAAAATAACATTTTCAATACAAGAGAAAAGTGTTCGGCGAGACACAGCCAGGAAATCAAGTACATGTCTCTCAGCCTAAGCATTTTAAGTGACTCACCATTCCCACAACAGCATTACTATATTTGCGGACGTGGCTCACTCAGCTTACACTGCTACTTGGAAACCTATGTCAACAAGAGGGATAGGTTGGGATATTCATGTTTATCCCTGTGAATGACAAAACCAAGGGGGTTAACACACAGGCAATCGTCAGATCACATCTCACCCACCAGCAGGTTACTGAAGCTATTGCAGTTATTTGTGTATGATTTAAACGTTTCTTCAATTTGGTGGAACCCATTAATCTACTAGGTTCGGGAAATGTCCGTTAAGTGCCTTGCGTAAGGACACAACCGACTAGCAAATAACAAGTTTTAAACCTGCAGCAACCCTTTGCTTGAAAGGCGCACTAACCCACCAGACTAATTAGTCGGACAAAGGGATTAACCTGATTAAATTGTAAGCAAATTACAGTTGACTGTCTTTAATTATTGTACCCAGCCTGCAACACTTACATGTTCTGCTTGATTTGATCACATTATCACTTGCTGGCATAGCTTCTCAATTTAAAAAACAAAACACAATTGTTTTTATCACAGAAGTTCCATGGACAAGGATTGAACTAGGCCATCAATATAACTCTGACGACATGTACTTGAATTCAAGCAGAACCAATCTATACCATACACACTAAAAGCTTTTCTTTAATAGGTAGACTGCATACCATTTAAAGACTGGATTTTTAATGAATATAACAACATTTTGTCTTTTTAGAAAAATAGTCTTCACTAAAGTTACAGTGAGCTCATGAAAAACACTTTTACCAGTACAAGCACAGTGAATGGTAGAGTAAATATGAAAACAAGCGGTAAGGGTTATATAAAAGAGCTGGGTTCAAGTACGAATTTGTTGGCATTGGCACTTTCAGAGCAAACAACAATAAGTTTTCTCTTATAAAACAAAGAAGATTGCTCAATAAAACAATAAACTGTTGGTATCAATAAAAAAGGATAAATATCCACCAAAACAATAGGTATTACAGGAAATTAAACACATACAATTGGCAAATTCAAATCCAATCAAATAATATATAATTACATCCTAGCTGCTTAGATTCTCTAGATCAGTACTACTTTGGCACTTTGTTATGCATAAATAAAAACAAAGACTAGGATAGGAATAGTACAGAACCAGTACTTGCATGCATTGGGAATAACAATTTGTTCCGACCAGGTAGCAGTTCTATTTGAACTGAATTAGGGATGTTAACATGCAATACATGATTGAATGTTAATTATCTGGAGCTGTTTTCCTTAGGTTATATTTAATAATCTTTTAACGACCATCAGGGCGTTGCAGCAGTTAAATATAAACATTTAATAACCACCAGAATCATGAAGAAATGGGTGACTGATTTGTTTGTATACGGTACCAGTATACCAAATAAAAAATCAGCCATTTACTGTGAAAAGTTTCCCAAACAGTGCAGATCTCCTTTTTCTTAGTAATTTCTGTCGCTCTTCAATTAAAAGCAATGTTCAATAGCACAAAATTAATTTTCTTAAAGGGTTAACATTTTTTTTACTTAATCATTATTAAAATTAGTTACACAGCTCTAATAATCAATAGTTCTTAAATAGATACCGGTGGATAAAAAATGGTAAAACGATCAAAGGGCCTAAACATACAAAAATATTATGAATCTGAAGAAAATGCATGCATACGAAAACAGGTTTTGCTGGAGTGAACATTTTAAAAGCAGATATCGAAAGTCAGTCATCTGCCTTCATCCGCACAAGATTCCGGTGTCGAAAACGCTGCACTCCACTGCTGATGGATAGTGGATTAAGTGGTCGTTCCGAATATGACCTCCGGAATTGTTGTGCACGGAAATCACATGCAGTTTGTGGTCGCTGGGGTGACCGCGGTGGAGAAGGGGATATAATAGGGGAACTTCCCCTAACAGGAGACATCTGTAAACACAAAGTTATAATATTGCAGCCCTTTTTCACCCCTGCAGGTTCAAGTTTATTTTGCAGATAAATATATATAATCCTGTGCAAGTTATATAATATCCGGCCGGTTGGTCTAGCGGTTAAGTGCGTCGCCTTTTGATCGAAAGGTTGCAGTTTTCCATTCACGGGGATAAAAATTCCTATCCTATCCTAACTATGATGGCCGGCTCCTGGCACAAAGTTGTAACGCATAATGGGTGGGACAGGCTAAACATTTATGCACTTGGTCAAAGTAGTAATATATACTTAAGATTATATATATATATATATATATATATATATATATATATACATTTAAAACAATTTTGGGCAAATAAGCTACCACACCCTTCTGATTAAAAAAGGGCTTGTTAAGATGAGAAAAATGCATGAAGTTGTGACAGTACCTGTGCTTTTGGAGGTGGTGATGGTTGCACACTAGATTTTCGGGGAGCCATTATTCCATTTGTGTTTTCAACTGTTGTATTCCTTTCCTTGTTGGTAGCATTGTCTTTAATAGTAAATTGTTGAAAAGGACGAGATATATCTTGTTCTGTCTTGTCAAAGTCTAATGATAAATTTGTCTTTGGTTTTGAAGTTTTTAGACTATGACCTAAATTTAACTGTCTGACACCCATAGATGTAGAAGGTCTAACTTGAGCTCTGCGGTTGTATTCATCAGGTTTGATCATCGTCAATGTGGGGATTGGTGACAGTTTCCTGTTCCTAAGTGCATGGATTGGATTTCCACACATAGGGTCCCCGAATGTCAGTGTGCTTGAATCATCTTGCTGAAGCATTCCTCCCTCCGAGCCTGAAGAACCAGGTCGGGTTTGAAGCACAGGCGAAGTAAAGATTTCAGAATCACGAGCCATCATTGGAGATCTATGCGAGGTGGCAGTAGAGGGACGTGTCCGGGAGAATTTTGGACTCGGATTCATAGAAAACGTTAAAGGCAGGATGTCTTTATAAGATGCATTTGCACTGCTAGGTCGCTTCATTGAGTCAATTTTTTTATTTATATTTGGATTACACTCAGCATTGGAATCTAATAAAACACCTTCCTTTATTGCAGCTGTCACAATGTCGATATCCTCCTGTGAGTGGAAAGAAGCTGATGTGCCAGGACGCTCCTCATCGGATTCATCATTTGAATCCAATCCACTTTTGTCATCTAACTGTTTTATTGTTGAGATTTTTTGTAAAACAAATCGCCGAAAACTGCAGTCTACATTGGATTGGTCTTTATAAGTCTTAGCTATTGGATTGCCTGCTAGAGTTAAAGTAACAAGAGAACACATAATCGATAAATAATCAAGTTGTTCCAGGTTAGATAGCCTATTTCCTTCGAGGTCCAGCACCTCCAATGAGTCAATAAAGCTTATCGGAGAGATATCTTCAATGTTGTTGTAAGCAACATAAAGTTCACGCAAGTTTTGAAGCGAAGCTATCCCATCCACATCATGCAGCCCACATCTCGACATCCATAACACTGATAGATTGCTCAGTGATGTGCCGATGTCACGAACAGATGGAATAACACTGTCACTTAGCTTTAGCTGAGTAAGAGATGGTAGGTATTGTCCAAAGTTTCCCAAAGTTATTTCGCTAGTGTTTACAATCATTTCCAAAGTATCAACAGAGCTCAAATCATCCACGCCAGTAATCTGTTCCAGTTTGGATGGAGATAGAAACTCATTTACTATAAGTTCAGTTTCTTCTAAAACGATTGGTTCTGGATTAATCTGATCTTCATCACCAAGTGCTGTGATCCATTCATCCTCCATTCTAATTGTTATTTTGTATCATCAAACTAACCATCAGTAAAGGCAGATAGGGCAACCTTACCTTAAAAACAAATAATAATTGGAATTTATATTATAAAGAGGCCATCCCTGTTGGAAAGTTTGTTTTCTGTGCGCCAGAAATATAAAGCTTAAATTATCAAACATACTGGCATAAATGAAAGGAAGTGAAATCACGCCACGCGAGCATGATTTTTGGAGTTTTCAGCGGCAATAACCGAAATAGTAGTCTGTGCGCCACGCATCATAGGATATTCATATTTATCCGCAACCTTTCGATTGAAAGGCCACGCACTTAACCGCCAGACTAACCGGTTGGACAATCATACGAACTTTAATCCCACCCCCCCAACTAGTCTCAATAACCGGACTTACCAATATGCTGTAGCCCCATCTACAGAAATAATACCCCAGCCTTTATTTGGTTTGCAGTCCATGTAATCAATAATTGTGTTCATTTTGGTAATGGCTAGTTTTAACAACAACCACAGTGAGTAAACTTAATTAACTTACTAAGTTTAAGTTTTATTTACAGCTTGATCGTCCATTTTTTTTAAGTAATAAAAATTAATAGAATAACCAATCTTCAGAGAAAAAAAACTCATCTTCTGTTCACTTCTAATTAAGAACAAGAAGAGCGATTACCAATCTTTGTAACCCAAAACAAACAGAAATGAAGACAGCTTGAAATAATGTGATGCTATTTACTACATAGAAATCATAGTTTAAGCGCGAAATTGATTTCGGTGAGTGACCTTTTTAGTTTATTGGTTGTAAAAACGATTTATAGATTTATATAGAAAAGCTTATATTTTTACCCAATCAACCGGAAAAAGACGTTAATCACAGTGTTTATAACACAGAAATTATGGTAACCTGATATTGATATAGACTATATTATTTCAATAAAGTATGTTGCTCTTTTTTACAGATATGAAACGGATTGTAATTTCTACGAAAGTAAAACGATACGCACAACATCATTTTGGTGGAAAAGTAAAGTTGTCAAAGAATTTAGAATTACTGGTATGCTTTCTGTTTTTTATTTGTTTACCAAATCAATACAAATTCTTTTTGACTTTTAAGTCTGAAAGATTTTATTTCATGTTTCTGTTATATTTTTTCCTAACAAAAAAATAAAGTAAATTAAATTGGTGGTATATATTTACTTACAATGCAATAAATTTAATTTCCTGTATATTTTATTAACAAGAAGGCAACTGGGTAACTACATTTCCCCCAAGAAAGATGTCAGATAAAATTTCCGGTACATACGGTACTAAGACACCCTATAGTCAATTATTAATATCTTTTTTCTTAAATTACAGTTGTGGTTGAACTCTTTACTCTTTATGCAAAGGCTGGCGAAAGCTGCTGACAGTAAAAGTCGAGAATTGAAATCAAGAGTAATCACGGCTGAACACGTTCACATGATAGAAAAGGCAAGTGGAGTGGGGACTAAACGAAAATGAATATGCTGCTTGCGTGATATAATTTGCAACTTAATGAATATGCTGCAACTTCGATTGCATGAGGGAAAATATGTCGATTAATGATGTCAGAGAAATATTTCCCCACATGTGTCACAAAGTTCTATTACACTCTTTTTATTAGATACTAAGATTGTTAAGCCAATTCTATCCTTTTAGTGTGAGCAGTTGGTTCTCCATATTCTGCGATTTAAAATATTTTTGCAGAAAGTGTTAAAGAGTTGTCGGTCATAAAGATATGAATACTTCGGAAAACCTGTCGATTGTAAACAATCCATGGTTGGACCAACCTCCACAATCATTACATGAACTTCTGAAAGCCGGCAACTATGAGAATTCAGATCAACAGGTTTCCATTGTCCATATCTATATAAATAATACAATGAAATAAATGTATGAAAGTCTTATTTGTATCTTTTGTGTTGGATAAATCAACTGAACATTAAAGGATTTATACATTAAAGGATTTATACACAATCAGATAAGCCTCAAATTAAAATATTGTATTCGAGATTGTTATTGATATTACAAGATATTTTGAACCAACAGTACAGTTGATGAAGATGTTACTATATGTTTTATTCGAAATGAATACTGCTAAAGCGAGCAATGTGTGTGCTTTGCCTACGGACTTATGCATGCAACTCATGCTATTAGAGTATATGTCAAAAACTGACCTTTGGTGACATGGGATATTCTGACAACCCAAGAGAAATAAGCACACATAATACTTTATAACCTCATATAAAAATGTAAAATCACTATTTGTAAATGTATATATATAACTAGCTAGAGTTGCACAATGACAATAGTTCAGCCTATCAACCAAAAGCTTTGATAATTTAAATGCTTGATATCGACAAGGCTCCCTTTTTAATGTTACCTGTCTTCTTAAATTATTATTAAAAAAGAATCATTCTTTCAAGATAAAACCAAGTAGAAGAATATGTGTATGGTCATTTTCAGTAGTTTTTTTATAATTCTTTGATTAATAGGATAGGATAGGGATAGGATATTCATCTTTATCCCCGTGAATGGGAAAACCAAGGGGGTCAACACACGGGCAATCGTCAGATTACCTCGCACCCATCGTCGGGTTACTGTAGCTATTTCAGTGTGTTGTATATGATAGACACGTTCCTTCAATTTGGTAGAACCCATTAATCCGCTGGGTTCAGGCAATGTCCGTAAAGTGCCTTGCCCAAGGACACAACCGACTAGCTAGCGACCAGTTTCGCACCTTCAACCTTTCGATTGAAAGGCGACGCACTTAACCGTTAGACCAACGGGCCGGACAAAATATATAATAGTACCGATATACTATAATACTTAACTTTTATTATGCTAATTTAAACCTTAATTAAGTATTTTTTGTAGCTCGATGCCCTTTATAGCCATACCTCAGTTGCAAACAAACTGGCAGACCTGCGCAAAGTGACTTCAATGGCGCACGAACTTAAAAAAACAAGAGTTCAAATTCATAAAATGAAACTGAACAAGGAAGTGCATGATCTGGTGTCAGCAGACGCCCTCCAGGAAAAGCATGATGCAGTTAAACTGATGGTTGAAGATTTGGAATCTGCTATTGGAAAGAAAGATCAACTAGCAAAACGGCTACAGCAACCGTACCAAGGCGAGCAGTTGACAGTGGAAGCTCAGTATCAGGAAACTGCCATCAAATTACTGGAACAAATTGGTTAGTTATTGTTTTATATTTTGAATACAAAAAAGCTTTATTCCAGCAAATATTTTTCCACTATGATGTTTTACTGATTAAAAATTGAATATCTCCACTAATTATGAATACACACCCGATTTTTTTAAACAAACTTATATAGGTCCATTGCGCCATTGTTGCTAAGTAATGACACTTTGTCTACCATGGCTTTACAAACATTTTTTCTAGGGTTTAACCCAGAAAAAAATGGTGGTAGGCTAATAATGAAGGTGATGTCCACATTTTAATGCACTAAGAAAATGCTAATGTACAATTTACATTAAAAAATGTTGTTTAAATTTGATATATTTTCTGTTAAACAGATACTTGCATCAACAATATAAATGAGCAATGCGAAACAACAGAGTGGCACAGCAACCATGAACTATCGGAACCTAGCATCGTACATTCCTTGCGCAATGTGTCCGGTCAAGTGGACAGTTTGATGTCCAATCTAGCACACCTGCAGGAAATGAAAACCAACACATTTCCATAGAGCCGTTTATGTTTATCTCTGGAACCAAACGCCACAATTACTGACTATGTGTTGCATGGTGTTTATTGCAAGGCAACATAGAAATTAAAGAGGAAAAGTAATATCACATCG
Organism: Ciona savignyi; assembly: GCA_000149265.1. Taxonomy (NCBI): domain Eukaryota; kingdom Metazoa; phylum Chordata; class Ascidiacea; order Phlebobranchia; family Cionidae; genus Ciona; species Ciona savignyi. Next base: position 4,354,494 of record CH003412.1, on the reverse strand, counting down.
CTTTTTGTTGGTTATGTTACGCGTGGCGTTGCCCGCAATTGTATTTGCGCATGTGCTTTTGCGTATCACACTAGCTTTGTAAGTGGCACTTGAAAATTTCGCGTATCGATTGATGAGCGATATACTGGTATATGTTAAATATATCGATAAAAATGTGAGTGCAAACAAGTTGGCAGTGCCTTAAAAGAGTTTAGATCATTATTTGGTGCTATATGTGTGGATTGCTAACATTTTAATGGCTGCAAAAATGTCGTCCTTTGATTCTAAACTTAGCAGCCTCTCAACAGTGAACAGCAACCCGTGCAGAGAGCGGTAAGTCTACTTGTTTAATTGCTTTTAACTACATCTTAAAACTGGTTGTAATTTGGTACAATGGCGCTTAAGTCTCGCTTGAACACCTCAAGATTAAAACTATTCACTTGAAGTACCATTTACTTACTTTAATCTGGCCTGGAACACGCAGAAAGAAAGCAAACGCACTTTCTATGGCAAATTATTGTTACTGAGAGGTAGCCTACCTTCGTCTTGATACAGTGATCATGAATATGTATAAAGGATTGCTGCAGCAGCCCACGTTTATCTATACCGAATGTAGCGATATGACAGAAGTTTTTGTGAATGAAAAAAATTCACCAAAAGCGGCCGAGGTCGGTAACAAGCAACAGAAAACTCGTTTTAACCTACCACCAGAATCCGATAAAAATAGCAGTCGTTCGGAATCTTTAAAAAGTATTCCAAGATTTGTAAGCAGTCCAACATCGATAATTAAAAGATCACCTCCTAGCCGAAGACACTTGAAATCAAGAGCAAACATTTCATCACCCCATGAAGCTTCACCAGACAGTGTTAGTTCTGCAGAAAATTCTCGGCATACCAAAAGTCCTACTCCCCCAAGTTTAAAACCACCAAAAGAAAGCCCTGATGGCAACATAGACTCAAATCACATCGACATGTCAGTCATTACACCTAAAAAATTTATATACATCGACGATAAGAGTCCCATTGACGATCGTGCAGCTGATGATGCGACTTCGGCTCCGTTAATAAATTCCCCTTCTAGACGAAATACAGACGACTCAGATTTTCTTGAAATCGCGAAAGACTTTGCAAGGCAATGTCGCAGCAGGCATAGAACCAATCTACTGAATCCGGGCCAATACGACTCTTACCTCCAGAAAGCAGCATCCAAAGACAGACTACACGGCCGAGAATACTTTAGGCACCCTTCACCATGCTTTTCCCTCCACAGCACTACTCTTGGCAGCGGAAGTCCAGAGGAGAAGCTAGAACTTGATGGTCACGTGGTTGGCGATTTGATATCCTTTGTCTCAAACACTGCTACGTAAGTTTGCCTATCAACAGTTTTGTTCCAAACATTTTGAGTGTCGTATATAGATTATGCCATGTTATTCATGTGTAATGACTATGAATGGAAAATGGTGCGTTACTAAACGCCTATTCGTCCGATTATACTTGGTGTGCACTGTCGACTTTATAAAGCTATTGTAGTGTATTGTAGGCTATATGGATGATGTTTCTTGTTTTAGTTCAACCCATTCATTTATTGGTTTTAGACGGTGTCCTTAAATGCATTCGATTACTAAAAATCCTTTCCTTAGCAAATAACCCAAAAAGGCATCACTTTCATTATGGGAAATAATATAATCAATAAATCTATGTGTAGCTTAATTGCTAAGTAACTATAAACATATTTAACTAAAAAACGAGTTAAAATCGTATTTTCCAGTGAGTATAACAGACGATAAGCTTTAATAATTTTAAACTTTCATTAAATAAATCTATGTGTATAGCTTAATTGCTCAAAACTATAAACATATTTCCATTGAGTACATTCATATTACTAACTTGAATTACTAGGTATTTCGACAACCCTGATCTCAGCGATGCGATATTGGTGGTGGGAGAGCACCGATTTTATGCCCACAAATTTCCTCTCGCTGCACAAAGTGAAGTTTTTCGAGATATGTTCATCGTCAGTGACAGATGTACAGGCTGTCCAGATTTTGAAAAGGTTTAAAAAATCCTTACAATAGGCTTATTTTAGCAGTTTATCCATCTGCCTACTTTACACGCATACGTTGTTTTATTGTAAAGCTGATAAAATGCTGTATAAATTTAGATGGAATTGTAATCATTTTCCCTTCATTTTTATACTATTTCTCTAGGAACTTAAGTTGGAAGAATCGAAAGAGTGTCAGCAAGTATTTCCATCTTTTCTACGATTCTTTTATTGCGGAAAGATCACATTTTCATCCGAAAGTGCCCTCCCGTTATTGGTTTTAGCTGCCAAGTACCGAGTCGAAGCACTGCGAGTAGCATGTGACGCTTTTATTACCGGCATGATTGAAGACGGTGACTTAAAAAGCGCCGTGAAGTGGCTCAGATACGCAGCACGGTATCAACTCCATGTAAGTATATAGATTGTCCCATTGATGGAAGTGTGTAAGAGATAAAGAAATATAATGTTTCGCAGGATCTAACTGCAAAGTGTGTTGATGGGGCGATATCGGACAATATTGAAGAGTTAGTTGATAGCTCCGAATGGTTGAACTTGTCAGTCGATTGCGTGGAAGCCATATTAGGAAGTTCAAGCCTGTTGGTGCCTGATGAGTTCTTTCTTTTTGAATCTCTACAGCGCTGGTTTATGTCTCAAAAGAAATCGCCCCAAGACTGTCCCCAGGAAGATGATCTGAGAAAGGTTTGTTATGTGAAATCGCACATTAATTAAGCACCTAATGAAATGCAATTTGGCGATAGCAGTGTATTAACAGCCCTTGCGTTTTCCCATTCACGGAGATAAACCTGAATATCCTATCCTATCCACCTTCTAAATTTCTTTAGACATTGCAATACATCCGATTTTCTCAAATGCATGGAACTCAACTGCTGGCAGTAGAGGAATCTCCCATTGGGTTGAACTTTAGATCAATTTTAAGAACTTATCTTGGGGATGCATACAGGTTCGTCTTTCCTTAAATAATTATAAACCCAGTCGCATTAAGATGCTAAAAAATCCCCCTTTACTTGGAATTAAAGGTATAAAAGTATGAAATATTACTTAATTAGACCTAAAACATTCCAATGGTATGCACAACATTAAGGTAATCTCTGTATCGTAAGTACCACACTGTGTTGGTACGAATTATGCGGAAATACCATGTAGGGTTTATGTTTTTCCCCTAATGTATCATTTGAAATACCCTGATACAAGACTTTTTTTTGATGCTTTCCAGGCTACATACATGCGTCCACCCACACGAACTTGTTTACAGGTATCAAATACTGGCCAAGGAGAGTCCAGAGTTCCAAGAACCACAATACTTACCACGTGACTACACTGATAAACAGTGCTGTGTTCAGATGTTCTATCACCCAAACCGCAACAAACGAACAGCCCCTTCTGCTTTCTATGGAAATGGTCGATGGGAAATACAACCCAGAAGATACTACGATACGCTGAACGTTGTTATTATATTAAAGGTTATGTCAGCCGTTACAAGAATAAAAATTATATATCCCAATTTGGCCACAATTCTCATTTTTATTGGTAAATGCATGTAATCTTCACTTCACAGAAACCGCTTGAAATGGACGTAAAAGTCTACATCTCCATACTGATCTATAAACGAAGTGGGAGCATTCAAATGAGGTTGCGAAGAAAGGCTTGCGTTCTTCGTGCTCTCGACAATGCGCCTCGAACAAATGCGTTAGTTGGAGGAATAACGACTCAAACTAGTACGCCAACTAACACGCCAAGGTACTTCCAGCAGACCTTAAATTTTTATTAATTATGTATAAGCGCGTAACAATCGGTTCGGAAGCGACGTACAAGAGTAGTGCTTGATTTCTTTATAATCTCTCACAGTTTTGTATTAAAAAAACGACTGGTTATAGTCTGGCGGTATAGTGCGACGCCTTTCAACCGAAAGGTTTCAGGTTTGAAACTGGTCACTAGCTAATCGGTTGTGTCCTTGGGCAAGGCACTTAACGGACATTGCCTGAACCCAGCGGATTAATGGGTTCTACCAAATTAAAGAAACGTATATATCATACACAACACACTGCAATAGCTCTGGTATAACCTGATGGTGGGCGCGAGGTGAGCTGATGATTGACCGTGTGTTAACCCCCTTGGTTTTCCCATTCACGGGGATAAACATGAATCTATTATCCTATCGGTTTGGAAGCAACGTGCAAAGAGACGTGCTTCATTTCATTACAAATTTTCACAGTTTTGTAATTAAAAAACATATTGATATTGACATTTATTTAGATCAAATTCTACCACTTCATCAACGGGAAATGTGTGCGCTGGAAAAGACAACACCCATGCAGCTTACGCTGTCAATCACCCTCATAGACCACCTCACGGCCCGGCTAGCAAACTACACGGTCCCCACAACGGTCAAGAATATTACGCCATTGACAATATAATTAGTGACACTGACTTCCAAATGGCAATGAGTCAATCCGGGCCTGCTGGTATAAAACTCGGCGTGATTATTAGAACTTGGGGTATCAATCTTACATAATGTATATTTTACCGGCTTTATTTTCGAACCGGTGATGGGCTCGTTGGTAAAAGCAATTTTGTATGTAAGTCTGTATATGTATCGGTCGCGTTACCCGCTTTTCCGGTTAACAAAATTTGAACTAAACAAACAAACAACAAAACAAATATGTTATGCAATTAAAATCATAATGATATGTCGCGTTTTACGGAGATTTATTCGAGGCGGTACCGCAAATTGACTTAAAATTCAGTTAAAATTGTAAAGAAAGTGAAAAATGTAAAATGAAACTAAACAATAAATATTAAAATAAAAATTTCTAGTTTACCGTGATAAACCAAACGTAATTAAAAAAAACATTTAATTATATAGAATAGTATTACGTGTATGAAGCTGTGAGTCACTCTATATTTAGTCGCATTCCAATAAATCATAATTTTCCAAATCTATATCAAATACCTAATTGGTTAAATTAGTATCTCGAGAACCTGCTTGTAGAAACAAACGACATACACTTTGTATAAGATATACTAAGTGTGTAAAACTCGATTGTTTCTGCATGCAGAGTCCTACAGATTAGTCTAGTTTAGTGAGAAGCCTTTCAGCAGAAGTTGCAGGCCTGAAAACTGGTCGCTAGTTAGTCGGTTGTGTCCTTGGGCAATAAGCCATTTAACGAACATTGCCTGAACCCAGCGGAATAATGGGTTCTACCAAATTAACGGAACGTGTGAATTATACACAACAAATTGCAATAGCTCCAGTGACCCGACGGTGGGCGTGAGGTGATCTGACGATTGCCCGTGTGTTAACCCGCTTGGGTTTTCCACTCACGGTGACAAATATGAATATCTATCCTATATAGCGGCCAATAATCTGGCAATTTACAAATGTTGGTGGGTAACACGTGGTTAATACTGTCTAGTTTATTTAGTTTAATGGTTTAGTTTGTATTCATGTGCATTTTCGTTTTATAAATTGGTCTTATATTTTCACAATTTGTGAAGTAAACTTATTGTAATTTTCACCAACCATTCCAGCGATGCATTTAGCATTGCGAAATTTTCCATTCCCAATCAAGCATACTCCTAACCCAGAGTTCCCAGACAAAAGAAACAATGACGGACAAGCCTATTGTAAAAAGAACAATTAGACGGAGCACTATTTAAACACTTCGAACATACGGGCGACAGTGGTTCCCATTCTTTTATATTTTACTCCACAGGTAGTACTGGCTGAAGTGTTAAAACATTTGTTGGCACCCTCAGTAATGCAAATAGCACGCAGAGTGTAGCTGTTCTTGAACGGGAACCACTATTCCTGAAACAACAAAGAGAAACAGGGGAAGAGAGAAAGATGGAAATACGCTGAGTCACAATGACTATCAATCATTTTTTTGCAAAGTAATGTTTGTTTGGAACAGTATATAATGAAAGACGATTTTATTCTGGTTTAGAAAGGTTAAAGTTAATGATTACTCGCTCTCAATCGCCGATTTGTCATACCATTCTGCTATACCAAACGGGTTAAACTTGATGTGTGAGCAACCGTGCGATTAGTATTATAGACAGAATTTTTGACAAAAAAAAACGTTCATTTGACTATAAATTAATAGTTAAAGCAACATGTGGGAATCTTAGAACTGGGATTTTAGCATATATCAGCAGTGTTCAGTATTTACACTAGGTTATATGGATTTTACTTTATAGTAGTTAATAATTAGCAGGGCTATAATCTGAGCGGTAGTAGTGTGACCAAATGGCTTACGCGATTGATACAGCATGTTCCAAAAAATAACTCGCGACTATTCTTCACAAATTCATCTTAAAAACTGTCATATCGATAACCAAAATGATTTGCGTTAGCTATAAAAATTGTGGTACTGGGTTAACCTGAGCGAAGACTTTTTTGAAATTTAAACTTAGCGGAACTTACCTCTGGTAAACTTCGCCATATCTGCAAGTTCAGCGCTTTTGAGAAAACACTGAAAGTGCGTCCAGTGCTGGGCCAATATTTAAAGACCACACCGTTTATCCCCATAATTGTAAACCATTTTTAACTAACGTTAAGATACTATGTTACCAGTTCAACAGTTCTAGTGCTTAGACAACACAATCGCGAGTCGGCGGAACGGTATTTTTGTTTCTTTGTACTTACGCTTCCAAGCTAGCATATATAAAAAAACAATTGCGCGCTAGCTCGCGAACCCACGTGCTTGTATGTGGACCCAGCCGTGTGTGTGATATAAAGTAGATCGTACGTACTATTCTGAGTTATATTAGATTTTTAAAGTGTCCGAAATTAATTACACAGGTAAGAAAGGTGTATGGAAGTGTTCCGGATTACTTGTCGAAAAAAGAAGGGTTGGATTTTAGTTCACATTTCTCATAATTATACAAACATTTTCTTTTCTTACAGCCCTCCAATTACTTAATATTCTTTAGTTATTTAAACGCTATTAATCAATATGGTTGTTGGACATGGAATGGGAAATTCAGTTCACCTCAGGGAAGGTAGGATCGTCTTTGTTTTATATTCTCATCAGATAACCTTTTATATTTGTCCGGCCGGTTGGTCTAACGGTTAAGTGCGTCGCCTTTCAATCGAAAGGTTAAAGGTGCGAAACTGGACGCTAGCTAGTCGGTTGTGTTCTTGGGCAAGGCACTTTACGGACATTGCCTGAACCCAGCGAATTATTGGGTTCTACCAAATTGAAGGAACGTGTCTATCATATACAACACACTGCAAAAGCTCCGGTAACCCGACGATGGGCGCGAGGTGATCTGACGATTGCCCGTGTGTTAACCCCCCTGGTTTTCCCATTCACGGGGATAAAGATGAATATCCTATCCTATCTTATTTCCTATTACCAACCCAGATTCGGTAGAACCTTCGCCACCAGCAAAAGGTGTCCTCAGAGTTTATGGCATGAAATTCTGTCCGTATGTACATCGCCTTAAACTTGTCCTCGCAGCCAAAGGAGTAAAGTAAGAGTTCTGGCATACTTGCCGACCGTAATCGGTGAATACTTACGTATTATTTTAAATTTCTAGACACGAAACTGTAAATATCAACTTGAAGAGTAAACCAAAGTGGTACTTCGCGAAGAATCCGGCAGGAAAAGTCCCGACAATTGAATGTGATGGCATTGTTATCTACGAGTCGGATATTACCTCTGAATATGCAGATGCAGTTTATCCTGGCCGGAAACTGGCTACAACTGAACCCCTTAAACTCGCCAAGGAGAAAATGCTGCTTTCACACTGGGCGCAGGTTGAAATACTAATATGATGATGTTGGAATTGTTTCATACATAGTACTATATATATATATATATATATATAATTGAATGCTTCCAATCCCTTTTTATTATTATAACCTAATTTTTTAAAATTCTTAATTCATCAAGCCTTATAGCCGCTCACATCACTCTTGACTATTTTACAATAAGAATTCCCCAAAACTAATACTTGGCACGTGCGTAATTCGCAAAAGAAATACACTAACGTCTATACAGGGACAGGTAGAGTACAATTAAACCTTAAACCCGTCAGTATTGGAACTAATTACCCCTGAAACCAACACACACCAACTCCGTAATCGTTTAAGCTAATTCACACGTATAGGGGCCTACTTGCCAAACCGCGTACTTTTTGGTTTGTTAACAGTTTTTTTGGTAAATAAATAGTCCTTATAGAAATGTCTGTATGTGACTGTGTGCATTAGAGTATGAAACAATATTCTGTGTCTGGCACAGTATCATTTGGAATTTCAACGTCGTCCTGCCTAACTTTAAAAATTTACTTTCAGACTGTGAGCAATGGATTCTACAGATATGGATATTCCAAGGACGATGAAGTCAAAGCCACGGCAGTCGAGGTTGCAAAGACAGGTTTCGTTAAGCTAGCCGCCTATCTGGAAAGTAACGGATCGACATTTATCTGTGGTTCTCAACCGGGTCTTACTGACTATATGTTATATCCACACCTGGAAAGGATGAACGCCATATTGCCGGTCAAACTCAGCCAATACCCACCACTGAAAGCTTATTTCGATAAAATGCAAGGAGACCCAGCCGTGCAGGCTTGCAGGTTCTCGGATGAACTTCACTGTGAATTCGTAAACAAAGCTTTAGCTGGAAGTAAAGAAGCCTACGACATTGGTCCAGTGGAAAAATAGTTCTCTTTGAATATTCTAAACCAATTTAAACGCACCCAGTAATGATTATTTGTAGAAATTATAAAATTATTAATGTATAAACTAGTATAGAAATGTTATGATATATGTATATGTTGTTTTTAATATTTCGTCGGGTCAAGTAGTTAAACAAATTTCACCTCAAATAAAGTAAAAAAAAGTTTACCTGAACTCTATATGAATTAAACCAAAGCTATCACCATTTTATGGTAGCTACTGGATTCTAGGAAGAGAAGAATTAGTTTTAGTTTGCAAAGTGTGCCATCGACGATCATAAATCAGCGCAAATTTCTTTATCTAAATAAAAAAGTAAGATTCTTCTAATCGTCAACTTCCACATTTCGCTCCCACGGAAATTTAATAATAATACACCATCTGTGTCTGAAGACAAATGACGACCGTCACGGACCACTGCACGGCTATACTAGTAAACTGCACAATCCTGGCAACGTCGATAACGTCCCGAAAATACCGGATGGAATAACAAAGGCTGTTGAGCAACTTAGAACCAGTCATAAAACAGTGCATAATATGCGTAAATATTTGATGTAAGATGTATATTTCAGTTAAACTGTGTGTTCCACATAAAATACAATAAAGAAACCTTCCGAGACGGAGTCAATTCGAAGTCTAAATAGCTGGAGAACTCGGGTCAGATCCAGTGCACGATATAGGCACGCCCGCAAACCATAAAAGGACCTGATTCTTCACAAAGTAAAGACTGCAGAGCAGGCTACCATATATAGTTTGGTCAACTTAGAACCAGTCGCAAAAACATTACGTAATATGCGTAAATATTTGATGTAAGATGTATAGTTGTATGTAAAAGTAAACAGAGTAAACCTGCCTTTTATTTTGTCTTCTTTGTTAAAACGTGATAGGCTAAGTAAAGACTGTAGAATAGACTACCATATAAGGTTTGGTCAACTAAGAACCAGTCTTAAAACATTGCATAATTTGCGTAAATAGTTGATGTAATATGTATAGTTAATGTGTAAACGTAAACAGAAGTAAATTTGCCCTTTGTTTGGTCTTCTTTGTTAAAACGTGACAGGCTAGGTAAAGACTGCAGAATAGGTTACCATATATGGTTTGGTTTTAAAACTATATATAGTAGTATGGGCGCTCGAACTGTTGTTAACGAATTGTAGGACTGACCTATCACGACTTATTTCTAGTTTCTAGCCTACCAACGCGTTCCGTACTGCGAAGTAAAGAAAAGGATTATCTTTTATTTATGAAGATACGAAATGCCTTTAGGCTAAGCGCCCAGGCTAGTAATTGAACAGTCAGTTACACGGTTTTAAAGCATCGCTTTCGCTATGGTGTCTATTCCCAGTTTCGACGCACGTCACGCATGGATTAACTACCTCCTATCCGGACCATATGCAGTGAAAATAAACCGAATTTTGATATTACCTTTAAAAGGCGCGCATTGTCGAATGAAAAATAGTGTCCAATGAGTACAAAACTGTGCGCTACTATAATTATTTAGGTCCCGTCAATAAACGATCATTCTGACCTAAGAAAAATTTATTATACGCGTGTAAATGTGTAAATACAGATGGCTTGTTAGTATAGCCCGGCGGCGACTATTAAGTACAATTTTATTTCCGGTAAGTTGTAGCTTTAAAAAGGTTAGCTGGCTACAACAAGATATGGTAACGTTCCCCAAAATAGCCGTTGTTAACCCGATTTGTAAAACTAAATAAAACTAAAATTTTAACACTAGAAAGGTTTCGATTAAATCATCGTCTGTTGCCTTTTATCGCAATATTTGTATTTTGATCCATCTATCCATTACTGCCAGGCATATACTAACAGACAGCAACGTAAAACATTCACCATTCTACATGATCCGAAAAAATGTTGGCTGTGGCCCAGGGAAACAGTTACAAAGAGTACAACGATAATGATGAATTTATTTTTACCCTGTATGATATTAATAAAACTCTTTTGTTCAACCAGAAATATAGAGCTGTACGAACTTTGTTATATTGATCACTAAACAGTACTTTTGGGTATTTAAAAAGGAACTCAAAAATATGAAATCGCACCAAGAAGCAAATTCTGTGCATTTAAGAAACGGTATATAAGCTATGATTTGTATTTGTATATCGTTTTTGTGATATCAGTTTCGATAAGAGTAACGTTTTAATACTATCCTGAATTTTACATACTTAAATTTGACTACAGACTCTGATGAGCCTTCTTCGCCCGGGAAGGATGTTTTGAGAGTTTATGGAATGAAATTCTGCCCCTTCACACATCGATTAAAACTGGTACTAGCGGCCAAGGGCGTCGAGTAAGCAAGTTTACTGTTTTGTACTCTGAATTCATACCATTACTCTGATTTCCTTTTTTAGTTATGAAATGGTCAACATTAACTTGAAAAGCAAGCCAAAGTGGTATTCGTCAAAAAATTGCGACGGGAAAATTCCGACGCTCGAAGTCAATGGAATTCTGATTACCGAGTCCGACGTCACATCAGAATACGTAGATGCGGCTTACAAGGGGAAAACACTGACCACAACTGACCCCTTGAAACGTGCCCAAGAGAAAATGTTGTTGGTCCAGTGGGGAAAGGTAAATATGAACTGACGTAACGCATTACAATGTATTAACCGCTCTATGGTTTAACCTAACAATGTTGATCTGTATTATTAATTAATAATTATACACACGGCCATACCTTCAGCGAGAACTTATAGGACTATGGATTTTGTGTGAAATACACAAAGTGAATTATGTTTTAAACTGATTTAATAAACAATTAATATTCTTTCAGTCGACATCTGGATATTACAAATATGCGTTCGGGAACGATGAAAACGATAAGATACAGGGCTCAATGCAAATCAAGGAGGGGTTCGAAAAGGTGGAGAAGTATTTGAAAGAAAATGGAGGGCCCTTTATCTGTGGGTCTGAGCCTGGATTGGCCGACTACGTTCTATATCCGCATTTGGAAAGAATTGCCGCCATTATTCCGATTGTCATAAGCCAATTTGAACGTCTGCAGGAGTTCTATGATAAAATGCAAAGTGATCCAGCAGTCCAGGCATGCCGACACTCCAATGAACTCCATCGTGCTTTTATACACAAAGCTAGTAATGGGGATGTTGATGCGTGTGACGTTTGTGTCAGCGATTAATCGACGACAACATAACACTAATTATATATAAAAACTAATTTCTTGTAAATGTTTATGTTCATTTGTGACAAGTAATTATTATCGACGAATAACTGAAGTAGTCTATATTTTAGGTAACCAACGAAGCGTAATGTTTATATTTGTAGAAACGAAATATGTGTCAAATTCTCACAAGATGATTTCCCAAACACACCAATATATATATATATATATATATATATAACCAGTGGATTTGTTTTTATAAATTACGTAATTGTCTCGAAATTTAATTTTCCAATAAAACAACAAAAGGAATTCTCGCTATCGGGAAAAATACTATAAAGTAGGCCTAAATCTTTAGACATTTTGGTGTTATCGGCGATACCTATGGATCATAAAGGAGTATTTGTATTTTAAATTTATAAAAAAGTCAAAGATATAAACATCAACACGAATCGAAAAAAAAACACAACAACAATCAAAGTTACCTAATTTACCTCGGAAATCCTTTAAAGACATTACTATTACGCCTTTATGAAAGATCTAAAAACTCAAATGCATTTAGACACGATAACTACCCGTTTTTCAAGCATTTTGTGGTCGAAATTTTCTGTCTTTTTGATATAGGATAGAATATTCTTGTTTATAACCGTGAGTGGGAAAAACAAAGCAGTTAACAAGCGGTCAATCGTCAGATTACCTTGCGGCCATTGTCGGTTTACCAGAGCTGTTGCAGTGTTTTGTGTATGATTCACACTTTACTTTAATTTAGTAGAACCCATCCGCTGGGTTCAGGAAATGTCCGTTAATTGCCCAAAGACACAATTACCGACTAGCTAGCGGTCAGTTTCGAAACTAAAAACTGTCTGCTAAAAGTCGAACCACTAAACCACCAGACTAATCTGTCGGACAAATCTTATATTTATAACTAAATCAGAAAACATATAAAATATAAAAGTTTGGATTGGTAAATTTGAAACCCATTAGTTTTTGTTCGCAGAAAATAACGTTATGGTCCTACACTTTTTATAACATAAACCAAAAGGGATTGGGCAACCCGTCGTTTTGTTCAGGAAATATAGATATAAATTTGGGATTGGTAACTGGAGAAATAGTTTTTGCTTGCAGAAGCACACGTCGTACACTTTTTATAAGAAATACCAACATTGATTAACTCACTAAAAACCAGATTTTTGTCCGTGCACAAACATATAGTGGGACTCAAAAACGATTTTAATAGTGGTAATTATCACGTGGTTGACACTCTGATTTTTAATATTTTTGCAGGCTTTCTGCTTGCCTTGGGTGTAAAAGACCTGGCAGGCAATAGTAATAAATTCAAATTTATTGAGATAAAACCATGTGTTTTTTACCTAAAATTTCTATGATGAAATCGTCGAATGTTCCTATAGTGGTACTTTCCCTTTTTGTGTAAAGAAAGGTAAATGTTTTTGGTTGTTAAAAACTTTTGTTCTTCTTGTTAGAGTTAGCTAAGCCTAAATTTTAAATAAAGAAGCAATATCCCTCGTAATAATCTAAATAAATCGATCATACTATTACTTTTTTATTAATGATTCGTTGATGGCTTTGTTTTATAAACAATTTTTCTCAAAGAGAACTGTTGCAATGAGAAAGGCTCTAAAATCTATAGGCAATACCACTAAAATACTAACATACATTTTATTTTTTAATCTAAAATTAGACTTAAAATATTAATCATAATTTTTGGAAGAACTAAAGTAAGGAAAGGAAAAGAAAGGTAAAATGAAAACTGCTATGGTATTAATCGATCTATGTCCTTGTTCAAAACACACTAATATAAATTTCAGAACCTAATCCAAGTTAAAATCTCATTCCAAAATCAGCTCTAACTTACTAGTGTCATTTCAGTGTGCAGTTTATTTTTTAATTTGTGTTAATATACCCTTACACATGAGTTAAATACACTGTAATAATTTAAATATTACAGCAAAACTCCATAATTTTCATAATATTAATTAAGCTAATTGTTTTTAATAGCTTTTGATATTGTTTTTTTTTAAAGAGGTGAAAGGGTAGGTTTAATATAAAATCTACTGATACTGCTTTATAACTATTGACAAAATGTTATGTATATATAAATATACAGTAATTAATATATAAGGGTATTTATAGTAAAGTATAGAAATAAGTATTTTTAGTTCCACTGTAATTAAATGAAGTTAAGTGTATAATGCCTTTTATTGTGCGGCATCTACATTTTAACCAAGACAAAAGCTGTTTTACCTGTTCAATGGACGATGGGTTCCGGGTGTATAATGTTGAGCCACTGGCCGAAAAATGTCGGCTTGATGCTGACAAAGTGGGCAGTTGCTCGCAAGCTGTTATGTTTTATCGATCCAACTTAATAGCAGTTGTTGGTGGTGGACTGAGGCCGAAATTCCCACAGAATGTTATCAAGATATGGGATGACAAGTTAAAAGAGTTTGTAATTGAATATTGTTTTAATACCAATGTGCTCAATGTTCATCTTTTACGAGACAAACTGATTGTGGCTTTGTCACGCATGATTTATGTGTTTAGCTTTCCGAATGAATCTGAAAAACTCATGGAAGTGGAAACTAGACCAAACCCTTTAGGTTTGTGCCAAGTCAGTCCATCTTTAGACAAACAGCTTATGGCAATACCGGGCTACAAAATTGGAAGTTTGCAGTTGATTGATGTAACGTCCGTGGATAAAGCAGGCTCTAGCTGCCCCATAACCATTAATGCTCACCAGACTGATATAGCATGTATAGCTCTCAACCACCAAGGCACTCTTGTAGCTACTGCATCTGAAAAGGGAACTTTAATCCGGTTATTTGACACAATGTCTCGGCAAAAATTGGTCGAATTGCGTAGAGGATCAGACCAAGCTGTCTTGCACTGTATAAACTTTAGCAAAGATTCATCCTACCTCTGTGCATCTAGTGATAAGGGAACAGTTCATATATTTGCCTTGAAAGACACTGCTTTGAACCGTAGATCTGCTTTTGCAAAAGCTGGAAAAGTAGGGCCTTTCCAACAATACACAAGCTCGCAGTGGAGTTTCAGTAACTTTACCGTGCCTGCTGAATGTGCGTGTATGTGTGCTTTCGGTATTGGAAACTCAGTGATAGCCGTTTGTATCGATGGAACATATCATAAATATGTTTTTACGGCTGACGGCACTTGCTCCAGACAAGCTTATAATGTGTATCTTGAAATTGGCGATGAAGTAGACTTTTAGCACCAATAACATCTTGTATGTTTCGTAACTTTTTAAATAAATATTTCGCTTTAATCTACTATAGAGTGCAAAGAAGTATTAAGAAAGGCAATGCATGTGCACCACCCAAAGCCAACAGTAAAAAACAGCCATTCTATCTTTTGTTATTGCTCAGTCACACTTTTTTTAAACTTAATATCAGTGCAACACACTAGGTGTTGTATGTGGAGTAATTTCTGTAACAAATGGTCACTCACACTCCTGCAGTTTTATTCGTAGTGAGTCTGACTCATATTCGGAAATCTTTTTTAATTCACATCCACAATTTTTGCATGGCGTTCTCTTTCATTTAAAGTACAACATGCCATTAAGTGCAATAGCCTGTTGTTTTGTGATGGTTTACATTTACTGTTGTTGTTGCGGTAATAACTTTTAAGCTAAGTATTTTGTCACTTAATAATGTGTGCATTAAGAAAAATATGTAAATCTTGTAAATTTATCCCATGCTTTCCTTATGTCATAGAATGTGATAATTAAAAGGAACATTTTTTATTTGTAGAAAACTAAAGGGTTGTATTTTTGCGTTAAAGATTTATATATATTATATACAGGGAAAGAAATTTGGATATATTGAATCGTTTATCACAGATGCTTGCATGCTTTATTGTATAATTTTTGATTTTTTCCTCATATATGTTACTATGCATTTGCCCTGTGAAGTATGATTTTGTTTGCTGGTGCAAGTACTGGCGAGAATAAACATTTGTGAGGCGTTAGATTTGTTTGCTATAAAGTTTTTTTTTAATAACAAAAGGACAGTAAATTAAGAGTTGATTGAACATTAAGGAGTGTATTGTCATATCCCTGTGATGGCTAGACTGAGGGAATGCTTGGTCGCTCTACAGGAGGCCTTTTCAAGTTTAAATGTCTTTCAAGTTGAGGTGCAAATTAAGGAAATAACCCAACTGAGCCACCAAAGATTTTCAAACCAAGAACTGGGTTTGTTTAAATCTCATTTTTTTGTGTATTTAATAATAGCTATTTCAACTTTGTTTAGTTTAGGATAGGATTGCTATGCATATTTCCGTGGATCAGAAATTGCATAAAACATGGGTAAATGAAAAAACAGTCGCACTGTTTGGTTAGCAGAGCGATTGCAATATATTGTACATGATAGTGAAATTTAATTCGTCTGGCCCACTGTTTTATGGTGTCGAACTGTCAGCCAATAGGGGATAGGATTAAAACCTTGTACAAAGCAATTACACCAGTTAGCACTGTTGTGTCTTAATGTATTGAATAAAAACTCTAGCAAAGTATTATTGTATTCTTGATTGGACTATGGACTCCTGTGTATTCTTAGCCTCCAGTGTGTATCCTTTCATTAACTTTTTTAAACCCCTTTATAAACTTCTGAAGCAACCGACGGATCAATTTAATTTGTATAGTTCACATAGGACAAACAAGTGGAGTCCTTAGCTCAATGGTTTGACTTGTTAACACATAGGTTTAATTCAGTGGATGCTTAAAAGCATATTTTTACACTAACTAGGTTACTATTTTAACAAATATATTTGCAGTATGCATATATGGCTTGTTTTACTGTTTGTTTGACCTTTTCTTGTATTTTCTGGCTCTTGGTTGTGCATAATAACTAAGCAACTATTTTAAAATATGATAAAATAATAAAATTTGTCAACTTGGGAATTCACCCAAATAATTGAGTAGCCTACAATGTAGCAACTGGAAAAATTAACTGAATCCCCTTTGCAGGCTTGTATTGTTCTCTTTTACTGAACAAAAGCAGTGGTATTTTACTAGTTCTTAGCAAGAATGCTTCAAAAGCTGAAGTTAGTAGTGTTTTTAAATATTTTACCTTATAACCTTGGCACAAAAAACCTAACAAACTAATCAATACTTTTATTTTTTAATTCAAAGACTGTTAAATGCATTTTCCATAGGACTGGTAATTAGCAAACATTTGGTTTTGTTTTCGTAGTCTACCGGTTATCAGTTGGATGTACCATATATTCGCAATGTATCACATTGTACTTATAATGGATAGTTAACTGATTTGTTTTTTTACCTCAGCTGAAGACATGCCGTGACCTGACTCTATCATTTCTACTCATATTTATTCCACGTATTAGTACCTTTGTCCAGCCATATGCCGAAGATGTCAAAAAATCATGTTTGTCGGTGTTTCGAAATGACCGGTATTCCCGGAACAGGGAGAAGGCATTGCAAATTTTAATAAAAGTATGTGGATTGTTTAATAACACTTCAAAACAACAGCAGTAATAATTTATTAGTTTTATTAGGATGGGATATTCATGTTTGTCCATGTGAATGAGAAAACCGAGTGGGTTAACACACAGGCAATCGTCAGATCACCTCGTGCCCACCGTCGGGTTACCAGAGCTATTGCTGTGTGTAGTATATGATAGACAAGTTCCATCAATTTAGTAAAATCTATTAATCCGCTGGGTTCCGGCAATGTCCATAAAGTGCCTTGACCAAGAACACAGCCGACTAGCTAGCGACCAGTTTTGCACCTACAACCTTTCGATTAAAAGGCGACGACACTTAATAGCCAGACTAATCGGCCGGATAGTGTTGGAGCTTTGCACCAATCTTTATATAACAGTCACAATCAAATTAGCCCACTGAATAAGAGAATTGTTATTAATATTTTGTCAGTCACATTGTGCATTGTTTCTCTTACCATCATTTTTTCTTTACCGGTATTTAGAACACCTTATTTATATAACCCCAAATTTTAAAAATGTTTAAACGGTAAAATTATATAGATGATAGAAAACAGAAAAGCAAGGATTCCATTTGGGGGTGAGGAGATAAAAGAACTGGTGAGCAAAAACCTGTTTCAGGAGCTGGCAAAATCTGCAAGCAATACCACATCCTCAGGTGGTGGCATGGTGTTATGTTTGTTTAAATTCCATAATAAAAAAGTAGCATGGTTTTCTGTGCTGATACTATACAATGGGATGTTTCAGTTTTCCACTGGAGGTCGAAAAATAGTTGGAGCCTCCAACTGTGGGCAAACGAGTTTAATTCGTTCCCATCGTTTCATTACTGGAGCCATTTCTGTGTGTTAAATAAAACGGAGACTTTGCAAAAGACATCTAAACACTAAGTTTAGGCAACATTTGGTGGTACCTTGCACAAAGAAACCAATGAATAGCAACCTACTTTATTTAACCCTACTTTTTTGGTGGCTGGTCTGACATCTATGGATAAGTGAACTGGGTTAAATAGCTGTTTGTGATGAATATTATTCCTGGTAGATTTGTAGCAAAGACAGTATATTAATCTGTTTTATGGTAATAAGATTTGATATGGCTCAAAGGTTAGTTATATCATTTACCATGTAATAAATATTAAATTGATGTATTTCACTATTTTGTTAATGCAGTTCGTAGTCAAGTGTTTCAAGTTTTCGGTTCCTTGGCGAGATATTTTCCTGGTCACATGACAAACTGGTCGGAAAGATTGTATGAGATTTTTCTGCACGAATTAAAACTTGAGGTACCAAACTGACTTTATTTTTATTACTAGAATTGTACTATAACTTGAGTGAAATAAATTGGAAAATATGTTAAAGTCATTAATTCCCTGATGGGAAAACACGTAATCAACACAATCTCAGATTTCCAGAGTCTGTCATTTGTAAGTATATGTTGTTCAGACAACCCATTTGAATCTACTGATTAAGGCAACTTTTATTAAATACCTATTTCAAAGGATAATTACTGGTAGATAGTTTAGTTCTTCAGTTAGGTTTTAACCTTGAACCTGACTACTGTGTTTAATTACAATCAGCCCGGTTGGTCTAGCGGTTAAGTGCGTCGCCTATCAATTGGAAGGTTACAAGTGCGAAACTGGTCGCTAGCTAGTCGGTTGTGTCCTTGGGCAAGGCATTTTACGGACATTGCCTGAACTCACCGGATTAATGGGTTCTACCAAATTAAAAGAATGTGTCTATCATATACAACACACTGAAATAACTACGGTAACCCGACGGTGGGCGCGAGGTGATCTTAAGATTGCCCGTGTGTTAACCCCCTTGGTTTTCCCATTCACGGGGATAAACATGAATATCATATCATCCTATCCTATCCTACAATGCATCACTAACAGACTATTATGTTTACATCTTCGGTGAATTGGGTTATACGCCAACTACACTTGATTTCGGCATTTCAGGAAGAAACTGAAAATTATTCTAGAATAGCTTGTCACAGAATTTGACTGATTTAATTCATTTATACATTTTTGATATCGATATAGTAGAAATTCAAAAACAATGTAATATGATGATTGTTGGTAATGTAGCATTCCATGTGCTTTCCATCGTTGGGGATAAAACTAAATACCCTATTCTAATCTGTGACATTTGCGGATGACATTCCTTACTCTAAATCATAATGTCTCTCTAACTATCAGGTGTGTAAACCATATATCTTACTGTCACATTCAAACTAAACAGATGGAGTCCAAAAAAACTGCTGATTTGAAAATAATAGAAGGAAGCTTGCTTGGCTTACATGGTTTGATGTATTCGTTTACTTCTGCATATGATGAAGAGCCGGATAGATGCAGGGAAATTTATAAATACGCCAAAACCAGCATTCAACAAAGGGACAGTTTAACAAGATATGCTGTCCCTGTTGGTAAGTTTATTAAGCCATTTATCTCTACCATTCATTTGGTTACCTGATAGTGTATCAGAGTTAAAGATTGTGAAATAAATACTTGCTAGTTAGTTGTAATTTGTGGACAGAGAACTTCACAGACATTGATTGCGAGTGGTATATCATAGCAATTTCTCAAACATATACAGCATAACTGCAAGAGTTTCAGTAACCTGAATGTGGGTACAAAGTACTCTGACCACTACATGTGTGTTGCTTCTTCATTGCTCCACACACAAAAGAACATGGGTCCGTATCCCATCCTGGAAGTTCCACAACCATAGAAATAGATCATAGCTAGAAATAGATCATAGCTAGTGTTGAATGCATCACTGGTATACCATATACACTGCGATGTTGTCGTAGTATTACATGAAGAGTTTACAACTGCTTATTTAGTTATTGCTTTAGAATGCAACTGCAACTGCTAAATTTCAAAGTCTGTTTCTACAAAAAATGAATTGATGTAAATTCAACTCTTCTTCTGAGTGTCTTAGAGTAGACGAGTTTCTTTAAATGTACGAGAAAAACAGAATAACATTCACTTTTTTTCATTGAACTATTTGCCTCAAAGTACTCGATTGTCCGTGTGATAACCCCCTTGGTTTTACCATTCATGGGGATAAACATGAATATCCTATTCTATCTTATCCTGCTATATCATATGTTTTAATATACGTCTTATCTCCAGTATAGTGGTGGTATGTAAAAAAAAACTAAAACAAATGCAGCTGCCATGAAGATATTCCGTGACCACTCATCCCAATTTGGCAACTTGCTGGTGGAGGATTTTGTTTCTTTCTTCTCGGCTCTGGAGACCTGGTTTGAGCACAAAAACAATGATCTTAAACATGCAGCACATATGGCTATTATCAGCTTTTTACAACAAGTAATGTATAAAAGTATAATGTTTGGAAAGTTTATGGAACTACAACTAACAATAAAAAGTTTTTATTCAAAGTAGAGGTTATGAATACCTCTACTTTGTTTATGGAAAGTAGAGGTTATGAATATAAAATCTTATTGCATACAATGTATTTTTATCTGCCATTGTGTCACATTTAACACTATAAGATGAGATATCAGCAGAAGAGCCTTACAAAATAAAATATAAGATTGTTAGTAAAGTTAAACTAATAGGAGGATGTATTCATATAAAAAAAATATGATTGTACCCCCATTAATTTTACTCTCTTACGTGGAGCTTATACCACTAGTTGGTTGATAGTGTCCTTGACCACGGCACTGAGCAAACATTTCCTAAATCTAGTGGTTTACTGGCTTGAACTTAAAAACAGTAGCAACGTCTTAATCATGTATAATGCAGTGTAATGACTTCGTTACCCAATGGTGGTTATAAGGTAATCTGTTGATTGCCCATGTGTTAACTACCCTTGTGTTTTTTTTATTCAGCAGCATATAAATATTTACATTCTAATAAAATGAAAAAGCACCCCCTGTCTTCTATATGTGTCAAAAACCCAGGAAATTTAGATATTACTTAAAAAATGGAGTGGTGGTTTGTCATGTTCCTTGGATTATGTATTCCCAACTACTGAATTTTCCAAGATATGTGTAATCCAGACTGCTTAATCGTATTACTTGTGTATTATGACTTTATTTGGAGGATACCTTTGAATAAGATCCGTAATAACACTTCAAGTATCTTGCTTATGGTTTTTATGGACATTTACAGGTTACACGGAATATAAGTGATGGAGATAGTGAAACAAGATCTTCAAAACAACTATTCAGTGTATGTTGCTTTATAAATTCTTTTTTTATAGGAACCTACTTGGCTTGGGCTTTTTCTAATTATTTTTTTTAATTTCTTTTATTTTTTTGATACCCAATCACTTTTTGTTTGCAATGTATCATTGAAAGATTTCAATACACACAAATTTGGTTGTATTTTTTGGAAAACAGTAAACCTTTAGCATGCGATTTCATTATGAATGCCTGACAATACTTTGATGCTACACATGATGTTTTTTAACTTCTTTTAACCTTCTTTTGCATACCACAGTTCTTTATGGAGAAATTCAAAGCAATGCTCGATACTAGTGACCTAAACAACAAAGCGTTATCAGTGGCGATCCAGGGTTATGGGTTGTTCGCTGGACCCTGCAAGCGTTTTCTTCCCAAATCTGAGGTCCGATTTATGTTCAGCCAAATGATGAACCAATGTGAGAAATTATTCCTCAAGTAAGTTGCACTTGTATTTGATTTAAAAAAACTTGATAATTTAACATTGTTTTAAAAGTTTTCTAAACTTCTGAAAAGGAAAAAAATAGTTAGTTTGACAGTTTTATTAATGTTTCCATGTATGATCAACTTGCATTACAATATATACAACTTCATGCAATACAAAGTTTAAATATTTTTTTTTTACCAAGACAAGATTCAAAACCATGATGGGCTCGTAACTTGGACTGTTTTTGTATAGTAGTCAGTATATGTATCGCGTTAACCATCCGGCCACATGACCATACGTTAAAATACTCAGCTATACATACATTCCACCCAGTGAAAAGCTTCAGTTGGATGGCACCAGAACACACCAACTGCCGACATTTATCCAGTCATTGGCAAGCATTACCAGGCAAATAGAGAGCAAAGATGACAATAGTGGTAAACATTTTAAAACGATTTATTTTTGTTGGGGTAAAGTCACCCCTTATAATAAGTGACACTTGGTATTTTATCATTTTCTGTACGGTACTTCCAAATACTACTGGATCTCTTGGAGTGCTTGGATCGCTTACTGTATTTAGAGGCACCCTTTTCTGTATATGTGCTGGTTTAAGCTTGAATGTAACTCATATATGCACATTGATCATGTTATGGCTGCAAATTAAGTACATTTATTTAAAATGCAATTATCATATTTTGTAGAGATTATAAAAAATTTTAGACTAATTTCTATGACAAAAATGGTTTCACTTATATATTTTTAACAAGTGATTATACCCACCCACCCAAACTGTTATCAGAGTAATACATATTATTCCCCTTTACAGATGATCATATTGGCCTGCCTGAATCATACAGATTATCCTTGTGCAGGCTAAGCGTAGTATTAATTGAACGGTATCCAAAACTACACCGCAAGTATGCATTCCTATGCCACAACGCCCTTATTTCAGTGGCTGTGGCATTTCTTGATAAACCAGAGGTGCTAAAATCTCTCCTCGAATCTCTTGGTAAGCGTTTTTTTTTTTTACTTTTTTATGCAATATTTGTCTTTTAGTTTTTTATGCAAACATTTGTCTTACAGTTTCTTACAAATAGAAACACATTTTTAACTCATAGAAACACAGTTCTTAGATTTGAATTGTCTGTTTAAGGTTCTGTCTAATCCACCGATTCTTAAACTAGGGGGCGCAAAAGCTTAACAAGGTGGCGCAAGCATGACAGTGAGGGATTGGTTTAACAAGCGCAGCGGATCTTCGATCTGCGTTGTCTTTAACAAAGCATCGAATTAAACGACAAGTTTGCATCAAATTTTTTTTGAGGCCAGATTAGGGAAAAACTAAAAGGAGGGAAAATGGAAAGAAGGGAAGGCGGGAAACTGCACACTAAAATAAAAATCAGGGCATCCCAGTTTATTTTAAACATGGGGTTTTTGGTGAACAGTTTTCCTCCTACCCTCCTTCCCGCTTTTCCCACTTTTAGCGCTGCCCCAGGCGCGCGACCAAAATATTTAAGAACCACTGGTCTAATCACAACTTAGACATTTGGTATCATAAAAACACCACTTATAACTAATCAAAGTACAAACTATTTCTTGTTCATAGTATACCAAGGCTTGATCCGTTGTTGCTCGTATGATGTGGTGGTTGGAGAGGGAAGAGAGACATATTTTGATCTAAATGAGGATGCAGTAGGTGATGAGGATTTACTGACCGATATTTTATTTGATTCCCGCACCATGAGTTTCCGGGATTACATTCCTTTGTGGCTGGCACTGCTGGGGCAGAGTGAAAAGCAAGAGGTGATTTTGTTTAAATGACCTTTTCTATGGGGGTACAATTAGAGAATAAGCTAATTTTGAAATAACTTAATCTCATACAGGACAGTGAAGGCCATGATTTTTTAAAGTGGTTGTAAATTATTTATAGATGGATTGATCCACAGTTGTTCATGTGTCTAAGACTATTTTACTTTGTACTAGTGTTTGCATAGTTTTAAAGGTAAAATTTTAAAAGGTTCTTATACTATTATAATTGCGGATAAATCCGTCATAAATAATTTGCGGGCTGCGAGCAAAAAATCATGGACCTTAATATGTTTGGCCAACAATCTTTTAGCCAACTTAAAAAAATGTTTTCTTCCAAGGTAAATTTCACTCTTGATCAGCCTGTCATTTTTGGTCACCGGAAAATTTGTCATGAAATGTACACGAGTGCTTTTGTGAAAGCTATCATCGACATAGTGGGGAAATTAAACCTGGCGACAAGTACAGAAGAGGTGGATTTGTTTTTCATGACTAAAAACAATACAGAACAATGTTATTTGTTCCTATATTGGCAACTACCACATTACATGACAGTGAATACAGAAACTAATAAATTCTTTTTTTTTCTCGTATTTTTACCCAAAAAACACAAACTTTTGAAGTGTCCTAAAAATGAAAATCCATACTTTATACATACAAATTTGCACAAAATATACATTCTTAGCATGTGTGGACCACCTTATAAAGCATATTTAACATTTTTAGGTTAGTATAAACAGATATGAATGGTTAATCACTTAATAAAAGACAATTACGTTTCTGCCAGTTACCTTGTATTCATTTACTTTTGTGTTTAAATTACTATTAGTATAACTGCCTTCTCAAAATATTACATAAAGGTATTCGCTAGAAGTTTACCAAAAATATATAAATATAGATATAAGTAATAAAATTTACTTTAAAATAACAACAAAATGTATATACAATATTGTCCATCTTTTAATATAATAAATGTTGGTATATATCTTATGTTTAGGATCGAGTTCACGAGACCACTGAAAACCCTGGACTAACAGAAAACCTGAAAGCTGTAAATGTAACAGACTTCAAAATTTTTGTCAATCTTGTTGACATTTGTTGGGAGTTGTTGCCAAAAGCTGTCAACAAAAGAACTTCAAACTTTCTGACACATATACCCACTCTTGTCAATACAATGGTACAGGAGTCACAAAGGTTATTTATTTCATCTCCTAATTGAAACGTTCTTTTTATCTTTAAAAAAAATTGCATTTGAAGTGTTTTTTTAGCCCTTTTTATTTTTCATTTCTATTTCTGATTTTTTATCCCCTAAAAAATGACTTGAAATTATGTACAGGCATCCTTTAGTCAGTGGTTTCTACAAAATGCTTGCTGCCTTAATGGGAATAGCAAGCAAGCTCTCCTACTTTGACAGTGAAGCTGAAAGCTCGGAAGATACTATGGAACATGACGGATTGTATCCAACACATGAAAATGAACAATATCATGTCTTGCAGCTACTGCAGAAATATGCCGCCGAAGTAGGTTATTTTTTGGGGGACAGAATACTACAGTTTTGTAATAGGGTAGGGAGGATAGGATAGGATATTTATGTTTATCCCCGTGAATGCGAAAACCAAGGGGGTTAACACACGGACAATCGTCAGATCACCTCGCGCCCACCGTCGGGTTACCGGAGCTATTGCCGTGTTTTGTATATGATAGACACGTTCCTTTAATTCGATAGAACCCATTAATCCGCTGGGTAATCATCAAATTACAGGAGATACTGTGGATATTGCAGTGTTTTGTTTATCTGGCACACATTGTTATAGTGTTTTTTTAACTTATTTATGTTCCGGGTTTTTAACCATCACCAAGTGGCCCCTTTAATCCCCTGGTTACCTTAAAACTTCATATGCAGATCTTTTTTAGTTACATGTTTTTTAAAGAAAAAAAATAAGCGGAGTATATTAGATAACCATAAAAATTATTTTTTTAGGTATCTGCACGTTCTAAGCAATACAAAGATGAACTACTTACAGCTTGTTTGTTTTTTATACTAAGTCTACCAGCTCAAGTATGTGGAGATATATTGCCTCAACTGATGCCTGCCATTCAGGTGGGAGATTTGCACAAAATAGGTTTTATAAAAGAGAAAAAATGATTTTTTTGTTATTTGATAAAATTGTTCAGTTGTATGTAAATTGGAAATGGACTACGTGTTAAAAAAAAGATTTTACACTTCTATTCCGTGCATCTGTTTTATGTTTCTCTAGTAGCTTATAGTGCACACTTGTAAACTATTGTGCTCTGAAGTGGATCTTACTCATAGATTTTATTGTTCTTGGAAAATGCATTGAATAAAAGTGTAATTTAATAATATTGATGAAATGTAATCTTTAAGTAAGCAAGCATGTTAATTAACCATAAATTTTTCTTTTTTACTTACCGGCCGGTTAGTCTTTTTTTTTACCGGCCGGTTAGTCTGGCGGTTAAGTGCGTCGCCTTTTAATAGAAAGGTTGCTGGTGCGAAACTGGTCGCTAGCTAGTTGGTTGTGTCCTTGAATATCCTATCCTTCTTAATTTTTTAACATCTAAAAAGTTTGCTTATTTCTAAATATTCATAATATTCATCATCTACTTCTAAATATAAAATCATTCACAGAGAGCTTGTCAACTTGGATTAAGTTACATGCCATTGTCAGATGCTTTGATGTCTGCTTTACTCACATGGAAAAGTGTATATATCTCCAACAAAAAATGTTATCAGGATTTGGTTGTTCATTTGCAACCTTACTTTAATATTAGTGAAGGTTAGTTTTATCCTTTTTCAATTGTTACTAATGCGGTGGTAAAACAATACATTAGGTCTGCACAATGCAATAGTTAAAAAAATTTATAATGTTTATTTTCAAATAGAAACAAGCACTGTTACCCAGGATAAACTTAACTTGAAAACTAAATCCAAATCATTTGTCAAAAAACTTACGGCATTAAAGCAGCTGGATGACCCTGCAAGAAAAAAGGTAAACTTGAAGATGATTAATTAATAGGCTGAGATCACAATCGTCTTATTTTTAAAGAAATTTTGCTAGGTTTTGGGCTTGATATTTAAATAAATTAATTATGGAACAAATTCATTTAGTACTATACTTGCCTAAAAATAAGGTTAAATGTTATCGGTTTTATTTGGCTTGTCATAGTGTAACAAATTTAGTCAAGATAAATAGGTCAAAATTACCAATTTTAATTTTAAATATACAGCAAACATTGTAAACATTTCACTGTCACGCTGATAGTTTACACTACACCATTATCTGGTTGTTTTGTTCAAAATAAGCCATTTATCAGGTATTCCATATGTCCCTGATTAAAGTACGTTACAGTAGAATTTCTACACTGTTTTGATGAATATCTGTTTTATTGTCGCATCCTTGTTATTAGAACATACTTTCCTAATCCTCTAGGCGCGTAACCAGGTGATACGGTTTGTGGGCAGTATAAGTTGCAGTTTGGATGATCAAGATGAAGATGCATGTCTTGGGATTGCTCCATGGGATGAGGATGTTAATATACAGTATCCTCTTCCTTTCAGAGATCTTAAACCAACAATCAGACTGGGTATATTTAAATATAACTTAATCTAGGAAAATAATTACTGAATTTACAACAGTATTTTTTTCTGTAGTATAACAAAGACACACCCTAATACTTGGTAATTGCGCAATTGTTTGATGTGCCTGATTTGAAGGCCTTTCTGGGCCAGATTTGAAGGTGTTTCTTTGTTAAGAGAACTTGTTCATACCAAAAACTATTCTTACATAGAAAATGCACAATTTCCATTTGGAATGTAATTACAAAAGCAGACAACATTAAGAAAAGGAATAACATAGTCATAAGCCATGTCATTATATCTATATAATATTCGCATACTGAGATGGGGCAAGATTTCCTATTAACTTCTCTTTTCTAGACAAATTTCTGCCCCGAGTGATGGACCTGGCAACTCAAGGTGGGGACAGGAAATCGAAGATCGCAGCTTGTGAGCTTCTGCATTCCATCACCATATACATCATTGGAAGAAACGCCCAGATCAACAATGTGGAAAGGAACACACACTCCATGGCATCCTTGTATAAGAAGCTGATACCTGTTATTCTGAGACTTGCATGCGATGTAGATCAGGTCAACACAAATTTATCCTTATTTTCCAATTAATCAAAAGCAGGTATTTAACAATTCTAATATTTTATTGTTTTTAGTAAACTTTCCAGAATTAATAGTGGAATTTTTTTATCTTAATTTCATACACTTTGTATTCTCATTGTTATTTATGTTTAAATGACTGAGCTTACCTCAGTCATTTTGAGCTTCCAATGGGATAAACATTAGACTTATGTTTTTAATCCAAATAAGAGTTTCAAATAAGAGAAAAACTGTATCTATCTTCGCAGGTTTGCAAGCAACTTTTTGACCCCCTTATGAAGCAAATGATTCACTGGTTTACCAATAACAAGAAATTTGAAAGTCAAGACACTGCCACTCTTTTAAACTCCATTATGGTATGCTTCTAAAAATTTTATGTTTTTAGCGATAAATGTACGTTAAAGTTTTTTCGATAATTTTACTTCAATAAAACAAACAATGGAAAGTCGAATGCATATCATGTTTAAAAATTAATGAAAAAATTAAAAAAACTGTCATTAAAGCATGCTAAAATGGGCAAAATGTATTAACATTTTAAATAAAGAAGACTGACTTTTAAAACAATGTTAGTAAAATAAATTATTAAACTACAGAATTAAATTTGTGTTTGAAATTTTATAACGAATGTTAGGACAAGACCCTGCCAATTAATTGTAGAAATGCATTAGTACCCTTGGTACAACATGGTAAACTTATCCCCTTTGTTAAAACTACATTTTAAATGTCTGTTTTTTCAGAATGGACTCGTTGATGATGAGAACGCATCGCTCAGGGAACTATGTGCAGATTCGGTTCGCGAATTTCTCGTTTGGTCGATCAAACAAAACCCGAACTCAGAGAAGAAATTTCGCAATAACGCTAAATCGATTTTCAAACGTGTCCACAGCTTAGCTTTGCACCCATCTCCCATGAAGAGGCTTGGGGCTTCTCTTGCGTTTAATCACATTTATAGAGTTTTCAGGTGTTTATATCACCATATTGTGTATTATTTTATCTAATATTTTAGTCTGACCGGTTAGTCTGGTGGTTTAGTGCGGGTCTTTCGGCCAAAAAGTTGCAAGTTCAAAACGGGTCGCTAGCTAGTCAGTTGTGTCCTTAGGCAAGGCACTTAACGGACGTTGCCTGAACCCAGCGGATTAATGGGTTATAATTGAAAGAATATCCATATCATACACAACACACTGCAATAGCTTCGGTAACCCGATATTGGGCGCGAGGTAATCTAACGATTACCCGTGTGTTAACCCCCTTGGTTTTTTCATTAACAGGGATAAGCATGAATATCCTATCCTATCTCATATAAACTGATGTATTATTTTATCTCTTGCTGCAGTGGTTCTATGACAAATACAGCCTTTGCCATCATGTTAGTTGTTCCAAATTAATTTGACTGCTGGCTAATTTTTTAGATTTGACTATAGACACCTACACTGCACCCATGCTCTTTTCTATGTTTTCTAAGACACCAAGAAATAATAATCAATTAATTTTTAGGTTGTTATAACCCAATCCATATTTGTTGTTGTTTTTCCCCAATGTAATACTTTACCTTTCTAGTTGTAATAATTATTACAAAACGCAGAGAACAAGACACATTGGTGGATGAATTTATCTTCGAAACACTTGTCACATTTGTGAATAGCTTGTCCTTGTCCCACGATGATGAACAGTTTCTTGGTACTCAAAAATCGTGCATTCAGGTAATGACCTACTTTTCGTAACATTTTTTCGTCTTTGCAGTTGACTGAATTTTGTAGTAAAGAAAAGTGCTTCTTGGTGATAAATGAGTTTTCCGAAAAAAAGCAACCTCACTTACTTACATCAACCCTTGTCCCCCACACATTTTGAGTTTCCCCATTACAGGGATAAAGACAAATGTTCTTTTATTATATTCTGTCTATTTTGCCGATTGTATTTGATGAAGGGAACTTTTAAATCCTTAAACCAACATTGTATATGGCTGGGCTCAATGTGAAGGTCCCACAACTTAACTTTGAAAAAGATGTTTTTGTCAAAAAAAAAAGTTGTTTCTGGTTGATACTCGTTAAAATAATACATTAAAAATTATTCTAAATAAAAAAAAATTCTATTCTTTGTTTATTTTCTCTTTCGATTAATTAATTTTCGTATTTTTTCAATCAAAAGTAGAATATTGGTTCTAAAAGTTTAGTTTATATTTTGTTTCCACGATGCAGGACTATTGATAAAAAATTGGAAAACGGGGTAAAACGACAAAACGACAGTCGTTAGAACATGTCTAAAAAAGCAATAAATTATTTAATGTTGGTATAATGAGACATGGCCGCTAAACCCAAATAAAAAAAATAAATAAAAAAATGGAAAAAATAATTTATTGTTTAAAAAA
The DNA here is from genome assembly GCA_000149265.1 of Ciona savignyi. Lineage (NCBI taxonomy): Eukaryota > Metazoa > Chordata > Ascidiacea > Phlebobranchia > Cionidae > Ciona > Ciona savignyi. Next base: position 4,324,150 of record CH003412.1, on the reverse strand, counting down.
ATGACACTATTACGCTAAGCCTCAAAGAAAGTGTGCGGTAAAGCAATCTGTGCAAAGGGTACAAAAGGTACTATCAATAGTGCAATTTCAGCTTTATACTTCTTACTTGACCATGATTTAATCAAGCCCGCTTCAACCTGTCTACAGGTTTTGAAACACATCGAGCGGATTGTCAACGGGAAGTCAGAGATGTTATGCAAACCATCAAGCATCAGACGAATACCACGGGACTTCACAAACACTGATTCTGTAACGTTGTATGAGATTGTAGAGTGGCTGTTTGACCAGTGTGGGAGGCCACAAACAGGTGCACCTGCTGTTTTTTTTAGTTGTCACTATACTTTTGTACATTTGTCAAAATTATTATTTACTGAAGTACAAACTGTCTGTAGGAAATTAATGTTTTACCTGTTTCACCTGTGCCCTATACGTTTTAACATCCAAATTTAGAATATCTTTTTAAAATATTTATGCCAATGTTCGTTCTATTTATTTTTTATTATTTTTATTGTAACATAAATCTTACTTATGTAGTTATGTTTGTTTAGGCACAAATAATCTTAACTTGTAACATACACTAGCCTTATTATGTAAATTAGTAAGATTAAATATATGAGGGGTCTTTACAATAGGATGGATATAATAGGATACTAATGTTTATCCTCTGCGAAGGGAAAACACAGGGTTTGTTAACATTGGAAATACTCAGATGTCATGTGCCAACAATCGGGTTTTAAATACGATGCTATGAGTCCAGTGGGTGTGATGTGATTTGTCTAACGATTTAGGTTCTAGTTCTACAACCGTTTATCTGAGCATCAGTGTTATGTTTACAATCTGATGATTTCGCATCTATCCCGGTCAAGCATTTAGTCAGCTTTCTTCAGGAAACTGCCGACTTGGCAGCTATATCCCGGAGCCATGTTAGCTCAGGGCGCTGGAGTAATGGGCCTTCTATGGCCTTATATTCCTGGTCCCGGTGGCTACCATGGACCTGCCCATATTAATGTAATGTATGTAACCAGCCCAATGTCAGTGTTTTTGTCACCATTTATTTGCATTTTACGAGTGGAAACACTCAGTTGCTATCCCATGCAAATTTCCAAATTGTTTTTTTTAAACAGAATGCCGGCGTCAATGCATGCATCTCTTCCATGAGTTCACTAAGCTACTTCCACCTGAGTCCAGATCCAGTGTGCTGTGGGTGAACAGGAAACTAACAAAGGATGGGGTTGGATACTTGATCAGATGGTAGTAACAAAATGGATAGGATAGACTATTTATGTTTATCCCCGTGAATGGGAAAGTGCAAGGGGCGTTAATACATGGGCAATCTTTAGATTTTCCACTGTTTCATGCATGTATGGGCAATGTGTCATGTATGGATAAGCGTTCTTTCAATTAGGTAGAATCCATCATTTCCTGGGTTCAGGTAATGTCCGTTAAGTACCTTGCACAAGGACACAACTGACTAGCTGGAGACCAATTTTGAAACTTGCACTAACCCAATAAGCTAATCAGTCGGAATTTTGTCCCATTCGGACATTTAGTTGTATTCTGTTGGGAAATCCTCTTTAAAAGACTCTGCTCTTTGGCTCTTATTGTCAGATCAAAAATATTTTTATTTGCTATGTAAAGTAACACAGTGTTTTATTATATAGAAATATCGATTGGTTAAAGTTGTAAAATCTAAATATTTTTTTGGATTGAGGCAGTGTCTATAAATAGTCTCATCCAAACACACCTGAAACTACGGCAAGTTACAGTTTGTAAAAAGTTTCCTTTCATCTACTTAAATGAATTTTTATAAACTGCTTATTTGTTTTTGTTTAAACATTCAGAAATTTTCCCTAATTTATTATTTACTTTAGCCACCAGTTTTCTCAGTTGTAAGTTTATTTGATATAACTTTCGACCACATCTTTCTGATTCCCCTGCAAATACACGAAAATTTAAACTCCAACTTCCGCAGCTTTGAAGGTGGCAGTAATGGGGGTGGCATTACAAGCCAACCAATGTTGAAGCGAGATAACTTCTCCACCAGTTCAGCTTGTCAGTGGTTTGACCTGGTGTTTGCTGCAGTTGAAGTCTATGACTGGCTGTTTCAGCAGAAAATTTTGACACCCACTACAGTATGGGCTGGTATGTTGTGTTTGAACTGAATCTTTTCTAAGGATTTTAAGACTAATGTTACTATGGATGTTTAAAATTAATTTTGCCGAGCTGAATTTATAAATGAGTAAAATAAATAAGTAGGATAGGATATTCATTTTTATCCACATGGATGGAAAAAAACAAGGGGTTTAACCCACAGGCAATCGTCAGATCACCTCGCGCTATTGCAGTGCGTGGTATATGATAGACACATTTCTTTAATTTGGTATAACCCATTAATCCGCTGGGTTCAGACAATGTCCGTAAAGTGCCTTGCCCAAGGACACAACCAACTAGCTAGCGACCAGTTTCGCACCAGCAACCTTTCGATTAAGAGGCGACACACTTAACCGCCAGACTAACCGGCCGGACGAAAATAAATAATCGTATCATATCCCAATGATAAAACCTTTTTCTGAAATAAGTGCTAACGATATGTATTGTGCTTTGCTTCCTTGATTACACTGGTATGTTCAATAATCTAATGTTGTAATTTTAGGTTACAAAATTGCCATGCCATCTTTTTCTTATAGGTCCTGAATCTAATAGTTCCAACTTATTCAAGTGCCTTAATTTCTTCATGCAAAGTATTTCTTCGAAATCTGCCATGGAAATTTCCTCGTTTTCTTCAAAATCCAAAGGTAACCATAAACTTATGGGTACACTCCGCTAAACCAACTGTTGTTTTAAATTATTAAAATAGTGTTTAACGCCTTCCTACGATACTATGTTGCTTTTTGTACAACTTTGTATTAAGTTTATACTGGCTACGATGCTCAGCAAAAAGCTCCTAATTCATTTATAACTTAACAATAGTATTGGCCTATGTTCCAGCCTACTAAATGGGTTAAATCCCAATATTAGAATTAGAATCTTGAGACCAAGGTTTATGATGATATTTATGAATAGATAGATCCAAACTGCCAACAACAACCGTAGTTTATGGGATAGTTATTTTTTTATATATGAAAAATGCTTTAACATAATGAAAGATGTTTCTACTATTATATGATTAAAGACACAAAGCAAATTTAAAAAAAGTTTACCTAGGATAGGATAGGATATTCATGTTTATCCTCGTAAATGGGAAAACCAAGGGGGTTAACACACAGGCAATCGTCAGATCACCTCGCGCCCACCGTCGCATTATTGAAGCTATTGCAGTGTTTTGTATATTATAGACACCTTTCTTCAATTTTGTAGAACCCATTAATTCGCTGGGTTCAGGCAACGTCCGTAAAGTGCCTTGCCCAAAGACACAGCCGACTTGCTAGCGACCAGTTTCGCACCTGCAACCTTTCGATTGAAAGGCGACGCACTTAACCTATAGACTAACCGGCCGGACTGCTTGATATTGATATTTGCTCGTTTTACATTTGACATTTTCAGAGACTCATTTTTCGCCGAGAGATATATCTCTCTTCAACTACTCCAAGTTCACAGTTGTTACAAGAATTTTACAATTATTCACAACTATGCTCAATAACTACCCAAAAGAGGCTATAAAGGTTTGGAATAGTCTTGTTGTCACTTTGTAGATAATATGGGTTGTGTTTAGCTAATCAAGCTAGAACATTTGGCGATTTTGATTTAAAATAATAAATAAAAAACTTCAGGTTGCTAAATCAACTAGTAAGTCATTGGTCAAAAATGGGTTAAGTGTTATATACTCGTTAACATTGTTGGGGAATCTGTTTTGACTAATCTTCTTGTTTAATAGAAAGTCTAGTGAGTTACCGCCCTAAATCACAAGCATTTAACAAAAGTGAGCAGCGTTCAAAACATAACCTCTATCGAAAACGATTAGTAAAATAATAACACTCTTGCCCTGCTGTATTGCATGTTTAATTGCAATATGGAGTAAAAACGATGTAAATCATACCATATTTCTTTTGCAGATTTTTTCTCAGATAAAGAATGTAAATGAAGCTTATGTTGAATTACTTTCGTGCTCCATTACAAACCCCGCGATGCTTGGGTTTGATTCACTCAAAGATGCCGACGTCGCAAACCTTACAACCCTCAATGAAAATGCATTGAAAGCAGCATTGAAGCATCTACCTCAGAACAACATTAACGAGTTGATCGCTAAATTAACTGAGAGTCTCGCTACTCAAGGGTAAGAGATGATGCGATTATCTTTAAGAATTTTTTCCCTATTTTGCTACTGATATTATCATTATCAGGAGATTTTTATTAAAATGTGCTTTATTAAAATTTCTTTTGTAGTAACTTGAGTGAATCACTACCCATTCCTTTTGGAACAAAAGAAACAGGCAAAGCATGCTTGTTGCACTTGATATCCGGATATCAAACACTATATAGAATGGGTTTGCTGCAAAAAGTTTTGCTTCAAAATCAGGTAAAACTGGAAAAATTTTCCAACAATTATAAACAAAGCAATAATATTAATTTTTTTCTACTCAATTTAAACCATTAAAAATCAGATCAAAAAAACCATAACTATTAAAACATTTTATTTAGGTTCAAACTGCAAACAACATTGCCTCAATGGCTAACACTCTGCTTTCATTGGTATTTGATTCTGTGGTTACCACTGAAGATCTTGAAGAAAAGATTGTATCACATGAGCTTTCACCTAAATCGCATGATCTGGGAAGCAAGCTTCTGCAGCTTGTCTTTTTACTATTTCACGGGCTGGAAGGTAGATTACCACAATATTTCACTTTGTAATTGTTCTGCTGTATAGGATATTACAATATGTCCATAGTGTAGTGTGTAAAAGAAGTATTATAATAAATAAAATACATTTATCTTTTTTTGACACATTTCGATTAAAAATTTCAATAAAGGATGATAACTATACGCATACTTGTCCGGAAAAAAACAAATTTAATTATTTAAAGAATTCCTAATTTTTTTATTATTTAAAATGTTACTAAATTCATTCTCCTAAAATTGAACTTAATTTTATTTTGTTGTTTAAAATGCTTCTCTCATAGAAATATTACTACGTTAAAGGGTTTCACAGTTGGTATTAAACTAAAATGTATTTCAGAGAACAAAGGCAAGCTTGTGGAATCCATATTTAACAATGAACAAATAGCTTCATCAGATTTTGAACTTGATTCAACCACAAGCAAAGGACTTCTGTTTCTATCTGCATATTCAGTAGTGGTATGTGTAATTGTAATAGTTAAATTTGCAGGTGTATACACATATGTTATTTATATATGTTAGGCCAAAGTTTAGTTGTCTGAGATATGATAATACAGCTCTATATTTTGTTTTTGCACCTATAAAACACAATAATTAAAACAACCCAATTTTTTATTGAAACAAAAGGGATGTTGATAAAAAATGGCAAAGGGTTATTTTTTATAGAACAGCATAGAAAAAAAAAAAAAAACATTTGAGGAATTCTAAGTGTTTTAATAATTGTTTCTATGGCTGTCATAGAAATCAGCGTAGTCACCAAAAATTAAATCTATAGATTTACAAAGTAACATAATGTTAAATCATTTTTTTAGTGTTTTTTATTGCTGAGAATGAGATATTAATTTAATATTCTAGCCACACTGAAAACAAAAAACTTTTTACAATATTTCTGATATCCTAAAAAAAGCAAACTAGTCAATACAAATGAGAAATCAACATGGAATATCCATCTTTTTTTACAATTTATAAAAGCTTATGGTAGGAGCGATATACGAAATTATAACTTATAGTAATCACGTCTTAGTAAAATGCAACCCATGTTGTTCTCAGATCTACAACGAGCTTTGCCAGCACCCTGCAATATACGTCCCACTTGTAACTAAGTATGCAGCCCAGCACTGCACTACTTGCAACTTGGTGTTGATGGGCATGCTTGAACATTTAGCCACAAACAGGTGGATAGGATTTTTCGTGTCATTTTTTGACTGAACCGATTTTTATGATAAAGCTTCTATTAAATATGCTACTTCAGTAAACACAACCCATTCATACTTTTGCAAGAGTAATGATTTTGTAAGGTTGATTGTCAACAAAATTAGCTCAGTTTTAAATGCAGAAGAAACTAAATATTTTACCCTATAAACAATTCTAAGTTACTAAGAAAGCAAAACGATGGTACCTCTTTATGTAATCATAGTGTCTAAAGAGCATTTAAAGTCGGTAGATATCAAAGTGTTTATGATGACTATTCGATATAGAAATTTTTCTTTCTCCAATATTTAGTTTAGTTTAGTTTATTTTTTTGCCCCTTCGTTACAATAAAGAAGAATAAAACAATTATTTCAAATTAAGGAGACAGTATAAAACTGCAAAACTACAGTAGTTAAAACATGTCAGTGAATAGACACATTACAAATTGGGGAAAAAATTTGTTTATTGAATTTCAGAACTGCACGAAAAAACTACGCTATCGCTGTGTGTGATGCGATATTGCATGAATTTGATGGACATTTAAAACCCTTGAAGATTATTGAAAATGAAGCGGACAATCTCAGTAACTTGATCACCTTGTTGCGGAAGATTATTTCACTTGATTCATCTGTATATTATTACCGCTTTTTTCTGTTTGACCAATAGTTATTTACATTGAAGAAACCAACAGAAAAATTAATCTGCTTAACAATTCATATATTTATAAAGCAGTTTTAAAAAAAAAAAAAAATAATTACATGTGAGTATAAAATTTCAACATAATAATGCAAGTTTCATTTGATTATTGTTTATCAAAATAGCGAGAGACTGAGAATGCTAACCAGTGTAAAATGTATGATCTCTTGGTATTGCACAATTGTTTAAAGAAACATTTAAATGCAGGTATGCACAAAGCCAAGTCATGCAAACCACCAGACGATATTTCAACTCTACACCACTATTTTATCCTCAAACGAATTAAATCTTACTTTCAAAAATCAGGTTTGCTCATAAAGTTTCCCAACTTTAATCCTGCCAAATTACAACAAAGGGCGACATTTCTCTAAAATGCATGTTTAGTTGTTTATTTACTAATAAAAAATAAAATCTTTCCAACATATATTTCAATTTATTCTGATATAATAAACTAAATCACACTGCAGTGAAATCCTTTCCTATCATTACTTTAATGCCATTTATATATTTTTGCAGTTCTTGGATTTGCTGACTTTTTTCACAATTTCTCCCGCTCACTCTGAAGAAATAAAAGAAACTTTGGAAAGATTTGTTTCAAATCATTTTCCTTTGAGTTCCAGTGAATTTAAACCAGGATCATCAGCACATAACAACTACACCACTGCCATAAGGAAACTTCTAGATTGCCTCGAGTTATCTGGAAATTTAGCGGTTGGTCGAACAGTTTAAAAGATTTATTCATTTTTTTCCCCAGTTTTAAAAAATGCCAAACCAATATAATCAATATACAGAAACGGGAAAAAACGGCAAAACGAACAGTCATTAAAACACGTCATTGAAGGAAAAAAAGATATCATTTAATAAATATAGCGGACGCGGCCGCCAAACCTAGGCGAAAGAACAATATTAAGCGATTCAAATTTAATTAAGATCAAAACGATATATTTTCTGCCTTAAATAAAGCCATTACTGTAAAGTAATTTATTCTTTACATAATAGATTTTCATAAAGTTCATGATAAAGTTGCACAAATCTTTTATCTTATACAGCAATATGTTATCTGGATCTGTCCTATTTTGCGCTGAAATAATTACTAATTATTAACTGAAGATGTACTTCTAGCATAATTTGTCTCAGTATGATACTTGCAGTCTTGAGTTTCCTAAATATTCTTGCTTTTTGTGTTAAGTATTGTTTATACTACTAACCTAATCAACAATATCTTAAGGATAACATCATGGCCATTTTAGTATTGTCATTTACGACTTTCTACAGGTATTAAATGTGATGGTGACAATCTACTGCAGAGATCAAGGTCACGTGATGTCGGATGAAATCATGAATACTTTGGAAAAATGTGTTGCCAGGTACTTGAATGACTGACTGTAACATGTCAACTCTTATTTGTGAAATGAAAATGCTTAAGTTTTGTCAAAAAGTCGCTTAAGATTTGTGTGTAAATTTCTCTACCCAAGCTGTGCCCACTATATGTGTTAAAAATGATTGATTTAGGTAAATTTCATATTGCACCTATGTTTATGTAATCCTGCTTTAAAAAAGTAAATTTACATTCTTGTAATGTATACAAATCTGATTGCTACAATAAATAGTAGTGTCCAACTGATTATCTTGCTGAATTTGTGCGTTCTTTTCAGTTATAGGGTTGGAGTTTTAAAACTATTTGCTAGCTGGTTGGTTGTGTCCTTGGACAAGGCACTTAACAGATTTTGCCTAAACCAAGTGGAATGATTGGCTAAAACCAAATTAAAGGATAGTCTAACTCGTACACAACACATTGCGAAAGTTCCAGTAACCAGACGGTGTGCACGCAGTGATCTAATGATTCTCATTATCCTATGCTAGTTCATTACAATATTAAAAGAATTTGGTATAAAATAAGCAATATATAATAGCCATTGTTGTGTTAATTTATGTCAGTAAAATGCAATTAAATATTTTACAGTATACATTTTTTAGCTACTTAAAACTGCACAAGTAATTTATAATACCATTGTTCCCAGTCACAAAAGTTTTTCAATATTGGATCTAATATTTTGAGCATCAAATTTGTCTGATCGGTTAGTCTGGCGGTTAAGTGCGTCGAATTTCAATAGAAAGGTTGTTGGTGCGAAACTAGTCGCTAGCTAGTCGGTTGTTTACTTAGGCAAGGCACTTTACGGACATTGCCTGAACCCAGCAGATTAATGGGTTCTAAATTGAAGGAATGTGTCTATCTTATACAACACACTGCAATTGCTT
>CH003412.1:4279912-4300592 GCA_000149265.1 Ciona savignyi | reverse complement strand
GTTGTTAACTCTTGTTTTATTACATCCAGTGGACCACGACCAATACGTCAACACAATTTCGTGATACAGTATATATAACCTTTACCACTACACGACATCACATGTTTTACAAATTATTCAAATCTAGCGGTTTCCAACAATAATATACTCATTTTTATACATAGGCAGTTGTTAAGAGATGGGTAAGTGAGACTGCCTCATTCTCATAGTAAGATTGCAAATGCTATCATATGGTATATTAAGTCGAACTTCGTTTTTTGACACATCAGTTTGAATCCAAAAAATAGATCTTAGACAATAATAGATCATTTGGACCACACTTATATTATAGAGTGTGTATGATAAAAGAAGGTCGTAATGTTCACCCATGGTTTTCTTCCTTGTTGACAAATGTCTTAAACACAAAAATTGTATCCGCAATCATCTTAATATTTAAAAAAATTAATTATAATTATGTAATTTAGAGTTAGGTTCAACAAAATATCCAATTCTTTAGGGTTTTACTAATGCCTTTATTAATGTTTTCTGCCATTATTAATGTTTTTTTCGTTATTAATGTTTCTTTCTTTTTTCTTTGACTACAGGTGGTAAAAGTGCTTACAACTGGATGACTGGCAGTAGTCTGGACACATTCTCGAGTGTTGCCGCCAGTGACCACAATAAAAGTTCGTTGTTAGCCAGCACTTTTACTTCCCTGAAATCCCGTCACAGAAGAAACCGAAAGCTGGTCACTGACAAACCAGGACCAGAATTTCGAAAAGTTGGAGCCAACAACCAATTCGGGACAAATAGAATAAGAGGTAGAAGATATGTATGAATAAATACCATGGAAACGTAATTATTATTGGAAACTCTTTTCTCTTCTCAGAATTTTTTTTCTAGAATAATACCTGATTTCTATAATTATACCACTATCCCACGATTCTAAAAAAAACGCCCAGCCCGAGACGTATTTGTGATTGAGGGATGCTGCTACTTGTTTTATCCTTTTATTTTGTGCATAATCTAATTAAGTAGCAGCGTCCAATTGCGAATACGCATTAGTGTTAATCAACCTGTCCAATCTCAGCATCAGGTGTGGATGTAGATGTGCAAAGATTACGACGAAGATATTTGAAGCAACAAAACGACTCAAGGATACATTTTGCTCGAGCTCAGGAAATTAAAAAAAGGAAGCAAGAGGTGTACAAATATTGAATGCTGAATTTTTATATGGATATTTTTGTTGAAAATCCAAAGTTATATATCTCTGTTTTAGAAAAACTTATTTAAAAACTTATTATAGAAATGTTTTTCATTATTGTAAAATGCAAATATTTCATATAAACCTTATTTTGACACATATAGAATGTAGTTAAGTAATTTTAATAAAAGGGCTTATGGTAATTTAATTTTAAAAATTAAAGATTGATGATAACCTTAATTAGTTTATATCTTACTAATTTGTCTAGAATTTATGTTACCTAAAGGAGGGAAATTTCTGGGTAAAACTTTACCTTAGATAATCTTTGGCTCAATGGTTAATTATACTAACTCATATATACTGATTTCTATATAAAAACAGTCTTCATGGTTTCGACCTTTTAGCCTGGTGAAAAAATTATAATAATCCTTCATTAATCTTGATAGTCTTTGTCTGGTTTATTCGCGCCCCAGTGCCATGTCTAAAACTGAATATAAATGTTATGTTTGATCCGTGGTAAAAAATTTACGTATCTGATGCTCATCATACAGTCAGCCAACAAAGAGCATGAAAAGCGCCGATCGAATGATGTCACTCTGCATCGGAAATACAGGAATGGTGAGCTTCCTGATGTGCAGATCTCAAACCGCTCGATTATCGCTCCTCTAGCATCCGCCTGCCAACATGATGCGGCTCTCTCCAGATCCGTACTCTCCTCTCTTGTGTCCTCCATTTTGAGGGAAGAGCGGGAAAAAGATCCCGATGTAAGTGGATGTGGGTTCAGTCCATATTGCCTCATGTCCCAGTGTTGCATCATTATTTTAACATTGTGATTATGGCCACATTATTCATATTAAGGATAGGATAGGATATTTATGTTTATCCCCGTAATTGGGAAAACCAAGGGGGTTAACACACCGGCAATCGCCAGATCGCCTCGAGCCCACCGTCTAGTTACCGGAGCTATTTCAGTGTATTGTATAATTGAGACGTTCCTTCAATTTGGTGAAACCCATTAATTCGCTGGGTTCAGGCAATGTTCGTAAAGTGCCCTGCCCAAGGACACAACCGACTAGCTAGCGACCAGTTTCGCACCCGTAACCTTTCGATTAAAATGCGACGCACTTAACCGCCAGACTAACCAGCCGGACAATATTTGTTAATTAATATATATGAAAACAAACAAAATGTTCTCCTTGTAACAGTGGTAACTAATATGATCTCTCTAAGCTGTTAGCTAATATGTTCTTTATATTTAAAAGCTTATTAGTTGTATTCCCATAAGTTCTCCAATAATTATTACATATCCATCTCATCAGGGCATATCACCGGAAATTCGTGACAAAATGTTCAAAATCCTGGAGGTATCATCTGAGAAGAATCCAGCTCTGATCGGATGTGTGGAAGATGTTGCTCTTCACAACCACGACTTTGCTGGGTTCGATAAACTCATCCCGGCTCATATCGCAGCATCATCTCTTACGTCCAATAAACATGCTCTGGGTATAGTATTACAATATAGGGCAGCGGTTTCAAAACTTTGCTGGCGGCGTCTTTTTTTTTGCTGGCGGCGTCTTTTAAAAACTTATTAAACCTTGCGGCTCCCTTATAAAGCAAAAATTTTCAAACTGCAAGTATTGTTTATTGTATATCCAGACGACCACGAATTTGGATAACCATATAAACTCTTCAAAACTATTCACTAAAGTGACTAACAGCAATTAATGGGGGGCAGTTATTTTTTATTGCATTTAAATTTTTATTTTTGTGGATATTTGGTGGAGGTAACCACTTCAGCTAAATAGCTTTGCAGGTTCGTGTGTGTGCTTTCATTTAAAATCATACAAGATCGAAATTAAATGCTAGCTAGTCGGTTGGGTCTTTGGGCAAGGCAATTAGCAGACATAACCTTAACCAAGTAAATTAATGGGTGGAACTTAAACTGAATAACGTTTCAGTTAAACAACAAACTGCAATATCTTTGGTAACTCGATGCTAAGCATAAGGTAATCTGACATTTCCACTTCTGTTAACTCCATTTTGTATCACTTTTTACTAAGATACTAAGTATTTCGCATTTAAATTGTTTTGTAATTTTTATCTTCCATGCAGGTATCACATTGCTGGAGCAATATATAATAGATGATAAGCATACAGCTGCCGAGCCGTTCAATAAAAGAAGAAAAACTGCGGTGTCAGTTGGTATTGATAAGAATCCAGAATTGTGGATTGAACTTGCAAGGTTTGTTATTCTAAAGGATTCTACATTATCATTGGTAACATTATCACAGTTTGCTAACTTGATGTTTGTGTAATCAAAATAATATTACTTGTGTTACTTTAGTTTTCACTTGTTATGCTGCTCTCCTTATAATTTTATGTATCTTGTATGTGAGTAAACGTAAAGCTAGTATAACTGAATGTATGCATACTATATAAATTTACATAAATTTAAAAACAGCAAGCCCTAAATTTGGCCATTTTTGGTGCAATTTTATAAAGTTAAGAAAGCTATGCATGTTGTACAATTTTATTGGCTTGTTGTTTTTTAAACCCAAGAAACGGTAAAGCGAGGTGAAAAAATTGTGCCATAATAAGTGTCTTTAAAATTTAAGCAATAGTATTTTTAAACAACATTTATTAGTATGCAACTATATAGGATAAGATAGGATAGGATATTCATGTTTATCTCTGTGAATGGGAAAACCAAGGGGGTTAACACGGGCAATTGTCAGATCAACTCACGCCCACCCTCAGGTTATCGGAGCTATTGCAGTGTGTTATGTATGATAGACACATTCCTTTAATTTGGTAGAACCCATTAATCCGCTGGGTTCAGGCAATGTCCTTAAAGTGCCTTGCCAAAGGACACAACCGACTAGCTAACAACCAGTTTCATACAAATGTAAATTTAATCCAGACTTTACAAGTCGCTGGGGGAGTTTGATGTCCTGCAAGGTATATTCGGTGGAGATTCCCAATCCAACAAACTAACCGCTGAAGGATTAGCTTTGGAAGGTTCTGGGGATTTTAGAGCTGCTTCAAAAATCTACCAACAGGTATTGGTTCTCTACATTTTTGTGCTCTAAACTAATTTTAAAATGCTGTGACAACTTTTCTCTTTTGATCCAATAAACACTCCCTGAAAATAATTTTCCCCCAAAGTCAGTGTAAGTAACTCTATTAAATTGGCAAAAAATATTTGGATTATTTTTAGGTAATGATAAATTTTGTTGCTGGTTTTAGATTGGTGAATAGACATTATTCCCTTTGTTCTGATATTTCACAGACAAACATTATAATTTTTATTAAATGATGCCAATAATGAAAGTTTACATTTTATCTTCACATATACATTGTTTTTCAAACTGTAGTTACCACTAAAAAGGAACAATTCGAATCAGCCGGTGTAAAAGAAATTTTATAAAAACTTTTGTGTGAAGAATGACCACCATGTAAAGCATATCATTGGGGCAAAAGTTCCCAAGCTTTAGCATTGTTTTTTTTGCCATCAAATAAATATTGAAATTTGCATTCAGTTTAGGAAATTAATTTTCAAATGACAAGAAACCTGCAGTGCTTGGACTCAGAATTTAAAGTTGAATAATCCAGTCGTCCAGTCGGTTAGTCTGGCGGTTAAATGCGTTGCCTTTTAATCGAAAGGTTGCAGGTGCGAGACTGGTCACTAGCTAGTCTGTTGTGTCCTTGGGCAAGGCTCTTACAGACATTACCTAAACCCAGCGGATTAATGGGGTTCTAAATGAAACTAAACTGAAGGAATGTGTCTATCGTACAAAACACACTGCAATAGCTGAGATAACCCAACGGTGGGCACAGGGTGATCTGATTGCGCGTGTGATAAACCCCTTGGTTTTCCCATTCACGGGGGATAAACATGACATATCCTGTCTCTGATCTAAGAGTTCACATCCCATCCAGGCATCTGAACCAGAGGGAATGGAACGAGGAAGTAAGCGAGCTGGAAAAGGGATGTTTGGGAGGGAATGTTTGATTCAATTGTTTCAAGAAGTCTAAGCACCGGTAGTTACTTTGCAATAATTATATTTCCATAAACACAGTGAAAAAAACATTTTTCATAAACAGAGTTAAAAAATCATTTTTTTAACTTATGTTGCAACCACTGCTATTATTCCTGATAACTGACTATCTTGGATCATCATGTTCTATTGGTTTTACTCTTTAATAAAATCCATCATCACCTTAAAAAACAATAAAACAGAAGCTTACTAATTCCAATTATTTTAGATTAGTAAATTTAAAGTTAATTTTAGTCATAAAAAGTTTTAAATGTGGGTATTTAAAAATAGTATTTATACAAAATTTTGCATTATTTAGGGCAGCAAAATTCTCGGATTTAGAAAATTTCAGCAATGATTTTGTTTCCAGGTGGGATAGAGTGAATAAAATGTGTAACATGGAGCTGGCAGATTACGTGGAACAAGACACTGCTTGTACTTTAAAGGATGTGTGGAAGTCACCAGAATACCAGGTAGTTACCAACCCCGTTTGTCATTGAACGTACATTACAGTGGAACCCCGCTTGACGACCACCTTGATAACACGACCGCCTCTTTATCAGGACCACTTCAGTGCGGTCACAAATAATTTACTATGATACTGTTTCAATGACGCGACCACCCGGATTCTTCAAATTTAACTCAGCTAAAAACTTCAAATTTAACTCCGATAAAGCGACCACACATTCTTAATAATTTGCCTTTGTCACCAAAATAAAAAGGGTAAATTTATTTTGTGATCTAAACAATAAGATAAGATGAGCACGTACACATCCTGTTGCAAAGAAAATTGTGGCAAACAGAACTGAATGTTATAAGATAAACTTCAGTACTACCAATTGTTTAAATTTATTCTGAAGTCTGACAAAAATATCGGCATTTAGTAAAAATTTAGTAAACAGCCAGATGTTTTGGATGCATATGACGACAAATTGCTCCAAAGCAAAATTCGCTAACACGACCACCACGCTAACGCGACCGCTTGATGACGGTCCCATAGGTGGTCAGGTAAGCAAGGTTCCACTGTAGTATTTATTTAAATAGAAGTAGTAAGTTATTGTATATAAACTAAACTGTGCTTCAAAAATATTGAAATCATCTTTGTGATCAAATACTTGGCGAAAAAGCTTTAATAATAGTGGTTAAGGACTAAAACAGCTGGGAATCATTTCAAATAGATATCCAATGTATTGAAACTAAATAATAATAATTCCATTTATACAATTAACTAAATACAAAATTGTGTAGATTAGATGTCTAACAATGACCCAAATGTCAACAATGAACGTTGTGTTTTAGATTAGTTATCACTGATCGCCGATACAATATTTAATATTTCATCAAGACTGGCACACATACATATAAATTTATTCACAAAAAGTTAGAGCATAAAATATTCTTACAAAAAGTAAGGAATTAAACTAACTAATACCTCAGAAAACCCTCAGCAATTAGACTAATTATATAGAACGTTGCCTACCAAAATGTTAGTACATATATATGTAATGTTACAATCACCTAAACTAATTATACAGATCATTTTCTAGAAAAATGTTAGTACATATATGTAATGTTACAATCACCTTCCATCTCTTATGTTGCCAGCAAAGATTCCTGGATAGTGCAGTTCACTCAAAGTTGCTGCAACTTCTACAAGGCAATACCGAGGTTGGGAATGAGCTGGGTGATTTCTTTGATCACTCAATGAAAAGCAGTGGAGCTGAGAAAAACACTGTTGAGAGAAACTACTCGGAACATTTGGCCATGATGTACATTTACAAGGTGCTTTTGTAAAACATCAATTTTTACCTAGCACCAAAAAGTCGCTACTTATAAAAAGGAATAAAAATAATAAAGATGAATAAAGGATAAATAAAAAAGTAAAATAAAAATAAAAAGGATGAATAAAAAAGAAGGCACAAAAAAATTAAAACGAAATTCTATGTACTAAAGAGAGAGCTTCTTATACATTGTTATATAAAAATAACCATTTTAGCCAAAAAAAATCCACAAAATTAGTTAAAATTTGTATTCATAGGGTGATTATGACAGTGCAAGATTTTACACCGACAAAGCGGCCGATAGTTTTTCACAACAGTGGTCAATCCTGGATCCGTTGATGACCAGCAGGAAGGAGAGTTTACTTCGAATTATTCCTCGTTTGAACGATATAAATGATTTTCTGGACCTGATCACCAAACCAGGTTTCACCCTTGTTATTTGAAAATTACTATACCAATACCATCACTTGTCCCAATATTTGAATTATGATATCATTATTCCCTTAAACCTCCCTCTGTAAGTACTTACATGTCCTGGACAAGCTTTACTGTCAAACTATGGTTTAAATGTATAAGAATCTTTATAATATACACAACTAAGGTTTTACAAAATATATTTCATGTTTCATCAAATTTTCTTAAAAGTGTTTTAATATTTTCCAGGCGTCGATTTTTCTTCGTTTGTAAAAAATGTAAAAATGCTGATATCACGTTGGACAAACAACTTGCCAAATTCCCAATTTGATCCAATACATGCATGGAATGACTGCATTACTTATAGGTAAGCTAAAGCATTTTATGATAAGTACTTAAACAGTACATGTAATGTTTTATTGGAATATTTTATGTATATTGAACAATGCCAAATATACCCTACATTTTCCTAAGATTATTTCCAAGCATTTCTACATTTGTGTTTTGTGTGATATTCAGATTAACTTATTCCCACTGTGAGGCTGCTGATGGATAAGATATAAGATAGGATATTTATGTGTATCCCCGTGAATTGGAAAACCAAGGGGTTAACACATGGCAATCGTCAGATCACCTCGCGTCCATCGTCGGATTACCTGAGCTATTGCAGTGTGTTGTATATGATAGACACATTCCTTCAATTTTTTAGAACCTATTAATTTGCTGGGTTCTGACATATTGGAGTGTATTATACATAATTGAGACGTTTCTACCGTATTGGTTCGTCCTAAATAATACTAAGGGTACACATATTTGCCCAAGAACACAACCATATTAAACCAAATTCATTTCAGCTAAAGGAAGATGTTCTTACTAACAAAACCTTTCTGAAAAATAGTTATTTGCACAAAAGAATATAAATCATATAATTTTTGTCGCTATTAGTGTATTTATTTCTTTCTTTTATTTTTGAATACAGATCATTTTTTATGGATGAACTTCAGAAAAAGATGTCTGAAAATGAATCCCAATCTCAAGAAAATGGAGACACCATGTGGATAAAAAGAGCTAAGTTTAAGATGACAGTAAAGATGGCGAAAAGTGCTCGTTTACATGGCAATTTTTCTGTGGCATCAAACCTTCACTCAGCTTTGGAACAGGTTGTTATATTATCTTACTCTGCACCAGTAGCTACACATGCTTAAGGAAACTTTAGTTGTGTATTGATAATATATATTAAGTGTTGTGGAAATGTGTTAATTTCTATCCCTGTAGTAATTTATGCAGGATTCCAGACGGTTATTTTGTTCCCTGTAATCATGCGTGACCTGTAATCAGCTGTGATCATGCCCGCATGTATGTAAATCATTTACTTTGGTATGTAACATTTTTTCGTGCATTTCTACTATATAACCCGACGTGTTTCGCTTTAATTTCATTAACTACGATTCACTACCAAGTACCTCCCAAAAAAAGAATATAACATTAAGTTTTCCCACTCTAAGAGAAAATAAGTATTCTGTACAAGTATGTTGTTATTATGCATATATAGTGTGTTTTGTATTTTCAGGAGGAAGAAATTTTAGATCGCAACAAAGGACTCTCGTTCATGCTAACACACGAGGTAGCGTTGTGCTATATTGCGCAAGGGAGAAGGCTTGTGCCGGCAAATGCGAGGATCAACAATAAAATGAAATATTTCATCGCAGCAATGGATTGCTTGAATGAAAAGAATGACTTTATAACAAGCAGGTGCAACAAATGTTGTTCGATATTAAGGTCGAAATTTAAAAAAATCCGAATTTTCAGTCAAAACATCATGAAGTGATTATTCAATCAACATAAGTGAAATTTGTCCTTCGGTCTCAGAGTTGTGATTATCTTTGTAATGTTTGCTACTGTAAAAGTATAGGCTCATACTTGAATAAAAAATTAAACTTTTGTTTTTTATACAATTCCCATAGAGCGGATACGACAGAAAAAATCCAGCATCACCTTGCAGTAGCTTGTACCCACGAGTTAATTTCAGAAAACTTAGATGAATCTGAACCAACTGACCTGGATCAAGTTCAAGAAATACTTGGCACCAATGAACGTGAGTGAATTCGGAAGCACATGATACTTTTCTGTATTGTGATATTGTCAATACAGATTTCCAGACATTTGAAAACGTTTTTTACTTTCCAGAACTTTCTGATCTCCGTGAAAGTCTCTCAAACAATGCATTTAAATTTTACCTCAAAGCAGCAAAACTTGGTGAGCTATTACCTGGTACAGAGAGCCATGATCTGCAGCAGAAATCCTACATGGCTCTTGCTAACTTTTGCGATAAACAGCTGAGAATGGCAGATACAGGTATGTGTGGTTAATTTTGAATATTATATAGCACAACTGTATGCATATGTCATATTTAACAAAAATTTAAACTCCAAAACTTGTTAAAATAGAATAGCATGGGTAGGGCATTTAGAGAGAATTATACCAAAGCTGTACATGTACATGTTTGATTCTTTTTTAACAAAATTTGCATTTTCGTTTTAATATTGATTTTAGAAGAGGTTGAATACTAATTGTAAATAAGACCACCTGTTATACATAACCTTTTTCAACAACATCTTCTGTATAATTAACAATTAATACCAGCCCTTGATAATTAAACTTATAAATATCACATTCACATGTTAGACAATCAACTAAGTACAAAACAATCATCATCGATTTTTTTTCATTGAATTTAACCTGCTCCAAAGCTAAGTGAAGGTTTGATTTGACAGAAAAATTGCCGTGTAAACAAGTACTTTCCGCCATATTTACTGTCATCTTAAACTTATCTTCTTTGATCCACATGGCGTCTCCATGTTTTAAGCAACTGAGCCTAATTTTCAGGCGAAGCACTTTTGTCAAACCAATCTGTCAGAGTTGACTTTGCTGTTACCATGACAACATACGTTTTACGGGCAATGAAAATGAAAGCAATGTCGTCTGACGCAACGTGGAGTTTTCCGAGGTTGCTTGAACTGGTTGAAGAGTTCAAAGGGAGTCTGATTGATTCGTTTATACATGAGGTTAGTGGTGTAATAAAAAGTAGAAGAAACTATTTCACAAGAATGGTAATAACGGTTGTAGTTTTTGTCATGCTAGTGTACTTAATTAGTATTTTATCAATATTTTAAAGGGTCAAATTTAGTTCAAGTTGTTATTAAGAAAATAGCATTTTAGTAAAAAATCTAAATAGTTTCAAATTGATTTTTATTACAAATAATTAAGTATTACATCACGACCTGAGTTCATCAAGTTTATTCTTGTTTCCCGGACATTGTACATGTGTGACCTCAATCTACTTATTTAAACTTCTTTAACCAATCTTTGGAAAAATAGTTTTATTATCACATTTAGACCGTTTTATCTTTTCTTTTTTTCTGCACTGGTGAAAGGCATGTATTGTCGCCAGGTCATTGGGTAATATGTGTTATCGAATCAGGTTAAAACTTTTAGGAATCTTGCCCATAGTTCGTGTTGTCTTTTATATCGGGATAAATGTAAAAAGAGGTCATTTTTATAGCATTTTTGGTGCTCCCGTCTATATCTCCTAGTTGGAAAGATATTTACTTTAAATTTCTAAGAAATTTAAAGATATACACTTTATCTAAAAAGAAGAAAATGTCCAATTGAATAAAACTTCTGGTGGTGTTAGCAAATATTGTTTGGTTTAGATATACCACGGTAAATTCGGGATAAATTGTTGTAGAAAATTCCTAACAGATCCAAAAATATAAGCATGACGACCTTTTTGCGAATGTTCGGCACTGGTTATTTTATATCCAATCTTTTGTGACTGGTAAGGATTATTCACTTTGTAAGAAAAGTGTAGGTGAATAAAATAATCTGAGAAAGGGACAAACACTACTTTGAATAACTCGATTGGACCTTTCTTCCTTATTATATAAAGTGTAAATGTGACTAATCACTGTTTCATTGGAATCGAATAAATGGTTAGTTCCAAAAAAGGGGTAAAAATAGGTGTTGGTGATACACATATTTTTTGTTTATATTTTCATTGTATAATTATTTATCTTAATTTTGTGTTTCCACCTTATTTATACGTGCAATAAGATTGTATTTATGATTGTTTAGGCACATTTCATTATAGAGGATTTCATGGGATACACTGGGTAATTTAAATTCTAGTTCCAAACAAAATTTTCCAGTCGTCAACTTTGCCAAGTTGGATGGCGTTAGGTTGGTTGGGTCACTTGGTGTCACTATTGGACCGAAGTATCGCTTGTGCAATTCACCCGATTTTGGACTTTGTGATGAGGGACTTCCCCCAAGCAGTTATCTTTCCTTTCAAAACTGCAATGGAAGGTTTTAAGTTCGAGGAAAGTGATATCGGAAAGAAAAACAAGCTGTTTGTTAAAAAGTACTTTTCTCATTTACAGATATCGATCAAAAATGTATAATTACTATTACTCTGTTCAAAATATATGAAAATTGTAAAATACTAAATATGCAAAATATTATTTTACTGATGGTACAAATCTGTGTAATTTTACAGTACTTTCGGTATTAATAAAACTTGAAAATGTAGATTGAAACACCATCTGAAGCAAGAAGTTCCGCTTGCAGATGAATTTGTTCTGCAACTTCGCCTAATATGCCATCCATCCGTTGCGTTTAAGGTAAAACTTTGATTTGTAAGTTTGAGGCGAGGGTTTTCAATGTGTATAATTGGCCAGTACCAAGCCCAAACCCCAATGAGAGCATGCAGATTACCAAAAATAATCGCTTTTTTCCATTTCATCGATAAACTTGATTATGTTGTATTCTTCACAGTTATTTTTTATTATCTTTTTACATTCTTAACAATTGCTCACCAAATAGGATTGGATAGAGGGATTCACAAACTTGTTCAAATCAAAAGAAAGCAGCCGTACAAAGCACATAGTGGAAAATTACCAGAATATGCATAATGATCTTTTCCAATGTGGATCTAGCTCATCATTAGAAGAGAATTCACTTCACGGCAAATCTTCAGTCAATAAGGCTGGGACGATTTGGAAGAAGTTTTCAGAAGTAACAAACAGTGTTTTCTTGTGCAATATTTATCTTTATAATCCTATATGAAGAGTGGATATCAGTTTGTTACATTTAAATGTTGAATAAAAGTTGATACCATGCCTAGTTTAAATTGTATTAGCATTTTTGCTCATTTGTAGAAATTCAAAATGAAAGTTGAAAAGATGTTTGGTGGCAGTACCGGTGATCAACTTTCTAGGATGACGGGAAAACAATTTGGGGAAGGAATTTCCTTATTATTATCTGAGGTGGAAAAGTTCAAACAAGTTCAAGCAGGTTCCCTTAAAGATTACAGTCCATGGCTATCCAAGTTCCAATCTCTACCAAGAAGTGGGAAAGAACTCGAAATACCTGGTAAAGTTGGACTTAAAGGCTTTAAAACAAACATTTCATGAAATGCTGAAGTATGCCGCCCACATATGTAATTAGTTTAGTTTAGTTTTAGTTTATTCATTTTATTGCTCCGGAATTAAAAAAATGGCAAACGAATCAAATCGGGGCACAGGAACAGGAAAAGACTGCTAAACGAACAGTCATTAAAACAAAAAAATGGATAATTTTTAATAAATATGGCAGACGCGGCCGCTAAACTGTGAAAGAACAGTAAAAAGGAAACAAAATTTATTGAAGACCAAACGATATTTAGCCCTATTATTTGTATTATATTATTAATTATATATTATATTATTAATTATTTGTATTGTCATCATTGTGAACTTTAAAATGATGTCTTTTTATAACCATCATAGCCTATTATTATTTTAATATGGTTTTTAAAATAACTTTCCTTTTATATTACACCACAGTGTAGTGTTAAAATTTTCAAAGTAAATTGTCAACTTATTTATTAATTTATTCTTTCTACTTTGCTCAGGCCAGTATGATGGACGTAGCAGACCGCTTACAGAATACCATGCCACTATAACAGGATTTGATGACAGAGTGTTGATGATGAGCTCGTTACGAAGACCTCACAAAATCATAATACGGGGATCAAATGAAAAAGATTATGGATTCCTAATTAAAGGTATAAATTGACTTAGCTGGTTTGAATAGAAAATACTAACAATTTTGTATATGCTATGCCAAATATTTCATTCAAAATGCATTGGTTAATGTTTTTGGGAATGGATTTGCACTTTTGTTTTTCGCAACATGTACAGTTAGCACGGTTGAATTTAATTAAAAGATTACCAAAGTGTCAAGTTACCTAAATTCAACTTTCTGAAGCTATTACAATTTAGCCATACACAAGTAATTGTTTTGATGTCATCTATATTAGGTGGTGAGGATATGAGGCAGGACCAGCGTATTGAACAGATCTTTGTTGCTGTTAATGAACTGTTAAAATCCGATTGGACTTGTCGAAAAAGGAATTTGTCGATTAAAACATATCAGGTAAGTAACGGCCTTATTGGCATTTCTAACTTTATTAAGTTTCCAACATCTTCCTTTAAACATGGTACTATGGGTTTACCACAATGGTATAGGAGGCGTTAAACTAATTATTTTACATATCTCTTCAATGCAAACTGACCTCACAAAAACAGCTGTCACTCAAAATCCTGACATAGGAAGTCTTAAATTTTTTTTCACAATTTAAAATTGAAGCTTGGATCTGCAAGCTTAACTCAAACCCCTTCAACCTTTTACTTAAAAATTTTGAACCCATACCCCTTTACACATCAGCACCTTTTTTCAAACAAAACACCCAGCAGATGCACAATCAATAATTTAAGCGCAGCCTAGCACATGCTGCGTTTAACCAAAAAAATGGAAAATCAACACCATTGTTAATCAGCAATATACTCGTTTAAAAACAATGACTCATGGAGGATACCACTCGTCATATCCTGTCGCGCATAGAGGTCTTAATTGGTTATACGCCATCTTATAGATGCGAATCTACACATTTTACCACTTTTTACTATTCCAATGACTTACTTTGCTTACCATGAACATTAAGAAACCAAGCTATTTTATCAAACTAGAAAATACGAAGAAATACTGGATCTTTCTCTTTCAGGTGATTCCCATTAGTTCCAAAGTGGGAATGATTGAATGGGTTGAGAACGTGGTTCCATACCACGAATTTCTTTCGAAGCAAGCTAATAGAATGAATTGGTAAGTGTGTTTTTCTCCTGCGCTGTTTTTAATTAAATCAGGGAAAATGACATTCGGAAATATTTAATCCCCAAACGTTGTCTTTGTAAATATTTTAAGCTTTCCAGTGAATATCACTGTTTTTAAGTCAGATTACCAAAGGTTTTTAAATTTTAGCTCATCTCTCATTGAACCATCCAAGGACTGGATTCCAAAGAACGTGGCCCAAATGGCACGTTCAGTCAATAATTGTGAAAAATATGGAGCATTTGCTCAACATGGCAACTATGCCCAAGTGGTGGAAAAAATGAGAAAAGCTGAAAATTGTGTGCCATGGGATTTGTTCAGGTAAATGCATGGTCTGGCTGACCAGTCTGGTGGATTAGTACGTTACCTTTTAACCGAAGGGTTCCCAGTTCGAAACTGGTTTGCCTTTTACCACTTTAACTCAAAAACTTTGGGTGATATACACCATATTTATAATTGTTTATAGAATTAAGATCTGTAGTTAACAAGTGGGATCATAGCCGATTACCGATGTGAAAATAATATATCCCGGGGTTTCAACAAAATCCATTGTCATTTTCTATAACACCACTTTAAATTCAGCAATTTGGTGCGGTATTTAACTTATTGTGTAGGATAGGAAAGGATATATTTATTTCCGTTAAGTGTCTTGCCCAAGGACACAACCGACTAGCTAGCGACCAGTTTCGTACCTGCAACCCTTCGGCTGAAAGGCGACTCACTAAACCAATGGACTAACCCGTTGGACCTAAAGTAATGTAATAATACCATCTGAATTACAATGGTATTTTTCTCACAGACAAGCTTACATGCGACTTTGTTCTAATCCCGAGTCATTTGTGGCCCTTCGGAAACGATTCACATCCTCGTATGCAGTAATGTGTGTCACTCACTGGTTACTTGGCATTGGCGATAGACACACTTCCAATTTCATGGTTTCATTGACAACTGGTGAAGTGGTGGGCATTGACTTTGGTCATGCATTTGGTTCTGCAACAGAGGTGGTTATTTCTTGAATTTGGTTTTCTTTAGGATAGGATAGGATATTCATGTTTATACCGTGAATGGGAAAACCAAGGGGGTTAACACGCGAGTAATCGTCAGATAATCTCGCGCCCACCGTCGGGTTACCGGAGCTATTTCATTGTGTTGTGTATGATTGAGAAATTCCTTCAATTTGGTAAAACCCATTAATCCGCTGGGTCCAGGCAATGTACGTAAAGTGCCTTGCCCAAGGACACCACCAACCAGCTAGCGACCAGTTTCGCACCCACAACCTTTCGATTGAAAGGTGACGCACTTAACCACTAGTCTAACGGGGCGGACATTTTTTTAGTTTTGTAAATCCTACGCAATATCTTTTGACTCATACTGAAATAAAGGTATTTCATATTTCTTTAATTGTAGGTCTTACCTGTGCCAGAGCTGGTACCAATCCGTGTTACCAATCAGATCATTAACATGTTATCACCACATTCACCAAAGCATGGTGAGATGAGGCATATTATGGTACGATGCCTCACTGCGCTCAGATCAAGAGTGGACACCATTTTACCATTGCTTGATGTGTTTGTGAAAGACCCATCTGTTGATTGGACAGTAAGGAAATCATTTTTGTATTCTTTTGCATTTTATCAATCTTACATGATTGCTTTGGTGTAAATCTCCTGCATGGGTTAGATAATTATATTTATCCCTGTTAATGGGAAAATGTGAGATCACCTTGTGTCTACTGTCTGGTTAGCAAGGCCATTTAACTGTGTTTTATATGTTAAGAATTTTTTTATATTTTCATTAAACCAATTATTTAACTGCATGCGTATGGCATCTAAATAGTCAAATGATATGATTGACTGGCCAGCCGTTGCCCCTGACATTTTAATAAACTTGACCTAAAGTTGGTCGCTACCAAGTCTTTTGTGTCCTTGGGCAAGACACTTTACGGACATTGCCTGAACCCAGAGGACTAATGGGTTCCAAATTAAAGGAACGTGTCTATCATACTCAACACACTGCAAGCTCCGGTAACCCGACGGTGGGCGTGAGGTGATCTGGCGCTTGCTTGTGTGTTAACCCCCTTTGGTTTTCCCCCATTCGCGGAAATAAACATGAATATGCTGTACACAGAGATTTGCGAAAAAGAGTCGAGAGCGTGATAGAAGATGTGGAGGAACTGATGTGGAGTCGTCCGATCCAGTGTGGTACGCCAAGAGAAAGATGAAGATTGTAGAGAGAAAACTTAAAGGAGAAAATCCAAGTTCAATAATTTGGTAAGAAATAAAATAAATATTAAAATACAATTTCACATTTTCTGTCAATCTGACAAAGTTCTGTTTTTTAGTGACGAACTCAACCACAACAGCAGCATACAGAGATTTAAACAGTATTACTGCAGCATTGCAACGGGAGACTCTAAAAACCTTCGATCTCAGGTCCCAACAACTGGACTATCTGTCTCCCAACAAATAGACTGTTTACTGGATCTTGCAACCGATCCAAATGTGCTTGGTCGAATGTGGGTTGGCTGGAAACCGTGGCTGTGATTTTTCCACATCTTTAAATTTTGTAAACTTTTGTAATTAAGCATCGCATTGCCAACGAATAATAAACTTTAAATTTTGTAATTAAGCATCGCACTGCCAATTTATAATAAACTTTTCAACTTTCCTAAATCGCTGTGTGTGAATGCTTTTTGCAGTTTCCACGTTTATGTGTTTTATAGCTTTAGTTCTGTTCCGTAGGATTCACAATACTAATACACCGAAACAATGCAAGTCACTCATTTCTACAATTCCTTAATCGCTTGATAATCAATATGGTGGATGTATCATATCTGTTCTTTTTGTTATAATTATGGTTTTATCACATCTTGATGGGAGTTTTTAAAACATGAAAGGTTTTTTCATTGGGTTGTTTGAGTAAAAGTGACTAGTAATATTATAGGATAGAATATTAATGTTTATCCTCGTGAATTGGAATACGAAAAGGGCGTAAGCACACGGGCAATCGCGCCTGTGGGCGAGTTACCAGTGCTATTGCAGTATGTTGTGTATGGATTAAACGTTTCTTCAATTTGGTAGAATCCATCATTTCACAAGGTTCAGGAATCGTCTGTTAAGTTCCCTGCCCCATGAAACAACCGACTAGATTGCGACCAGTTTTGAGTCTGCAACCTTTCATTTTAAAATACACCAGTCGTACCTATTACAGTTAGTCGGAAAGCAAGTATCTTTTGGACGATTGAAATGGTTTGTTAAAAAAACTTTATAAAGGGATATAACTAAGGTTCTATTAGGACTAGTTTCGTAGTACAGGTTTGGTTATATTTGTTTATGTACAGATGGATTATTAATATTTGAGACGGAAAAATCGACAGACGATGGTTATTCAAACACTTTAATAGACCAATCAAAATTAGGGCCACAAAACAAATCAATTTATAATGGTAAAGCCTCGAATAAAAATAGCAGAAAGACGACTGATTCTGTGAGAATTTAAAAGAAGAGTTTTTGCGGAAATCGTGGACTAATGATCGTTTAATTACAAGTTTATTAGATTCCTAATTTGTCTTTTATCGATATGTAATGAGAATTATATTTTAAATGTGCTATTGGTAGTGGTGAATTAGAGAACGGTAGTGCTGGACTAGAAAACTAAACAGATCGTACCAACACATTTTCGGGTAATTGTGTATACATACAATATCATTATTTGTCATTGTAATAAATAAATAGTGTTAGCAGGTGATAAAGAAACGAAATATGTCATTTATAACTGGAGATTTATTTTTAAGTAATGATATTTTTACTCAGTATTAAATGGTGTGTATTTTTCCTGATATTCAATTTATGAATGCGCGAAACCGAACCCAACATGTTAACGGCCGACCGATTACGAACCACGTGGTCAAATCCTTTATTATAATTGGTCTCTTTTTTCTCCTCCGCACGCGCAGCGATACTAGAAATGAATGTACGGTTATGACGCGTGGTTACGGCACATACAATCGATTGTACGTGTACGCACGCACTGTAGTGAACGAGTGTAGTTTTGCTCTGCGCGTGGTGGATTTGGTACAATAGTCGTCTGATTACCAAGTGTCTTCATTAAAAGGTTGATTTAACAGTATATTTACTGTAACATTGTCTTATTTTATCTGTGAGCAGTATAGATTATATTCAGAAAAATGTTGAAAAGAATACAGCTTGAATCTCGTGGCATGCAACCTGACCAGGTGAGAAATTTATGTTTTGCCTGCGGTGTAGCCTAAATCGTGGAAATTAATTACCTGTGTATTTATTCTTTTACGTTTGTTTATTGATTTACACAAAAGTAAACTTGTCACACTTATTTTTAATCGCGAGGGTATCTAATTTAGTAGTTATCCAGACCATATGAGCCTAAACTTTTTAAGATACTAGATACCGGTTTAGGTTCAATTTGTTGTTATGGTAAAGCCACGCGGTTTTGATCTTTCGATTTTGGTTTTCTCACAACATAATGTTAGTTATTACCAAGGCTAGCGATCAACTTTGCCTTTGTGTTTAGATTAGTTATATTTAATAACTAGAGTGTTAAAATTTTACATTTATCATATATTTCTAAATATCTGTTTTTATTGTTTTTTATTCATTGTATACAAACGAATGTGTCGATTTACTGTACAAGTTATTTCCGCCTTTACCCTAACCAAATTTGTGGTGGCCTCAGACAGTTGTTTAATGTACCGATATGTTAAACGTTCCTAGTGATTCTCCTAAACACGTGAAGTGCTAGTTTAACATCAGTTTACTACGCGATTCGATTGTTTATTTCGGAGGTGCGCTTGCTATCGAAATTAAAGTACGATTAGTAGTACCGGGTACGGCATAGTCTTAAATGGTGGAAATGTTTACAATTATTGTATAAAACAATCAAATGCAATATATCAAATAAACATGGCCAGAGCTGAAATGTTAATGTGGTAGGACGCGTTAGTATTGCGCTTCGCATTGATTTTCAAAGAGCGGTGTTTTTCAGTGCACTAACATGACGTCACAGTTGCTTCGCGCGCAGTCTCGTTTCGCTGCCCTCGATTTTCAAAATCACGTGACCACAAGAAAGGGAAATCTTTCGTTGTGCGCGTGTGGCAGACATTGTGCTTTTTTACTCTTGGCGTTATTAATACTGCACTAAAAGTTAAAATCATATGGCGCTAATATTACATAATTTTAACCTCAATTATTACCGTCTTGCCGAGGAGCCACTAAATGAACACGTTAAACACAATGTGTTATTAATACCTATAAATTAGTCTCACCACCCATTCTTTTAGATCGTTGATTTGAATTTGGACAATTGCCGAAGTGCTGGAGAACCAGAAGGACTAACAGATGATTTTACATCACTGAAAAAACTCTCTATGATTAATGCGGGAATTACTTCATTGAAAGGATTTCCAGCACTAAGCTCCTTGCTGAAGGTAACTTTATGGATTATTGATCAACAATCAATAAGCATACTGGTATAAACCATTGCAAGTTGTACTGTACAGGTTATACAGTGTAAGCATGCAGTGTTATCATATTTAACACTGTGAACTGTCTTAACCAATTATAAAATAAATCTGTTATAAATTTTATGCTGCACAAGTATAAGTGGTTGGCTCTAAAACAAATGTTGATATGTTAACTAAAGTTTGTTTTCCAACAGCTCGAACTAAGTGACAACCGTATTTCGGGATCTCTTGCATCTTTAAAAGGTTGTACTGCCCTCACACATTTAAATCTGAGTGGAAACAAGATAAAGACAATCGATGCTTTACAACCACTGGTGAGCTTCACGGAAAATAAATATATAGGATAGGATATTCATGTTTATTCCTGTGAATGGGAAAACCAAGGGGGTTAACACACGAGCAATCGTCAGATCACCTCATGCCCACCTTCGGGTTACTGGAGCTATTGCAGTGTGTTGTGTACGATTCATACGTTCCTTCAATTTAGTGGAATCCATTAATCTGCTGGATTCAGGTAATGTCCGTAAAGTGCCTTGCCCAAGGACAAAACCGACTAGCTAGC
>CH003412.1:4206367-4279789 GCA_000149265.1 Ciona savignyi | reverse complement strand
AAAAGTAAATCACTACCGGGAGAATGCATTTGCGCTGCTACCTAACTTAAAGTACCTGGATGGGTTCGATGCAAATGATACAGAAGCTGTTGATTCAGATGATGAAGAAGGTGAAATAAAATAATAGTTTTTATTGTTGCCAGGTAGATTGCGACTTTTTATCAAGTAATAAGGAGAAAAAAATGTGGGTTTTCTGTTTAGATTTTTATTGCTTACTAGATTGCTACACATTTTTTTAGTCTTAAATGATGATTTAACACAAAATTTAAGACATATCACCAAAATGGTGATGCTTGAAGGACGATGCAATTTATGATTTCTTAAGTGTTTCTAGCTATGATTTCTTAATCTATGATTCATAAGTGTTTTTGTTAAAATGATGATTTAACACAAATTCAAGGCATATCACCAGAATGGTGATGCTTGTAGGACGATGTAAACTATGATTTTGAAGTGTTTCTAGCGGTCAAGTGATGAAGGACGATTTAATCTTTTGATTTCTTAAGTGTTTCTAGCGGGCGAGCTTAGTTCCAGATAAATACAGGAAATTTTGATTATTCCAGGTTCAGGGGATGAGGAGGAGAATGGGTTGGATGCGAACCATGTTGGAAACGGTGACGATGAAGATGATGATGATGACGATGATGAAGATGATGCAGAAGATGGAGAGGAGGAAGATGATGAAGATGTCCCTCCGAACGAAGACTCCCGAAACTCTGTGGAGGATGACAGCGATGCTGGGTCTGAGGAAGAGGAAGAGGTTGGACTCGCTTACCTCGATGGAGAAATCGAAGTAAGTGATGCGAGATGATGTTTTGGGAACAGGGATGATAGTCTGCATCTTTAGGATGAAGAGGATGATGGGGATTACGAAGGAGAAGATGATGAAGAGGAAGATGATGAGATTGATGAAGAGGATGAACAGGGAGCAGGTTAATATGATTTCTACATCCATTATTGACCTTTAAAAAGCTTTACATTGCCATCATGCAACTTCCAGGTATTTTATCACCATGGTAGCTAGAAATTTAATTGATTGTACTTTTCAGGTGAAAGCTCTCGGGGAGTGAAGAGGAAACATGAAGATGAAGAAGAGAAGGCAGAAAACCAGTGATAATGTGTGAAATCCTTTTGTGATGTCACTGACACCATCAAACTTACGCCACGTGCCAGGCTGAAAATTATTTCATCGCACTGACGATGACTTGTTCAGAGAACCATTAAATTCTCCCCTTTCTCCACTGCGTGTCGGTCACGGCAAGTTTTTTTTTCTATCCATCTTATTCTCCGCCCTTTTCTATTCCGATGATATAAAAATAGTCTGGTTGCAAAAAGTTGCCATTCGCAATCACCCCGCATATTTATGGTTACCCAACAAGGGCACAGTACTAGATTTGTATGAATTACATTCATTCCCGAGCGACACATTGCCGCACAAACCCACACGTCGTTGGCGAAAATCGTGCAGAGGAAACATATTTTACATATTTCTAGTGTTGACAGAAGCTTGTTGCAAGCGCGTCTATGTTTTAAGTTTTGTCAACTATTTTTATAAAGCGAACTGAATAAACAAGGCGCTCTCACAAGTTATTTTTTTTATGTTATTTTGAAGCAAGTTTCAGCGATGACATGTCACGGTAGGTGTTTGTACGTTGTTGCTCCAACATTTAGAAAAATCCTAACGCGGTCGATCGTTAGTGTATTGGTTTCAACACTACATGGTTAATGATTTCAACTAGGTTCGTTGCTCCAAGAACCCCGAATTTTCACGACTTAAATCGCTTAAAGGGTTGTTTTGTAATGAACGCCCCTTATGCGTTCGTAAGATAATAAGACGATTGCCCAAGTAATAAATGCAGCGCACTTTCCCTTTCGAGGCGAAATCCTGAATATTCAATCCTAAGCCCTAGTTTGAATCACAACACTTCAGAACTGATGGCCCGACGTACTAAATTTAAGAGCTAGTCCGCCTAAAGCTGAATAAGTTTTACAACAATTAAACAGCAATGTTGCAATGTATCGTCGACAACAGTTGTCAACAGGCAGACACACCAATTGCTCAAGTTAGAATATCTTGCCCATTTACGTTGCCAGAAGGAAAATCATCAATTTGCCTGGCACAAAAAATAGTTGGATTGCCGAAATCTTTGTAGTGTTTTTGTTTAATAACCTTCTAGCGTTTTCTCATCCAAGGGGATACGGTAAAAAATATCTTGTCTTTCAAAAATCGTCAGTTTAGCTCGTGTTTCTGTCGAATACTAAGAGCTTTTGTTGTGTGTTAAATTCGATGGAGATGTTGTTAATTAACGAATACAAGGATTGTGTTCATATAACGTTCGCCAACAGCACTGCTCAAGGTTACCCCTGTTTATTTAACAGTTGATTTTTATCGTCTGGCCGGTTAGTCCGGCGGTTAAGTGCGTCGCTTTGCAATCGAAATGTTGCAGATGCGAAACTGGTCGCTAGCTAGTCGGTTGTGTCCTTGGGCAAGGCACTTTACGGACATTGTCTGAACCGAGCGGATTAATGGGTTATTCTACCAAATTGACGGAACGTGTCTATCATATACAACACACTGTAATTGCTCTGGCAACCCGACGGTGGGAGACAGATAATCTGACGATTGCCCGTGTGTAACCCCCCTTGGTTTTCCCATTCACGGGGATAAACATGAATATCCTATATTCTATCCTATGATTTCGATCCCGCTACATTTCGGCTGAGATAAGACACGGTCATACGCATGAACTAACCGTCTAAAATTATTTTTGAATGATCCAGTTAGATCCAAGAGTTAAATGCTCTGATATGTCCTGTTTGGTCAAATCATACGTTCTGCTTAGGAAAAAATAAAAATAAGACATTATGAGCATTTCTTTTAAGCTAATCAATTGTGTACATGGAAAGATATCATTTTGTAACCTTAGCAACCTAATATTAATGTTATTTCTTTTACAACAGCGCGAATCTTGTAGCAATTTTTCTACCGTACAAACGCCAGTCAGAGATGCACTGAGTGAAATTAGACGATCATCCACTGAATAGAATATACATGTTTATTCCCGTGAATGGGAAAACGAAGGGGGTTAACACACGGGAAATCGTTAGATCACCTCGCGCTCACCGTCGGGATACCGGAGCTGTTTCAGTGTGTTGTGTATGATAGATACGTTCCTTCAATTTGGTAAAACCCATTAATCCACTGGGTTCAGGCATTGTCCGTTAGGTGCCTTGCCCAAGGACACAACAGACTAGTTTCGAACATGCGACCTTTCGGTTAAAAGGCGACACACTAAACCCAGACTTACCGGTCGGACAAACTGAAAGGTGAAAAGCCAATATTTTAGCACAACCAAATAGGCTACCTCTTCCTTACAAATTCGTTTTACAGTTCCGATTAACCAATTTCTTCACGAAGTTGTAGTCTACAGCGGCACTAATAAATGCGTGTGTTTGTATTGTTGTTTAGCACCGGGTACAGTGAAGATAAGCGTGATGCAGTGAAATACATTAAAAAGAAAACACTTAAATAAACATTTGAACTGGCGCTGGAAAGTTGTCTAAACAAGTAAAATATGATTACAATAAATTTTAAATCAACGTATTTCCAATAAAGAAATATAAAAGTTCGTTTTAGACACTGGAACAAAATGTGTCCTTTAAAACCACCTCTCCCAACAGCATCGCCGCTTTCTTAATTTTCACAATGGAAATATTCATCGCATGACGGTTTCAATACACTTGTCAACCAGGAGGTTCAATAGACTTTTTTCGAGTTTGATCGCTAAAAAGAATAGAAAACATGATAAGCCAAAGGTTGTGATTATCCTACTAAATCCGACCGGCTAGTGACGCCTTTCAACCGAAAGGTTGCAGGTGCGAAACTGGTCGATAGCTAGTCGGTTGTTTCCTTGGGCAAGACACATAACAAACAGTGCCTGAAACCAGCGGATTAGTGTAATCTACCAAATTGAAGGAACGTGTCTATTATACGCAACACACTGGAATAGCTCTGGTAACCCGACGGTGGGCACAAGGTAATCTGACAATAGCCCGTGTGTTAACCCCATTGGTTTTTCCATTTACGGGGATAAACATGAATATCCTATCCTAAATAGACTGGATACTATATTTAAAAAATATATACAAAGTCATACTGCATTGGAAAGTGCTCCGAAAGGTGGTCTTTTTGAAATCAGACTTTTATGTACAAATAACTAAATGGACTTTGCTTAAACCAAGTGTATTAGTGGGTTAAACTAAAACTGTTTTAATGTTTCCATTATATATCCAAGACAGTGAACAATGGTATATATACAGGATGTTCATGTTTTATTCTCGTGATGGGAAAATAAATGCAAGATGTGTTATTATAGGGCAATTGTCAGATTAGCTTGCGATTATGGGACAAATGTTACACGGGTAACAATCAGATTACCCCACTTCCACTGTCCTGTGATCGGACCTATTGCAGTGTATTATGGTATTCTTTTAGTTTTAGTAGAACCCTTTAATCCATTGGATGCAGGAAATGTTCGCTAAGTGTTTTACCTAAGGACACACAACCTTTCGGCTGAAAAGGCGGGTTAGCCTATGACATCAGTAGGTGGCCATACAAACCATAAACAATGGCCATACAAACCATAAACAATGGCCATACAAACCATAAAACAGGAGAAGCACAGAACTCATAAACAGAGTACAAGTTAATAAACTAAAAATGTGGAAATAAAATACATTTTATGGCTTTGACTCAATGAAACATCGTTGTCTAAAGAACTGCTGCTTGCCTCCGTCATGGAATCGTCATCGGAATACTCAAGCTCTTCCTGTCTTAACCTGTTACAAAGGATTATTAGAATGCCACATACCCACTGTCAAAGTGATAAGTTATTTATAAAGGAGATTAAAATTGGTTTGTTTTTTTTTAGCTCGGTAACCAGTTTGTGATTAGTTTGTCATTACCTTACAACTCTTTGATAGTTTGAGGATACTAGTTTGCAAATATTTAGTGGGAAGGGGATTTTGTTCCATACGCACTATCACTAGCAAAATAAAATATTAAGTAATTATTATTTTACACATATCTGATGCCCTAGGTTCCAATGCAATTCATGTTATCATTGCAAATTTGATCCAATTATTTTTTATTGCAAGTAACATCTGTTTGCTGTTGACTTGCGGATGCAACTATGGATCACCCACCAGTTTTGCTGTATACCTTTTACGTTTGATTTGACATTGGTATCCTAAAAGGTTGTTTCAAGTGCACTTGTAATTAATACTCATGCAATCGATCCAAAAAATACCCTTTTGTATAATTGCACCAGCTGACCTGTAATCCCGATATGCTTGCTGTATGATCAGCACCGCTCGCAGTCGAACTGTAAATTCCTCTGAGTCGATTGTCTCCTGATCTTCAAGTGATTCCTTTGTTGGACATTTTAGTTGAAAGGATTGTAGCATTGAGTCCTTGAGATTGCTCAATTCTGGAGAATCCCCTAGTACCTGCAATATATGAAGATATTTTTATTCGGAGTTCATTTTTCCTGGTTGTTAAATATTAAGTAAAAACTGGTGCTAATACTCTCATGTGTCATCAAAAGATCAATTGTAGGAATTGATTATCTTTTAAATAAAATTTAAAAAGTAATAATACTAATTAAAAAGTTTTTTAGCATTTATATATACTATTGAGGTAATTTACAATTTCCTGATAAACTTAGAAACTCTGCTTACTTTTTTAATCAGGGTTATGATAACCTCCAGGCAATGAATGTTACCATCAAGGGTGACCTTCATGTGTGCCTGCGAGATAAAAGCGCCGTTTGGGTGAGCAACGCGGAGTGGATAGTCGAGTTGATTGAGAAGCGATTTGAGTTGATCGTAGGTGACATACTGTGTCAATCTGTCATCAAATCTCTGCCACACCTACAAAACAAATGTGTTTAAATACTAATATATAAAAAAAAAATTTTCAATATTTTCTAAGGATATTCATGTTTTTTCAATGCAAAAAAAGGCAAGGGAAGTTATCATAAGATTACCTTATTGTTGCATATTGCCATAGGCACATAGGTTTGGGTATCTGATTGGCTAGCAATATGCAATGGTATCTTATTTTTTTTAAACATTTATACAAAACAACCCTTAAACGTCAGGTATTAAATATCTTTATAGTAGCTGACAACATTAGCTACAGAATTGCAACAAAAAGTATTAACCTCAAAGAATTGCTCAAAATCATCAGCAGTCAGCGGCTCTGCACTTTCTCTAGTTGCTACTTCGAAGTTTTCAAGAATAATCGCAATGTACATGTTGACGACTATCAGGAATGTGATCATCACGTAGGTCACAAAGTATATAACACCTGACAATGAAAAATCCTTTAATACACAGCTTTAGACCATTGTTTAAATATATGTTAGGCCTAATGCTGATTTCCTTAACGAGAATACTCAGGCCTAATAAATGTTAATAAAATGTGAAAATTTGCGTTGCATCTGTAGTGAATTTCGCGGTTTGTCATTGTTTATTATGAACTGCATGTTGTGGTTGTCCCGGATTTCCCACACCCTGTAAACCAACATATTGGCTTCGAATAACTTCTCTTCACACATTACTATGCATTGCTTTATGAGAAAAACTGATTTAAAGTGTCAAAACTTGGCTTTAGAGTAAGTAGTTAAAGTTTAGGGTGTGGCCTTGACAGGAGCTGACGCTCCTGTCCTAGATCGCCAAAATTAGTTAAACAATTTAAACTGTGTGTTTCACTGTATCCACATTTAATTAAAAATAAAAGGATTTTTCGTGACCTTGTCCGATTGTGAGAGTCATAAATGAGTACAGTTAGTGTCAGAACAATCTACTAATTAGTTCAAAACCCTACACATCCGTTAATAAACAGTTAAAATTATAAACAAAATGGTGGACAGAGGTGTAACAGATTCCATTGTTTTATGAAAAAACATTTCAATTAATATTTCATAGTAAAATATCCATTAAAATGTAGTGTACCAATAGTGGAATTTCCACAGTTGCTAGGAGAACCATCTTCAGGTTTTTCCACACAATACGGTTCTCTATCTCTGAGCACTGGCTCTATGAACGTGTCCCAGCCTTCTGATGTGGAGATCTGATAATGGGTTATTATTCATTATGACTATATACTTTTCATCTTCATAGATGGGAAATGTCGGGTAGCAATCACATATGCGATTACCTCATTCTATTACTTGGAAACTATTTTAGTTCATTGTCTATATTGAAGATCTTACTTCTATTTTAGTTCATACCCCATTCATCCACTACTAATGCCTTGCCCAAAGACACTACTAATTAAGCCAGCAGTTGATATTGATCCAAAATGTTCCAGCTTATAACCAATGTTCTAACTGATTGACCTATAACCATATTATATAATAACCAGGAAAAATATTGAATCGTAAACTTGTCTATAGACGACTTCCATTTTTAACCAATGGAACACATAGACCAACCTTTATTTTATAGTAAGAAAGTTACAATGTTAATTATATAATTTGTATGAACATTGAATAAATAATTGTTAGTTTCTAACTTTTAATTTTTAAAGATTCGACAAAAGTACCTGAAAAAGAACCAAGAAAGCATTTGGAAACGTTTCAAAGTTGAGAAGAGAATCCACTCCTGCAACCTTCTGAATATAAGGAAACTGGGACATCCCAATGATCGCGTAAATGAACATCAGGAGGAAGAGGAGGCTGCCGATGTTAAACAGAGCAGGAAGGGACATCATCAGTGCGAACAGAAGTGTTCTGATCCCCTGTACAGACAAAGATAAATGAAACTGATGATTATGCAAATAGCTCAGCTGTTCAGATGAAATCTTGAGAGCCGATCTTAGCTCTTTAGCTCATTGTTAGAGTTTTGGACCGACAGTCAAATGGTGGTGGGATGGAAACCGGTCACAACCACCATTAGACCAAAGACTTGGTGGATGTTGGCTGAGCAGTTTAATGAGTTAAACCAAAATAAATGTTTCATATTCAACACATTGCAATAGCTTCAGCAAAACGGCCATGGATGATGCGATCAGACTTTTAACCCTCGAATTTCTCTCAAATGTCATTCTATACCAATCGTATCTAGGAATCCATTAATGGGGACTTGTATTAAGCGCTAAACATCCATACATCGACCCATCATCTTCCTATGTGTCTCAGGACAAGCTGATTAACACAATTTGGTTTAATACTATAATTTAGAACATTAAAAGCAGTGGTGACATCGACTGTGGGTGCAAGTTTTTTTTAATTGTTGCTACAAAATCATCTTTCTTTTCCAAACACGCACAGATGGCAAAATCTTATTCATGGTAAAACATTACATTTCGACAGGTTAAAAACAATATTCTATTAAAAAACTTGGTATATATGTAAATATTTATTTACCTTTGCTTCACGGATCAGACGAAGAATCCGGGTGACACGGAAGAGACGAATGATCCTAAATATGGTCGGCTGGACAAAATACTGCGTCATCACATCCTGAAGACCGCTCGCTGTAGAGATGCAGTTCACTAAAGTGGTTGGGTTTGAAGAAGTGTGAGGTGATGTGTCATGACGTGTGTGGTGGTGCCACTCAGAAAATACACCCAAAGTTTACAGTAACACCTTTTACAGTTTTATTTGAGCCTCACTTTAACATGCACATATTCTTTAAATTAAAGTGGGAATTTTTTTAAATGTTCCCTTTTTCCAGATCCCTTTTTTATCTTCCATTAACTGTCATCTATTTTTATAACATCTCACCAATTTTACAAAATATTACACAGAATCATTAACCACAGATAATGAATAAGCCATTTAATTTTACTTGCTAACATAGAATCTACTGTACTAAAGTTAAAAAGCTAACAAATCATCTTAATATGCAACATCTTAATATGATTACTTAGTTTATAGCTATGAGTTGACCATTGCTATTAATCACTGACACCAAACTACAAGCCTACACATCATCTATTTCTTAACAAAACCATGCAAATTTAAAAGGCTGGCTATATACTCGTGCATGAAAACTAACAGAAATATGAAATTAACATACTCTTTCTGTGGCAAATGTACATGCAATTGATTTGTGTGTTGATGTGCGTTTTTGTTTGAATAGCAGTCATGTTTTGATGAATACATTACGTATGATATAAATTGGCATATAGATGAAAAAAATAAAAATGAAGATGACAAAATAAAACAAACATGAGGTTTTATTGCAGAGCTAAGCTCAATAGAACTAATGAGTCAACTGCTGTTTATCTACCAAGGAAAACTCACCGATGAGTGAAACAACCACCACAAGGATGTCAAACACATTCCACGGCACAGTAAAGTAGTACAACCGGAGGCCAATCAGTTTCAAAATTGCTTCCAACAAGAAAATACCTGTGAAATAAAAGTAGATCAATGTGAGTGCTTTATACTTTGCTAGCATTAAAATCATCATTACATATGGGTTGGTCTGGTGGTTTCGTGCATCGCCTTTTAGCCGAAGGATTGCAGGTTCGAAACTGGTCACTAGCTAGTTGGTTGTGTCCTTGGGCAAGGCACTTAACGGACATTGCCTGAACCCGAAGGATTAATTGGTTCTCCTTATTTGAAGGAACATGTAGAATCATACACAACACACTGCAATAGCTCAGGTAACCCGACGATGGGTGCGAGGTAATCTGACGATTGTCTGTGTGTTAACCCCCTTGATTTTTCTATTCCTGGGTATAAACATGAATATCCTATCCTACATAATGTTTAAATGTAAATTTATGGTCATACATATAAATCCGAGATTGAAGTTTTGGAGTAGTCTGTACATCTTGGGAGACATGTCATGGTGCTCTATAGCCATAACCACTAAATTGAGCATGATCAGCCCCATGACAGCTATTTCAAACTTTCGGTCAGTCACAATGTCGTAGATCTATAAAACAAAAGAATGGCGGGTTAAGGGATTAATTTCACCTTATTTATATTTTGATAATTACTTTTTCCTAAAATTCCCATGCTTTATTCTTTATTAAACAAGATTCATTAAGTTCAGTTGTAGGAATTTAAAATAAAATTAAAGATTTAAAATATAACATTTGAAATACTTGAAATAAATTTTTTTAATTTTAATACCTTGTTTGCGAATCGACTATTTGGTCTGGGAATAGGTTTTTTCGGTGTTTTTGAAGCCATGCGTTTCATGGCATTGTAATACCTTCTCTGTTCATCGGTTAAAAATACACCATCTTCACCACCTGTGCAATAAATGGTTGTGTGTCATAACTTAATTCTTTTTTTTCTTTTGTAATCCCTTTCTTATTTTATTAAAATGGATAGAATGGGTATTAAAATGGAACAAATTGGTTCCTTAACTTGAAAAAAAAACACTTTTTAAAATCATTTTGGTTATTAAAAAATGTAAGACCCTACCGAACCAAGCAAGAAAAATATATTAAATACAATGTTAATTTCTCACATCAATTGCACAGACCTGTTGTTTTGATTTTTTGTTGGTTGAAGTTGTCGATAATCACACCAATGAAAAGATTGAGTGAAAAGAAAGCACCGAAAATGATGAAAACACAAAAGTAGAGATAGTTGTAGAAGGAAGCTTCGTATCGGGGTTGAGACTCAATGCCAGTGATGTCGACGGCTGATCCCATGATTTCTAACCAGCCTGTGAAGGTCGCGATCTGACAAATGTAAAGTTTATGTGTTATGAACCAGCACACATAAGTCTCACAACTAAGCATTAAGCTATCTTTGTAATAACTTGACAAGTAAGAGAAAACATTTAAACACTTATCCATACCTGCAGCAGGGCAAGAAGACCACGCGGAGCACTATCAAAGTTAACATTTGGAATCTGCCAGTTGATCAATGTTGTATTCATCCTAGAGAAATTTAAACAAGATGTGATCAAAAAACTAATTTTATTCAAGTTTAGGTAAACAACAAAGGTAGCATTAGAACTCAGATAAAGTAAATCAGTTTGCCTGGGATAGGATAGGATAGGGTATTCATCTTTATCCCCGTGAATGGGAAAACCAAGGGGGTTAACACACGGGCAAATATCAGATCACCTCGCGCCCATTGTCGGGTTACAGGAGCTATTGCAGTGTGTTGTATATGATAGACACGTTCCTTCAATTTGGTAGAACCCATTAATCCGCTGGGTTCAGGCAATGTCCGTAAAGTGCCTTGCCCAAGGACACAACCGACTAGCTAGCGACCAGTTTCGCACCTGCAACCTTTTGATTGAAAGGCGAGGCACTTAACCGTTAGACCAACGGGCCGGACATATTGCAATGTGTTTTAAATGTAATATTTAGAGGGTTAAGTAATCTCGATTATAAGTCAGGAAATGTGCTTCTATAAACTCAAAAAACCACTTCTGTTTAAATTGCTGAGTAGTTTATAAGATAATGATGTTAAAAAAATAAAATTTTCATATGTACTTGTGTCATATTGTTCAGCCACTTACATATTTGCGCAAAGGTCGCACTCATTTTTATTCCGAATAATTGGCAGTACTTCTAATGGTGAAACATCTTTTGCTGTTTTGACTTGATTGAGGTATTCCAACAGTAGTGTGTTATTTGGATAGCAGGTGTCATAGATGGAATTATTCATGTCACCCAACTCAAGAAGTGGATTAGGCATGATATCACCGCTCAACAAGGAGACACAGCGACCAAAACGCCCCCCAAATATGTTAACTCCAAGGATACTGTTAAAGATATAGAAAATATATTTAAATCTGTGCAAGTTAATTTGTCCATTTCAAATTTTGATTTAAGCATGGTATGCATGGCTTACCTGAATATAAGCCAGAATATCATGCAAATGACGAAAACTTGGGTTATTGAAGGCACGGCGCGTACTAAAGCATCCACTACTATCTGCACAAAGTAACTTATGTTAAGGAAAACCTGACAAAATATTTTGGATTTCACAAATAATTTTTAATTGTTTAAGGTAAAACCAGTATGACATCTGAGTTTTAACATAGATCAAATAAGTGAGCACCATATTACATGATAATTAAGGTTCCATATAGTAATATATATTCTAAACATCTATTGCTAATGAGAGCAGGAAGAAGAAAATAAGATAAATTACATTCGTTTTTCATGTTTGGCGCAGAATTACCAACTACTTATGTTCATTGAACTGTGAATCCAAGTAACATCAATCACCACCGATTACCTTCATTCCTTGGAACCTGGACAGGGCTCGAAGTGGACGCAGAGCTCGAAATGTACGTAAAGCTCGAAGCGCGCTGAAGTCACTGCGCTGGTTTGCAACTAAGCTGAGGTTTATGATGGAAACCTGAAACAAAGGGGCTATCTTAGCAAAAATGTAAAACTAGAATAAGAATTTTTGTTTCAATAAAGCATTTAGGAATGTACTTCTGCATTGTAAAAACAACTTCCAACTAAGCACACTGATATGTTACTAAATAGAGAACTAAGGAAAATATAAAGTTACAAATCTTGCTTAGTGAAAGCTTGCTGAGGAATCACTTAGAATGTTGTAGGATCAAAACTAAACGTCCATGCCCATGCGGTGTTAGGTATTTTACTATGTTCGGTACTTTCATCAAATGTAAACAGTACAAAGACTAATTTGAATCTAATAGATTAAAGCAATACCCATTAAGTGCATCTAATAGTCCAACTGTAGGGTGTAGTAGTCATTTTTGGAAAGAACCTATAACTTGTGGCAGCCTTACTTACCTATTAAACCATGGTTACACAATATTTGGTGCCAGGTGGGACAAATACACAGATAGATTTTGTATTAAGAATTTTAACCAACTTACAATAACAATGAAGAAATCCAAGCAGCACCATGGGTTGGTAAAGTATGACTTAAGTCCCTTCCCAATCCATTTCATTAGCATTTCAATTGTGAAGAAAATGCAGCAAAATATATCAACAATCTGAACAACTCTTTTCATAGCAGGTCGCTTGTCAATGTGAATATCCTCCATTGCCTGAATAGTGGTAATATTTTAAATTTCGTTTTACGATTTTAAAATAAATCAAAGATATTTACCAAAGTCACAGTGCTGATGAGAATACAAAAAATGACAAAGTTTTCAAAGTATTTATGTATGATTATCTTGTTCACGAAACGCCTTATCTCAAACCAAGGGCCACTGGTAGGCTCGCTTTTCCAGCATGAAAAACAAGGCTGCACTTTAACCTGGAAAATATAAACAAAATTAGGCCAAAAAGTAAACCATAAATCTTAATTAGCTCAAATAGTTATAACATTTGATTATCCGAAACAAGTCTTGAGCTATTTGGAACACACATTTACCAAATAGTTAGTTATCCAATAAAAATGTTGTTTGGGGTTTCTAATCTTCCTACTGTATTAATATTTAATCATGAAATATTTTTGTGAGACTTTAATGGTTACTGTGCAACTAGAAAGTTTTATAAAAAAAAATCACTTTCAATGCCATAGAACTCTTCTGTTCAAAAGCTTAGTACAATTCGTTAAAAACAAGCAGTGAAAATTATAATCCTGCTTAGTCAATGCCTAAAAGGGTCCATAGATAAAAATTATACTAAACCTTTTCTTTTTTATTTTCAACTTCTTCTGTTTGTTCTTTGTTTGAAGCAATTTCTTCATCATTTCTATTATCTTGATTCTGCAAATATCAATTTTAGACTATATAAAAATATGCATAATCTTTTTCTATTTGATATGCTGATGATAATAAAGCTAGTTTACTTAAGACTGCTTTAAATACATATTTTGTACAATAGTTTAAAAGCACAAAACTTTTAAAGACATACAATGCTTTTATTGGAAATTCCGTTTGGGCTTTTTCGATCCAACATACAATCTCTTTCTCCCGTAGAAGTTTCACCTCCACTGCTACACATTCCCCTGTACCGTTCCCTTGCTTTGATGGAAGCCAGACGTGACCTTCCAACGGTGTGCTCTGGTGACACTGGGACTGAATTTGTTTCAGATACTCGCGATTTCTG
Source organism: Ciona savignyi (assembly GCA_000149265.1). NCBI lineage: Eukaryota > Metazoa > Chordata > Ascidiacea > Phlebobranchia > Cionidae > Ciona > Ciona savignyi. Next base: position 4,265,760 of record CH003412.1, on the reverse strand, counting down.
ATGTGCCCTTCGTGATTCAGGTCTACTGTCCAAGGAGGTGGTGCGGCTTGTTCTTAGTTTTGACATGGTTGAATCACTTTGCAAGCTTGAGCATGTGCTCAGTTGTCTACTTCGATGTCTAACTTTCAGCTTTTGTTCTTTTGGAGGTTCTTGCTCGGACCTTGATGTTGGTTTAACTTTTAACTCATCGCAACAATGGTTATTCGCATGACTAAGATTTGGTTGGTCCTCATGGTTAGCATTCCCGTTCAATGTGGGAACTTTTACTGGTGGTACCAATGGTTCGACTTCATCTAAAATGCATTACACGTAGTTGTAATTTAAATTTCGAATGATAAGTTAAACTAAGTTAGGTTAAAGATTGACAATAACAAAATAATAGTAGCTAAATTTCATGTGTCAAAACAATTAATCACTGACAACATTGTACAATGCAGTAACTATGTTAAACATATTATTGAGTAAGTAATATAAAACTGCAAACTGCTTCCACAACACCACTACTTAATGGTTGTTGTGTTGGATAACATACACTAAGCAAAGAACTTTTAAAAAATGTATTAATTTTATATTAAATTACCTGCACATTCATTTGCAATGATGTCATTGTCCTTTTTATTTGCAGCATTCATGAATGTTGTTTCTGTGTTGGTTATAACACTACAATCTGTCTGCTGTGACATAGATTTTCTAACATCGGTTTTTAAAGGGTTTATCGGATTCTTTGGAGTGTTTCTTACACCGAGCTTCACCATTTGACAACAGAAGGTCTGATAAAAAGGTAAATTATGCATTTGATGTAAAAACTTTTACCTATGTGTTCAGCTGCACAGCTCAGGTGGTTAGTGCATTAGCTTTTATCTAAAAGGTTGGTCTTTAAAACCAGATGGCAGATTGGTCTGTTGTGTCATTGTGCAAGGCACTTACGAGACATCACCTAAATCAATTGGATTTATAGGCGGACCAGAAACAGTACAAACATCATAATCAAGTGCAATACACTGTAATATTTCTATTAATCTGAAAGTGGTTACAAGGTAATCGGTTGATTGTGTGTAATAATACTCATACATCTGTCTATTCACATGGATAAACATGAAAATCCTATCCTAAGTGATTACATTGAAAGGGATGTTTTGGATTTTAATTCTCTGCCTTCGAGCCCACACTGCAAAGCGCCGGAATGCCTCTGATATGCTGCTGTTTTTACTTGTGGTCTGCTGCAACACATCTCCACTGAATGAATTGAGCAACAGGGCCAAGAACAGGTTGAGAATCTAGAATGGAGCAAACACATCAGTTTAAACAGCTAAAAACTTTTATGTGATGATTTTCTATGGAATAGTAAGAGTTTCCACAATTGGTTAAAATTTGAAATGTCTACATGACTGCAGGGAACTTGTATTTTAGAATTGGTATCAATTGTCATGAAAATTTGGGCACATTAATTTTAGTAATAAAATTCAATCTTAAATCAAGGCACATAGGAAGAATTGTACAAAATTATACGGTTAGAAATATGACAATATAACATAATAAAACAAGTTCCTTTAATAACTTTACAGACCCTATCCTGAAACAACAGTATCAGTAAAAACTTCTTAGCAAGGGTTTATCGGATTTAAAAGTAGCTCTTTTAACAAATACCTTAAGCACAACAACTTACAACAAGATTTCCAATGATGTAAACAAGTATAAAGAGAGGGATGCAGACTCCCGGCGAAGCCACGTTGATGCAGTTGAACATGTTCTCCACCCATTCCCCGCACTGTATGCGGAACACCACCATGAACGAATGAGAGAAATCAACAAAATTCCATCTTGGTTGTTTTCCCTGAACATTATAAAGAGCTAATTTTGTTGTTATTCTTCTTACACTAATAAATTGTACTGAAAATAGTATCTTAATAGTCTGACTAAAAAGTTTGGTAGATTAATCGGTTGCCTTTCAGCTGAAGGATTAAAGGTTTAAAAAATATAATAAAATTGAAGGAACGTACCAATCATATATATATAGCTTAACCTAATGATGGGTGGGAGGTAATCTAATGGTTACCCGAGTTTTAATCCCACTAAATTTTTTCATTTACAGGGATAAACATGTATTTCCTATACAATCTTAATTTTACTTATTTTTTTGTATTATAAATCAAAAGTTATAATTCCCTCTTATTATAAGGTTAATAATCGTATGTCCTCTATAATAGCAATAGTTACACCTTTATCAAACGCAACATACTGTAAATCTGATTAAGGAAAAGCATTAGATAGGCAGCAGTATTCTGTATTTTTTCACCTAAATAGTGAACATGTATATCCGTTCTCATTAAAATTGCATATTAACATCATACCAAGAGTGGCACTGATTGAATTATTTTGAAAAAATCAATTTCAATAAAAAATCATAGATTGTTTGACTTAAACATGTAAAAGTTTCAATACAATAATTAATCCTCAAAACAAGTCAAATTTTTGTCATTTAAAACTCGGGAATTTCCATCAATTATTTATTCCATTATAAGTATGAAAAACATAAAATCACTTTTTCTCCTAATACTTAAAAAAGATAAAGACATGGGTAAGCAAATACATCAATTTTCTAGACAGAGAATATAGATTATTAAATTATTATGTGCAAAAGGATTGCATAGCACAGTATGACAAAAGATACATCAAAACTCAATAAAAATAATAAGCGATATTTACCTGGTTATGCTCATTATAATATGTGAGGTACGAATCCCTGAGTAACTGCATTCCCACCACAGCAAATATGAAAAGGACAAGGAAGAGAACAAGAGTCAGATGCCAAAGTTGACCCAAAGTCCGACCGATTATTCTTAAAAGTTTGTTAAGTGTCGGCCACTGCTTGGCCAGCTTTAATATTCGCATCTAAAAATAGAGTTTTTTTGTTACCCAGTTTCATTGAAATACGTAAAAACTTAATAAACAAAATTAGGATTATACAGATTATCAATTAGGATTATACAGATTATCAATTGAATTTGATTCAATTTTAAGTACTTTAATAATTTGGGATTATTATATCCATGGCCACAAAACATAATACAATTAAAAAGTGCTTAATTGACATTACCACATTATTATTAAAAATAAACCTATCAGAATAGCTATATTTTATTTTACAACTAAACTAACCAATCTGAAGGCTCTAAAAACAGAAAGTCCTTGAGTGGATGAAATCAACAGTTCAAGAAGACTGAATAAAACTACCACAGCATCAAAAACATTCCACCTCTCCTTAAAATATGTGTAAGGACTCAAACCGATGATCTTCATCAGCATTTCAACAGTAAAAACAATAGTAAAAAACTGAAAAACATAAGTATATAGGTGGTTATTTTCAATATTTTGTTAATGGCCACTTATGTGTAATTAGTGGTAGTTTTAAAAGGACACAGTAAGAAATAATAAAGTTTACGCAAGAACGCTATTGTTAGGCGGTTAGTTGTAGAAAAGTTTCTGCTTAGTTTTTAATTTCATTAAAATTATAAATGTTAATATGACTAACAGGAATAAGAAAAATTAACTGAACTGTACAAAGCTGTTACATGCTAAAAATAAAATGCACATTTTAAACATTAGCAACATATACTTAGCGCAAATGCACCAGCTATTTTTTTCATCATACCAAATGGATTTACAGTTGCATAAAGGACTGAAATATTCTTACCACATTGGCTTGATCAAGAAGTTTTGAAAACCAGGTTTCCATTGGATGATGTTCCAGTGACATAAACAATGTGTTTAAAGCAATGCATAAAGTGATCACAAGGTCAGTAAATGGGTTGAGAACAATTTTTCGAACTTTTCGTTGAATTTTCTAAGCAAATAATGATAATTAGAAAAAAATAACAATTGGCGGACTCAAATAAGATAATCGCTGGATTTTCAGCGCCCGGATACTGCAAAACGTAAAGACAGTGCTTTCAAAAGGTAAAGCAAATTTTTGGGACAAACAATCATTTGTTAAAGACAAACTTTGTACAACCAACCATATTCCACTGAGTTATGGTCTTAATTATAATATTGTTTACTGTCACAATTGACTATGAAGTGACTAATCTATTGTACCTATAAATAGAGCAGCAAAAAAGTAACACAAAAAAATCTATGAATCAATCAAAGGAAATATATTATTTTCAATTTAATTTGTTTTTAAATCAAAGTATTTAATCACTTACCGACCAACTGGCAGGGCAGCATCTCCATTTGCAGAAAGTGTTTACAAAAGCGCGGGACAATTTTCGGTATTTATCCTTTACTCTTTTATTCTTTAGTTTCCATTTTTCTCTTTTTGACTTTGCCGTACTCTCTGAAAACAAAATGCCATAAATGAAAAAATAATGAGTACTGGTTCAAAAATAAAAACACACCAAGTTGATTCAGCATCATTGTAGTATCTTCCATTTTATCTTCCAATTGAACAGCGTTATAGGAATTCTGGTACTGAAAGTTAAAATAAGGATGTTAAGTAAACTTAATTTTGTATGTAAAACTTTTCCACTGTATCCACACAAAGACTATTATCATAAAGCTCACTACCTTTAAAAAATTATTTACATGATCTACCTGTGTAAAACCAATAAGCATTATAACAAAGTATTAAAAATAAAGTAACACAGTTCTATGATACAGAGATTTCAAGGCATTACTACATGACTACCCTTGAAACAATAAAACCAATGTTTATGTCCGGCCAGTTAGTTTGGTTGCAGGTACGAAACTGGTCGCTAGCTAGTTGGTTGTGTCCTAACCCGACGGTAGGCGCGAGGTGATCTGACGATTGCTCGAGTGTTAACCCCCTTAGTTTTTTTCATTCACGGGGATAAACATGAATATCCTATCCTATCCTAATATTAAACGTACCTAACTTTTCACATGTTACACGACAGTGAGATAGAATTGCATTTCTTTGAAAAATATGTAACACCACATACCTCGTAATACTTTCCATCCTCCGAAATCACTGCTATGGTGTGGTCTTCTTCCTTCTCTTGAGAAATAGAAACACCTGTGAACTTTTCCGGCGAGGGGTTGACAGGAGACAGTAGATTGTTGTTTGCTTGAAAATATTCTGCTGGTCCCATACCTTTATTAAAATATTTTTTAAGAATAATGAATGCTTATTGAAATATTTTTTAAGAATAATGAATACATTTTTAAAGCATAGATATTTTACCATATTTGTTATCCGAGATATAGTAATCACAATCCTCTTCTGCATCAGTAAAGTTTGGTTTCTTAGAATTCGATGTTGTAAAAACCGACAGACCCGCCCCAACACTAAAAGACCGATTTCGGTGTTTATTCTGTGTTACTGGGGGTGGTGCGCTCCTTTCTTTACTTTTTTTCTCAACAGTTGGAAGCTGTAGTTGCATTGAAGAAGCACTTAACCTGTGATCACGGTTCCTGGTGGGCTCAAGTAAAGTTGTATTCAACTTTACAGAATTATCTGACGGATGATCTATCACGTTGATTAAAGGAAGGCGCAGAGAAGATTTTTGAGACAATTCACATTCATTTTGTGCAACCTCTGCTTCAACAATCTGTAATTAAAATAATGTTTATAGTCGAATAACCAATTTTTTCTCAAAAGGTGACACAGTAACCCACAATTCGGCAAGACGTGTGTCTTTTCATAAATGTTTTTTTTTTATTTGCTCACGCTTATATCTTGGTATTCAATGTTAAAATATACGATAAATTTATGTATAACTTTTTAACTAGTCATATGCAAAGTTCAGTGGAGGTGTATTGGTAATCTATGTCACATAGGATCTTCATGTTTATAGTGAATGGAAAACAAAGGGGTTAACACATTTAACATGCAATTTTCAAATCACTTAACACCCTCCGTCGGTCTACAGTAGCTATTTTAGTAAGTTCTTGTGTGATTCATACAATCCGTTAATTCAGTAGAACCCATTTACTTTGTTCCAAATCGTACCGTCCCGACTCGGTTAAAAGTTTTATCCTACGGTATGTGAATGTGGACTTTCATTTGCTGGGAATACCCTAAAATGCTTTTTTTTACAAAATAATAACATTAAAAAAGTAACCTGTTCGCTTTCATTATCACCCCAAGCTGAAGATGTTTCACTCAATCTTCGAACAGGAAGTAAAGATGGAAAAAAATGCTTAGAATTGGAGCAGCCTGAAGAAAAAACAAGGTGTGTCAGTAACCATTCAAGGTACCAATTTAATAAAAGATTTTGATATTATCACCTGGATTGTTACATGCATGTTTTCCCACTGCATTTTGTTTTGAGCAGATTTTACAGAGACCATAGGACACAACGGAAGATGTTTCGCTGGATACTGATAATCGTCCACGAGAAAAAGCTGAGTTGACCGAAAGAAAATTAGAGTTGGCCGAGAACCCAGAACTTCGCCTGTCCTTTTCCCTGTCACTGTCGATCTCAGTTACTATTAAACGAATGTTCGGCAACGCTGCACCCCCATTGTGAGTTTTCGGGCACTCTTGGGTTTCCAAGTTTATTGGGGATTTTCGGCGGTATCTTCGACGCCTGCCTTTGCTTGTCGGGCGACGTCGTTTCCTTGTACCAGCGTCGCCGTATTGGTACATTGAACTGTCATCAGAACATGTACAGGTATCTGAACTCGGTATCCTTCGAGATCTAATACTAAAAGAAGGGATAAATGGATCACAATTTCTTAATAACAAAAATTATTAACCAAAAAAATTAAAATTAAAAAAAAATTATGAATGTATATGAACAATAATCACATAACGCACAAGTCTACCTGTGTCGAAAGGAGGAGCTACGGCGCGATCGAGGATGCTGAGGTTTAAATCGCGGACGCCGATATGACGCCTCTTCATCACTAGGTGTTGGGAGAGTATTTCTTGATGACATTTGGGAGCGGAGCCGCATTCTGAAAATAAAGTACTTTAACGATAATAGCTGATAAGCTGTATATAAATAAAAAGACAATATTTTGTTTTCTAGAGTGGTGCAAGATAATGCAAATATACTTGGATGATTTTCCGAAAGATAACCTTTAGTATTCGCATCAAGGAATATTAATAGTACTGATTAAGGCTATCATTCTATCGGAAAACAAACTATGAATGTGCATTTATTAATATTTAATGCGAGGTGTCCCCATTCATAGGCACGCGTACTTGCGTCGTTTCCGTCTGCACGATTCCCTGTAGCCGAAAGGTGAGGGCGAGAGAGTGGGGCTGGAATTGCCATCGTTGGACATCGAGCGCGGCTCGTGGCAAGCTAACGACGTAGTGATGAGGCCAAGCTTCCAACGTCCGGTTTCAACGTCGATTTCACTGCTGTGGGCTTCACTACACGACTCATTCTCATCACTTTCGCTCATGTCACTGCCCTATAGTCGTGGTGTCACAGGGATGATTACTTAATTAGCCTTACAAAGCGACGATTTGTAACGTCTTTTGGACAAAGCTTAAAACAGCAACTATACTTAACTAACCTCCTGTTCCCTTTTCTCAGCTTCCCGTTCCTTTGCTTCCTGTAAAAATGAAGTTATTTAATCAAACCACTCTTTTAAATACTTTTGTTAACACTGAATGGCATTTTTTAATTTGCATTTTTGATTTAGATGGCATTTGTGCATCATTTAAATGGATTTTCATACGGCACCAAATGTGATGTTCTGTAGGCGTCTTAATAATGGTACGTAAATGTTTTTTACTGGGTATGCAAATTAGGGAGCACCCAATCTTGGTACGGTTAGAAACAGAATGTGACAAGCTTCACATTAGCATTTTTGTTTGGCTCTGTGGCCAATCCCCAACCCTTCCCAATATACCCGTCCCGCTCATGTAAGTGACACAAATATCCCTTAGTCCCTCTTCTCACTATCCCGCAGAATAGTATGTTGTTCCGCCCCGCTGTCCAGCAGATTAGTGAAACCCGGAAATGTTTGCTAAAACGCCTCATGAATCCATGGACACAACCGTAGCCGTGTACGACGACGTGATAATCAGACACTTACCAGCTCTTCTTCTTCAACTACGGCTTGCTGTTCTTCGTACGCCATATAAACCACAGCAAGAATTAGATTGACAAGGTAGTACGATCCAAGAAGCACCACCAAAATGTAGAAGATGGCGTACGTTTTTCCGATAGTATGTAGAGTCTGTTACATAGACATATATATTTCAATAAAGCCAACAATAATTACGTTTAAATATACGTACAAGGTAATACAACCGACTCCATGAATCTAGGGCGACCAGGCGAAATGACGTAAGAAAAGCAAGGAAAAAATGATCAAAGCTGGTATATCCAAAGTCGGGATTATCTCCGGCTTCGTTACAAGTGTATCCAAGAGGACACATGTCGCTGGAATGTAAAAAATCAATACAGTTGACATTAAAATATTACAATTGTTGTAGATATACAGCCTACACTTACTCGTGCCCGATTGCGCAGTATATGGGCTCAGCTGATGGCCTGTTGGATGAAAGTGGGAAATAATACAGGCCCGTTGATGGTTCAGACATGCAGTAATTTTCAACGTCGTTTTTCCATGCTTTACTGCTTTGAGCTTTCGGGTCCATGACATAAATCAGCAGGTCGTTCGAAATCGACGAGTTGTCTGGTATTGCGATCCGAAACAACATCATTCGATACCGGTGCTGCCACTTTGCAACACTCATGTTACCGAAAGTTAAAGCAGGTAACCAGCGCCTTTCGTTATGTGTAAATCGAAATTCACCTCTTGATTTATTACTCGTTACATCTTCTAATGAAGAACCGTTTAATTTTCTTTCAAGACACACAGTATCTGCCACGTGCACCTGCACAGTAACATTGTATTTGGATGGACTTTCAAAGTTTCTTGGGTTACTGGTGCTATAATTCCAGTTTCCCTGACTCAAGGCATCATTTATTTGACTGGAAATATGTAGCCCCGCTTTATGCAGAAGCGATGCTCGGACCGAGATATTTAGGTGTAGAGTTGATTGAACACTGCACACCGGTTCTGACGCGTTTAACATACTTGCCAACGTTTTGTTGGACAAAGTTAATATCCTTGTTATAAAATCAGCATCTTCCATACACCAACTTGTCCCATCGCACTCTGGAAGCGTCCTTAACGTGTTGCAGTTTTCTTGCTGCTGGTAAAGTGGTGTCATTGCACTATGACTTGAAGAAACTTTACTGTTTGTGCTCGTATTATAGTCTTGCAAGGTAGATGTGAAGTTATTTATATCCATGTCCCAATTAAAAATATCCTGACGACGGTCGATAGCATACAGCGCGTTCGGTGCCAAGTCGAAGGTTCCGGAGTTCAGAACACATTTCTGCCGCAAGGTACCGTGAAAGAGCTGATAGCCAATGAGAGCGAAGACCGACACGCAGAATACTGTCAAGGCGACAGCGTCTTTCAGCGCGTGAATTGATCTCAACAAAGCCTTCACTATTCCTCGTAATCCTGCAAATGGCCACACACAGAGTTATTATGAGATAATTGCAGTCAACTGTCAGATAAACTTAACATGCTCCTGATGCAATCAGCTAATTAATTCGGCAAATGAAATTATGCGTTCTCAAAACATTTAAACTGATCCACAGACGAAACGTAATGTGAAAAAATGAAAATTGCACGCAATAAAAACGTTTGAGGTTTATTTATGCATCGTTTTAACGTGTTATTTTAATATTTTATAAAATGTCATTAACTCGATTGATGCCGTAATAAAATCATTTTTAATTGGGCGTGCTGATCACCGTGACTTCATACGAAATGACGCATGTGTGTTGTGAATAGCATGCAATTCACTGGTATGACCAGTTAAAATGTTTATCGTAACGATGTCGTTGGTCATTGATCAAGGAATCGACAATCGATGATAAAACGATATCGTCGTTGACCGAAATCAATGTTTTAAATATGAAGCCAACGGTCCGGTAATGTTTTAATAGTCGTTTGATTATAACCCAAGCAACTGAAGCGTCATTGCTTGTCCCGCTGGGCCGCAAGTATTATAGCCAGTTGCGCATATCAAAAGATGGCACGCAAGCTCATTAATAAAATATATGTTCGACATACAAGGAAATCGGCGGTGACATACCTACTATATACATCCGTTTGGCAGAACTTTTCAACGTTGCGAGCAGTGGACACAGAGCACCGGAAAAAATCTTAACAAGATTAATTTACTCACCAGGCACGACGGACATGGTCTTGAGCGCCCGCAACACGCGGAAAGTCCTGAGAACGGCAATCTGTCCCAACATAGTGGATTGGAGTATCGCTTTTATTATCTCCGTCGCAACCCTAAGAAATGTAAGAGGCTTTGGTGATTCAACCGCCAGAGTACTTAGTACGTCTGCAGCCTACGCTCAGGGAAATATGCCACTAATGACGCTTATCTTGATATCATATGGGAGAACGAATAATTTCAACTAGTAGTCATAATGAAGTCATGCACACTTACGCCGATACTATGACGATAAAGTCCAGCCAGTTCCACGGGTCCCTGAGGTAGGAAAAGTTGTGCAGAACAAATCCGCGAGCGATAATTTTCACTGTGGCTTCTGCTATGTAGATTGCAGTGAAAACGTATCTGCGTAAAAAATTAGGTTTCCTTCTTAATATATGGCTATTAATCACTTCCATACTTTTTAATGTTTCCAGATAAAAAAAGCGAATTCTTAAATTTTAAAAAAGAAGTTTTATCAAATGATAATCGTTAATGTTGTATGTTTTTAACTATACAAACGTTTTTTAAGAAACCTAATTAGTAAATGATACTGAGATATTGTTATACTCACTCTAAATAGTCATCGATCCAATGTGGCGGGTTCTCCAGTACCATACATGCGCAGTTGAACATGATGACCAGCATTATAAAGTTGGAGAACATGGGTTTTATAAAAAGGTTGATAGCTGCTGTTCGTAGACGGCTGTTTTGCCCCAAGAGAAAAAGCGACTCGGCCTTGCTGAAGCGAAATATTGAACCGTGCTCGTTCACAACGATGTAAGTCTGGAAAAAAAATATAAAACGTTTTAATGCAGCCATAATAATTGTTAATATCTTTATATGTGTCACTTTAAAAGCATCGAGTTAGAAAGAGCCAGAAAACCCACAACGGCGTGAATGCGGAGAAGTAAACCGTCGATATTGTGCACAAATCTATACCTCTCCATCAAAACGTTTCTGTAACTTCTTCATTACTGCAGACACAAGAACAAAACTTCTGGCAACTGCTTCGCGCCCCTGCCAAGTTCGTCTTCTTTCTACTAGTTTTCGCGCAGTCCTTTCTCGAGCAGATCCCTTTCTGAGTTTTGAACGATCTTTTCTTTTCACGTTTGAGGTTTTCCTCCCACCCCGTGAAGCCATTGACTTTGAAACTACCATGTTTACTGGTCTATGTACTCTTTTTTTTTCATTAAATTATTTCGTTTATTAGTTTTCGTGGATAACTTCTGACAATAGTATTTTCCTCATATGGTGCATTTTTGCGTCAATCGACAGGACGGTAAAATCCACTGCGAAATAATTGACATGTCTTTAAAAACACAGCAATTTCGTTGTTGTTGACAGCTTGAAACTCTTGATCTAACAAAACGTGCAGAACCAAAATATATTATTATTTTTACAAAAGGGGAATTGGTTAAAATTGATTGCTCTGTCCACGGTAGAATCAAACCCTGACTGAAGAAAATACATATATACGTAAAAATGCGTATGGGGAGTCAAGCGACAGATGGATCAAACGATAACATATAGATTCCTGCAGCATGGGCCGATAAAAAAGGTCAAAAGCCGAAATTAACTTATTCTACATGTACGTCCTTTTACAAATGTAACGTACACTTATGCCTCTGCATTTATCGTGCAAAATAAAAAGCTAGCTCACTATAACTACCATAAAACTGCCAAAAGAGTTAAACGATCCTAAAATTATAGTGTTGCCAAATTGACGAAATACTGTATGAAAAAGTGGAGCTAATAGTTTGAAGAAACGGAAACACTTCCAGAATCACTTAATATTGCGATGGCGACTAAAGCTTTTGATCGGCAGTGGGGTGCGATAAAGTGATATAAACAATTGGTGGAATGGCGCGCGTTATGCCCCATGCAATATTTCCATATGCTGAAAATTGGGATCGCTATGCTTTTAGCGAAAAACAACATTTCAACAAATGCTGTCAATATAAAGGTATAACTCATTTTTGCTACTTAGTAATGGGCAAAAACATGACATCCGGCCGAAAGAATGCGCTGAAGAAGACGACGAAAAGTGAAAAAGTAGATTAAATTTGGAAAATGAAAACTCTGTTTTGAAATTATAATCAAAGCGTAACATAATTTAGAGCCATTTCGCAAAGTAAGGAACCGAATATAGCACCAACAAATAAAAACGTGCTGAAATGATCATTCATGCCAAGAACTGTATTTTAGTAATATTCCAGCGAATATTTCCAACATCTTGCGCAATTCCAACATCTCGCGCAACTTTTAGACATAATAGACATCGCCGAGCTATGCTAATACGACATTATTAAGTCAGTTGGTAAGTACAACTTTATTCGAAGTACTAGTCGTTAAAAGGAAGCAACGTTTTTCAATCAACTAAACGGTTCGGCTCGGGTGATTGTAAAAGTAAAATGGTTAAAATCTTTATAGGCACATTCTATTTGACTGGCGCCAACCGCATTAACGCCACCCCAAACGTAGTGGAGAAGGGAAGAAATTTTGGCGTAGACTTCGATTGGTTTCACTACTCGAGTGACTCGGCTGGGTTAATAAAATGGAGATCCGCTGGGAAAATGTGCTCGTATGTTTTTAACGATCATTTCGACAACTTAAAAATAAGCGAACGAAAATATAATAAATTTTGTAGATATAAACCACACTTAACTGTGACGATTGTACACTAAACAAAGTAAATACAACATTTTTATTGTATATCTGTTTTAAACTAATATAGTTTAGTTAAATTCTACACTTTAAGAAAGACTATATAATATTAAACTGGTCGTTGATAATTGCAGTCTTATTAACTGAACATGGATTAAATTTGCGCTATAAAACACATGGTCTGAAGTTTATCACTATATATTCCAAGCACCGAGTTTCGTAATCTTCCTTACTGAGCTAGGCCTTTATGCAACTGATCGGTGGTGAAGCGTACGTATGTAGAGATCTTCACCGAACGATTACGATCAATATACACTGGAAAGCGCATTCCATATATCGCATTTTAAACACAACCAGCCCACTACCAGCTTAATCTTGGCTCACTGCGATGCAAACCTGCAAAGTGACTTCAACATTTCGGAGAGGGAACACTCGCCGGCAATTTATTAGATAAAACAAGTAGCACTTGGTGTCCGCTTATCTTACAATGCTCAAGAACTGACGCATATGAGTATGTTGACAACGGTATCCTATTTGCTACCGTTGTTTCCGTTTGATCGTAATGCTTTTGATTTTTAGGCAAAAAGCGTAACAAAGCGAATGATCTGACTACCGAAAAACGCACCCGATCTGCGGAGTCCAAAAACTGGTAACTTATACCAAATGTATGTCATACGAAAACGCATAAACAACCATGAAGCACTATCGATAGAGAATGGGAACGAAATACTCATATCTTGCACGTGTTCTACTGATGGGCATTATTAATATGTCAGTATATCGTAGATGAGTAGAAAATTGCCAATAGTTAAGCTCATTTAAAACCGCGTGGTAATCTAAATGCTGTAATTGTTATGTACAGTGACTGTTATCAGTGTTCAAAGACTCGTAAATTTCCCTATTTATTTATCCTATTATCATTCAACTTGAAATCGAAACAAACCAATCATATATACGGTTGTATGCGGTAACGCTTCAAAGACTTAAATTTCAAGACATTGTTTTACCTAAGTTTTACAACCTCGAGTATACAAAATAAATATGCGACAGGTTTTCCAAGCGCGTACTTTCGCCATCGCTTTAAATATTGCCGTTTTTAAAACTAGTAGATTTCTATTACCGAAGTCATTGGGATTAAGAATAAACGTTTTTCTAGATATTATTCTGTTTGTTCTTTATTGATAAAAAGTGTGACACCGCACTATCGAAACGATCAAACATATATTAAACAATATACATTTTGAACCTATTTAACCATGAATTAACGACACCGTCACGTTACACGGCCTCGACTTCAGCATGGAGAACCACATTAGATATAAATTGTTCACTGTAGAGCGATGTTTTTGCTACCGGTACTCAAGACTACGTGTGAGATTAAACTAACATTGTCTTAGACCGTGACCTTGGTTCCGCAAATTTTATAGGGGCGCAGGGCATAAAAACCGAAAAGTCGGTGAACCTTGGTGCGAAATTAAAGACATGAAACGACAGGGTGGGAGAAAACTGTCAAAGCACACCGCACCGATGCGAATTAGAGAGAAACGCAAAATTAATTTCGGTCTGCCCATATAAACATACCTTCAATACAGGGGCCGATTGTTATGATTTTCGCCATTAATCATGTTATGGGAACAGAATAAGTTTTGGTAGCAGGTTCGAAGGTTAAATCAGCTAACGCCACAAAACCACTGCCGTAATTGTAATGCTACAAAACAACCTCAAACGCACCGGGTGTTGCTATTCAACAGCATTTTTGTGTAGGAAACAATGCGAAAGGGAAGTCATTAATCTAATTCGGATAATCCGGCGATTAGGCGTTAGGATTTAGATCGATTATAACCGACAGCCTTGTGCTGGACTCGTTTCGATTTCGTAAAACTACACCAAGGGGTTACATCTTGCCATTTATCAAGATTACAGTGACATTTTTAAAAACAAACAGACAAAATATTATCATGATAGTGGGTATATATTTAGAAAATGTATTGGCAAACCGCGTATACTAAATTTTACTAAATTAAATAATGAAAATGAATAAGAAGAGTTTGAATCATCGTTTAAGTTACCCTTACATGGATGAGACCTTCAGTTTACATACACTGCCTTAACCATAAGCCTATCGCAGTACGACCAAACATGCGCCATAACATTCATCCATTGACAAGATGTTTAACAGAAATGAAGTGTAATTTGAATCGCCTAAGGTGTTTGTTCGTGTAGTTATATTTAGCATGCTGATAAACATAAAAAAAATCCATCTATTTACAATCACAAATCTACAATCCTTTTACATACTCAACTGGTATTTCTTTTTATATTGCAACGTAAGGCTATACTAATAGCATTACTTTTTCGTAATTGCTTTTGTGAACTATCGGTTTTACTGCTAAGTTAGGACAAAACTAATGTTTTCAGAATCTAACTGCGCCACAATCGTTTTCGACTTTAAAGTTGTGGTTTGTGCACAAATGCATAAACTATAGATTAACACGCGAAACCACTTAATAGCATCTGGATATTTGCGATTAAAAATTAAGTGTCTGCTACAGGTCAGCTGGGCATTGCGGACTAAATAACGTATGAAAAATGGCCCTACTCACTAATGTTGCGAAATTTAGCCCCTTTCGAGCCGGTAATACAACAATATAAATTAGACCTTACGTCACAATTCAAGAGCTACTATTTACGGAAGAGAATTTTTCCAGTACGCCCAAGGTTGACTTTCTATCGCCGGGTGGCAAGTGATGACTTTGTCGCACGAGTGAAAGTGTAAGAGGCAGCCTTAGATGACCAGAGACGATTCGCCCCACCCATCACCCATTAGTGATTTGCTAATGTAGCAACAGCAGACATTTAGCGGGATGTAAGTGGCAAACTCACGGCTCATAATTAAACTCAAAAAGACGGAACGTTCCGGTTATGACACTGGAGAAATTCTCCGTTATTTAAAAAAAGCTTGGTCAGGCCCACATTGTATTATTTATTGACTAAAATCTTTTTACTTAAATTGTACCGCCCAAAGCAAACAATTTTGGTGTTGAGAAATATAAATCCAATGGGTGCCATTGCACGGGTTAAACTCCCACGCCGCGTGTTTGCGATTTCGAACCACCGTCCAGTGAACCGAACGGCATCTTATCTGGAATCTGTAGACGTTTTCGTGGCGGCTGGGGCGAAGTAATTTTGCCTGCCTGAGGCGAAACTAATTGGCAAAGGTACAAGCTCGACTAAAAATGGAAAAGGCATTACACCGGTTTTCGATACGCGGCCTGTTTTTAATTGTTTATGGAACTAATACCCATTTCATGCATGATAACCGTAGCAAAACAAAAGAAAACTCAGATGAAAGATATATTTAAAAAAGTCTGACTTGGAAACCGTAACTAAACTGATCAACAACAAATTGATAAATACATAAAATTGCTAAATGGTCTGATTGTTATAGACTTCTAACCTTTTATAATCTAAATAACTTAAAAACATTAACTGTCTCTTTCTTTAACGAAAAACAACAACTTTAGGTTTAACTCGTTTCAGGTTCAGATGGCGTATTACCAATAAATAAAGGGTTTTAAGTTTAGGCTGCGGATTTAAGCTTTAATTTTAAATTGCTAAAAACACTAAAATTTCTTGTGTCAGATTTGAAGGACACTTATTTGTGCGAGGTCAGTTTGCAGTGGGGAGATAGGGAGAATAATTGGTTGAATACCTCCTTTAGCAAAGCTGATAATTAAAATCGATTTCGTCAGTGTGCAATGCATATAAGGAGCAAAGAGCAAACAGGTTCGGTGTAATGTACATTTTCACGGATATCAGCCAAGTCTCGGTGGAGTCTTGCAATGTTGGTCCTACCGCGTGGGGTCACGACGAAGCATATGACTATGTGGGTGTTGGATTCGATTTTTACCCTTACCACTTTTTGCGCAGATAGGTCCGTGGCAAGGCACGCAACGAACTTTGAGTTGATACCGTTTGTTTAAAAGGATCGAACTAAAATTATGTCATCCAGTATATACTACACTGTATATCTCTGGCAGTCCTACTCTGGGCATGAGGTAATACAACGACAATAAAACGTTTCGTTGTCCCACCATGTGGATACAAATTTGGATCCTATTGTATATCAAAGTGCTTTACAAATAAGAGAAATACAATTATTTAAAAACATACCTTCTCCTCGTAGAATTCATCGGGGTCCTCAAGGGGCTTCCCCGCACAATCGGGAAATAGGTATGTTTCGTTGTCTCTTCCCAAATATCCTGGGAGTAGTTTCCCCTCTTTTAGTTCCGAAACAGGGGGCGTCCCTCCCCCACTCGCCACACTAAGGATTCCTTTCATCAGCGATTTTCTGTGCGATTCCCTCCCGAGTGCATTCCTCCGATCGCCAACTGCGAAAACAATGTAAAATCAATGTGTTTTCAACAATATCAGCTCGTCACTGTTTATTATATGGGTATATTCATATACGAAATTTATAAAAGCAAACATAAGTAGTTTAAGAAATGGCCGACTAAAACTGGTCATATAATTTCACCAGTTTAAGTAGATACAATGCACACATGAAAACTAGTAAGTAAGCTACCATAATCCGATTAATTTTAGCAGGTAATGACTAGATTCAAAAAGTTTTCAAAAGACTTGACTTTGATTCGATCGTTACTTGAGAAACACGTTGACTACGCTAAAATAAGCAGTCGCATTTCGGTCGTTTTATCAGACGTGATAAATTTTACCATTAAAGGTCTGCGCCTTGACTTGCCGGTACCTTTCAAGATTTGAGCTTTGCCCTGTGTTATGCTGACTTACCTTAAGAATTGCAAAATTTGTTAGCTAATAAACATAGTTTGTTAAACCAGTATTTTTTGGTTGTTTTAAAAGTTAAAACTCAATAACCTACCAAAGTGCAAATTGCAATACGATTTAACATTTCCCAAACAACTTTATCATGTCTCTTTTGTCGACGCCATAAACAATATAAATGCACAAGGTTACTTGCCAGGCATGCGTTTAGAAAGTAGTGCGTATTTACCTGATTAGATCGGCTTGCGGTATAATGTTTATACAATATATGCCAAATTGCGTTGGTCAAAATGACTCGCTTTTTAAACACACATAGTGCGATAAGCGCTAAAATCCGACAATGAGGACCCACTTTGACTTAAAACACTTATTACAACTGTAGTTTGAGTCATTCATTAAAACAGTAAAGCAATAAAGCTTACATCAGTTTGAATTTAATAATTAATTTACATTGGAGGTGTGAAATCCTTCCGAGCGGGATTGATTTCATGTATTGACAAACGTTTATTGCATTGATTTAAAGTCTTCACGAGCTAAGTATTTTGGCTCAATTAATTGTGACAGCTAGAAAACCAACCAGAAAAAGGATATTAAGCTTTTTATGATTTAAGTTGGACTTGAAATTTTTTGTTGATTTTCTAATAATTACCTTCCACTCAAAAATTACTGACAGAATTCTGTCTTTTTTAAATTGAAGTCACCTTATTATTAGATGTATAGCGAAGTTTGCGTAAGAATTATGGAGTTAAGATTAATGTTTGCGTTTTGTCTTTTGTACAAGGTCCAGACCACAACTCAACACTGCCCACTTACGACTGTTTTTAGATCGACAAACAATTCTTTTTTGCTGTGGTAGAATTTGTTAATAAAATATAGCGAAGGATACTCACCAAACACAAAGTTAATTAGAAGATCTAATTTCCATATAGGATATTCTTGAATGCGACGCGTTCCTTGAATAACCATTGTTCTTGCGGATCAGTAAAACTATTCAACCATTCACTTTCTGTCCATATATATAAATATGTCTTACTTGTCACTGATTTCAGCTACCTAATTTTTTTCGTTGATGCTAGGTAATTTAAAAAAATGAACAACATTAGCGGAAGCACAGAAAAGGTAAATCTGATTATAAAAACAACTTAAGCAAAAAATCGATGCGCGACCTTGGACTTGTAGGAACAAGCTCTTCCTGCAAAGTGTATGTCGAGCAAAGCTAACAATCTAATATCGCAGTAACATAAGCACTTAAATAAAAAAGGTATTCGTGAAGCTATTGACTGTGCGAAGGAGCATGTTTCATGTTTATGGATTTCAATTTGTTCAAATTCAATGGACTTCCTAGAGATTAACCATGCAAAACTGTCGAAATTGCGATATTTAATAAAGGCAGCTCTTAGGATGGATTTCAAACATCACATGAATAATACAGCAGTTAATATTTCACAGAGCATATTCCTTGATTGTGTAAACCAATAAGGAGGAATGCATCGGCAAATCTCCTTGACAATATGTTATTGTAATATACGAAGTACCTTATAATTATTTGAGCTGAAGTCCACTAAATCCGGATTTACGTCAAACGGAACGAATAAATTATCCTTAGTATCTAGGTATCCACTAAACGTGACTTCTGCATATTTACAGTGTGGTCTAAAATTACATCTACCTTGCCAGATCAAAATAAATATTTCATGGAATCTGCGTCAAAAATCACTTCAGCCATGTTGAGATCGCCAGCAGGGTGGCCCCATCCGGCTTTAACAAGAGCAGCGATTAAACATTAAAAATTAACCGAGAAAACACAGGTCGATTGCGAACTTCTCCTGACATGACTGATTGACGAAATGAAGTTAATAAATGAGACGTGTGTTGGGATTTCTTCCAAGAGCTTAGGTTACAATCTACAGATCTTTAGGTTTCTTATCTATCTGGTTACCTTAGAAGTCGTGCTAATTAGGCTTTTGGTTTTTGGCTTTTGGCTAAGTACTTATTCCTTGTTTTAACATTAATCCAGGAATTAAAGGATAATAGAGATAACCACCAATTACACCATTTTTTTCAATATAATTCTAAATTTATAGCTTCGTTATCTTTTTAAGGATTTAAAATAAATTTATATAGTTGGACAGTTGAAACTCAATGTCGTCATATTTACTTTATTAAAAATTTTAATTTCATTCGGTCAAAATAGGATCCATTGACATCTTGAATTAACCACGTTAGAAGGTATTGATTATGCATCGATAAATTGAGTCTTTTGGTGTTGTAGATGGCTTGTTGCGCACACAAATTTGCTTTTAGACGACCATACTTGTGCCAAAGGCGTGCGTAATTGGCATGATGCCGGCGGTTTTTAACCGCGATCAAAATTAGCCAGGGAATCTTCAACGATGCATTGCGATGGCATAAAAATACATAGCGTCACTTTGTCAGACGGGTGCTTGGGATTTTACATTAATATTTGATGTTTGTATATTAGCCTCGCAGTGGCTGACCTTGCCCACATCGATTGGGTGTTAAAAAACGATTTTGCTGTAATGGTCGACGGTCAACACCATAGATAGAAGTCTAGAGAAGAAATCAAAGAAATCCTATGGTATGGTGGGTTCGCAATAGCCATAGCATTTGTACCGTTGCTATACAAACATACTCGGTGTCACGGGTAGCTTAACTTAACCTCATATGAGCAGAGGATATGCTGTAAAACTATTGTCAAGCTTATAAACGAATTCGTACTAGGCCGTCTCGATAGTTTTACATTATTTTGGATTTCCTTATTGCCAATTAGCAGAATCCTGGTCGTAGAAACTCCTGAGATCTTGTTATTTGTAAACTACATCAACATGGTGCTATCTGTCCTGTCTCAGGTTTTTCCTTCTTATATTTTTATTCTGACAGTACCTGTATACTGCCTTCTGTTTTAGCCATGACTTGACTAAGAGAAAGTCACCGCGGTCACGGCATGCAAACCACGGAATGCGTCGGCATACGATTACCAAACAAACCATACTCGAAATAGATGACAGGTATACTCGAGGTCTGTCCACCACTGCGCCGCTCGCATATTGCGAAACATTGAAAATGTACGTGCCTTCTGGCTCGTGCAACACCAAGTTCGCGATCGCTACGGCGTTGTAAGCACAGTGTTGTGGGATGGGCAACTATACGAGCTGGCCTCGTACCTATGTCCAACATTCACCTGATAAATTGATCAAAGGCGTTGGGGCATGTCGCTTCTAATTGGAGTCGCGAATGACATGGCGACGCTACAAACGACTTCTGGAAGCAAGGATCAATAACTTGAGAGAATTTTTCTCTAGGGATAACTCGGCTAAAATTAGCGTTACTTAAGCAAACAAACGTTTCATTTTCCCAGGCACTGCAAATTAGCATTACCAGGTGTAAAATACAATGATTGATCCAAACGTGGTCCGAAATCAAATCAAATTAACAAAGCACTGACGCATGCCATGGTTAGGTTTATAAGTGAGTAACACAATGCAATTATTATATACACCGACAGTGCTTTTTTAAACTATGCCTAATTTCAGAAAAACACCGACAGTGAAAATGTAGTATTTTCTGATTTTATACAGCTTCAATATTTAGTTCATTGACAAACTATCACAGCAAATTAAAAAGGGCATATATAGATACACTGAAGGGCCGATTATATGTAAGATAAGTTGCGTTGGAGTTACACTTGGCCTAAAGCAATAATGGCCGTGGTGCGGTTGGCAGCTAACATATGTCGGGGACAAAATGTCATCAAGTTAAAAATTAAAGACACGAATGTGGTGTAGAGACAATCAAACAAAAAGCCAATCTTACCTCTACGTTTTCGACTAAGTCTCAGTGGCATATTGGTTGATGTCTGATTTTGAGACGAAGTTTCAATGGATGGCTCTCTGTCGCCACTCTCCGGACAAATAAATGAAACGCTTCGGTTGCCGAAATTTGAGCCTCTCCTCTCGTTGTCAGCAAATCTTTGTGGTAAATCCTGTTTTGTAATAGTATATTCATCAGTTAAATCAGGTATTGTCATTTGGCTCTTTTCATCGAATTTTAATATTCATGTAATAGTCGTTCTATAATTCCAGGATTCAAAGTAACGGTTGACTTATATCACTACAACATATTTTTTTGATACTTAAACCTTAACCGATATGTCAAGAAAAAATGTTAAATTTTTGCAACTTGTACAGTCTGTAAAGATTGCTTTAGTAAATAAAATAACTTCCGACCGGTTAGTCTGTTGGTTTAATGCGACGCCTTTCAATCGAAACGTTGCAGGTTCAAACTGGTCGCTAGCTAGTCGGTCGTGTACTTGGGCAAGGCACTTAATGGACATTGCCTGAACCCAGCAGATTAATCGGCTCTACCAAATCGAAGATACGTGTTTATCATATACAACGCACTGCAATACCTCCTGTACATTCACGGGACAAACATAAATATCCTATCCTAACCTACCAAAGTGTGTAAAACTGGCCGATGTGTTCTTTGTTTCTTTTCAGTGTTCTCCTCTTCTTTCAGCGTTTGAAGATACTTTTCAATCCGTTTTCGATCTTTTAAGTAAACTTTTTGTTCGTGTCGTGGTCCCCTCGACGCGAACAAATTGGCGCCACGGAAAACCTAAAAAATCACAATGTTTGTACTCTCTCACATATTCTTGCAAGCAAATGTAACAAACATAGTAAAATAATCATGTCGCAAATAAATCACAGTCCCAACTCATTCTCTCTACCATTTGTAAATAAAAACATACTGCACGTTATTTCAGTCACGTGGAGATCTAGGTTACAAAGTTTTACATTCTGTGAAATATGTGGTTTGGTATTTAGACGTAAAATAGATATTAATAAATAATTTTCACAGCGTTTAAATGTTATTGTTTGAAAGTTACAATTTTTATTTCTTGCCCAGACCTACATGGCGATACTTTAAGTTTAGTTACAAGATCTATTATTAACGGAGTTGACAAAACTTAACCTTAAAGCTGGCACATCACTTACTTGTAAAACAACAATATTATAGTTAAGAATGTAATTTAGCAGCTGAGCGATACTAGCGTTACACCAGATTCAGATTTTTCTGATTCTGTACGTATTATTATTTTCCAATCTATAGGCTGTTATACATAACTAAAGTTTGTCAGAACCAATTTGCATGAATAAGAAATCTGTAGAGCATAACTAATATACGAACTTGACTAATAGGTATATTGTTGACTGGAACCTCTACCTAAAATGCATTCCTTAAAGCAGCACGCCTCGAAAGTAATATAAATTGTTCTTGAAATGTTTACACAATACGCATTGTTCTTTAAAGTGGAATTTACGTAGGTAATGCACAACGGTATTAGGATAGGTCATTAACTTTAATACAAATGAATTCTAAGTAGGTTTAAAACATGTACCGTTGGCATTGATTGCATAATCCCTTGAAATATATGTAGTGTAAAAATCAATTAACAGTTTAGTACTGTACATGTAGGGTACGTGATATAAATGTTTTACATATATACACATACTTTTTTTAAAATTAATTTTGCATTTTATCAATATTGACCGCGTCCCCTTTTTTAACTCCATTTAAATATTATGCATATTGTTTTTCTTGAAATGCATAACGTGGCCATTTCTTCTTTTTTTATTACTTGTTGCATATACATATTTATTGGTTATTATAAGGGGAAAACTATAAAAGGTGGGATAAAGATAAATAAGATAATCAACACATTATATTTAAGTTTGGGAGGTCCATACTAGAATCAAGGTTAAATTTGAATCTAGTCATTTTACAGGTATTTACAGTGATCAAGTATAGCTGGTGTGAATAAGTACTTATGGTATTTTAGGTTCAGTACACACTCACAAAGCCTAAGTGTCACGTAATAGAAAACACGGAATTTCCATATTTTCCACAGCCGATTTTGAAATTAGTACGCTGTGCTCTTAAGAAACAGACAACTATAATAATAAAAACTGCCAGCTTTTGCACTCTCTCTGACTATATAGTATATAGCATCGTTAAATCGTGATGCAGCTGTGGAAACATTAAAATTTCGGCCTCAGTATTATTGTAACCAACTGTGTCGCAGAGGTACATAACATCCAAGATAATTAAGAACGGATGTGCCTTGGGACCTTCTCGTTATTCATGCATCATAGGTGTTTAATGAAACGCTCGGTATATCTCATCAACAACGTGAGGCGCGACATGGTATATTAATTTTCAAGCCTTTTTTGTGAATGTGTATGAATCATTACTTAATTAAAGCAGACCAGGAGTAAATATTGGATTGTTTCCAATTGCTTGAACACAGATAGCATATTAAATAAATGTTTGTTAAATTCTTACCGAGCAAAGCCGTTCTCGGATTGATGAAATATCCATTGTCGTAGAATTAAGGCACAGTAAAAACAAACAAAAATTATGTCAACTCCGTTTAACATTTATTCTATTAAAAATCATCCAAGTATATTAATACATAAAATAAAGCATATTTATTGCCTTTTATACCGTTCTGTAAAAATTTCAATTATTAAATAGCCTCCATGAAAATGTATGGATAAAAAAATCAGACACGCGTAAAGAGCAATGTTCGCTGTCGTGTCCTTAATGGAAACTAGAAGGCTCTCGGCCATGTGGCTTATTGATCATGATGTCATGCAATGATAGGATCGCAGTTCTTTCAAGTACCACGTTATTATTCATAATAAAATGCAAACATGGGTTATATTGGTACTCTGGAAGTTTTCACGAAAATATCTGCACTTTAAGGCTACTTTAGGAGGTCTAACTTTAATTAGATTCTATAGTTCAATGTTTTGTAAACTTGTTTGCTTATAGACCTCGGCGTTACCAATGCTTACATCGTAATATAAATTAAAGTGCTAAGTATAAATTATAGTACTTCCCCAGTACTAGCTCAATCTCGTAGAATTTATACCAATATCCCGATACAGCTAAAAGCTTTTACACTCATTCTTGAAACTATCCATTGATATTTATGTACACGAAAGACGATATGCGAAGTACATTGAAAACTCGAATTCTTCTCCGTCAATGTTTGTTGGCAAGTAAAGCTTTTAATCTGACCTAGGAAATTTAACACAGGATTCTTATTTTCCAGTAGGAATGATATACTTTAAACCTGCTTGTTACTTCGGCCGCTTTGTTATGTTATTTTACATTGTCCTATTTTCAATTTAAGTGGGACCACCGGTAATAATACAACATACGCCATGTAACTGTTTCTCAATAAACTGAGCAGTACCTCCCAAATGAAAAAATATGCAACGGACGGTGCAATATAAACTACGAAAACGATATTGACGAGCAAAAACGTGTATTTAACGAAAAAAGAAAATCGCAAAATTTTCCCTTCGAAAGTTTCCTTCATACCTCTCTCCCTAATAATAAGTAACTCCTAGTTTTTAGATTTCACATTAATTATTTAATCTACATTTTAAAAGAATACTTATTTAATGTAGCCTGTAAACATTTGGAAGGCGAAGTAGAATTCGAAACAGCAGGTTAAAATTTAAACGTGTGTTTGAACAACAAAATAAAATCGATTGAATGGCCTTCGCCTATCGTGATAATAAAAAAGCAGTCTTAAAAATTTTCCAACTGAAAACGCCTAAATATTCAGGATTTATAAACATTTCTTAACCCTATCATTTATAAAATAAAGTGTCGGAATGTAAGTTAAACGCAATAACAGGTTGTTGCGTTGTTAAAACACACGTGAAAAGAGTATTGTCTCTATAGAATGACAGTATAGCTAACAAACATCGGCGAGTTATTTACATACCACAGAAACTGATAATGTTTCAAATTATATTAGATTTCTCCCTAGCAGTCTGTATTCACTCTTATAAAAACTATTCTGTCTACTTGTTAAATTAGCTGCTCACGAAAATCGACTAAATGTCTAAGCTCTAGTGCTAGAGCTTGAAGTTTAAATATATGTATATGTTGAGACACCAATCACGCAATAGATGTGTGACGTGTATCTCCGCGACAAGGGAATTTTGTATACAGTCATAATTGAACTATATCCTATTAGGTTGCGAATGCCCTATGCTGCGGGAAGCCATGACGCAGTTACATTAGTCGTTTCTTTGGAAAGAACGATTCATTTAGCAAAGCCGGTTTTCAACCCCAGAAAGTCTTTAACTTTTTAATCTTGCGTTTATTTAAATAACGAAATTCAGCTCGTCCAATGAGTATACGATTCTAATACGCATGCTTGCATCATAGGTCTGACATTTGCAATCCAATTTCCGTTAACCCACTATGCAATGGCAAACTCTATTTTAAATTTGACCTCGGTGCTAAGATGATATACTGCACGGTTTTGAATTGCATTTGTCTGGCAAATGTCATATACGCGCTGAATTAAGTAAAGACTGTACTATAAAGATCCACACACTTTACGGTTAGCGCTGTATTTTGACGACGGGTGAGCATGTGAGCATGATCGAAAAAGTTAAACAGCACACTCAGTTATAAAAAATTAATGCAACGCCAATTAAACCATGTTTTTCTTTAAATTTGATACGTATCCTGGCCCGGTGTGCCGTGTGTGAAGTACCGTAACTTAGCCAGCTCATGTAGGTAGATCAATTCTCTCTTAAAAAGGGAGGGTTATACACACGGTAAAAGTTTTCTCATTTGCACCAATATCATACTTGCACGTATCTTGGACACGAATCATTGTGATATGACGTCTTCGCGGGGGGCAGTTGGGATGGCATCGTTAAAATATTTTTTGTGCAGTTCGTCGGGAGAGGCGGTTGTACACAAGGCATTAAAAGCGTTTGATCAGGAAACCTCGGGAGATTTGTCGAGTTCAGAACGAATGCGCTTAATAGACACACAGGGTGAATTCCGTTTAATTGTCTAAGACATGCCTATCATCACCTCTTATCCACTTAACTTATTGAACCCGCCGGGTTTTCTTCAATGAGTCAAAACATTTCAATTATTTCATAGTTAACGATGCTCTATGTATCGCCACATATACTTTAAATTAAATTTCATAAAGTCAACTATACAAGCAAATTAATATTAGTTACGGTGTCGCAAAATCCTAGGGAAAATAAACCTTAAACTACCAGTAAGCTTATGCACCCAAATCTATCAAAGCGATGATGGAATCGATACTCGAATATTAATAATCATGCATTTTTATTATTTGCTGATCGCTTATACCCACAAGGGTGCCAGCGTACCACTAGGATGGTAAAACGCCCTATTAGCGGAGCTTTATGTCAGTAAACCTTTGGTCACTATATTTGTAATTTGAAAGTTCAATTTGTCCAGATTGTATTTTTTTAAGATCGTTTTCTTTAAAACACAGCAAGGCTTTGTTTATGTTTTGTTACTCTTACACTACGCTTACAC
This sequence comes from Ciona savignyi, assembly GCA_000149265.1. Lineage (NCBI taxonomy): Eukaryota > Metazoa > Chordata > Ascidiacea > Phlebobranchia > Cionidae > Ciona > Ciona savignyi. Next base: position 4,238,639 of record CH003412.1, on the reverse strand, counting down.
GGTACATGTATTACAATGCCGAGAATATCTCTATTTTCACCATCTTTTATATGGCGACACATAGGAAAGAACATTAATTATTACCGCAAAATTAATATTTAATGTATTTTCCAGGTATTCGTTTATTTACATTTAGTTAATTCACATTTAATTATGCAACAACACCAAATAAATATAAAATACTTTACGTGTTTATCATTTTGTGGTAGCGCAGTTTGGTATTTTTTTCCATGTTACAATTTGCTTCAATTAAACGAGATCGTTATTATTTACATGGCCCAACAGAATTGCAACAAATTAACAATATCACTTAATGCATATCTTTGACATTTAAAGATGTCTAAAGTCAAAAGCTGCGACCCAGTAACCACGGTGAGTCGACAAAACAAACTTTATCCTTTTAAGCCAGCACGGCCCACCGTCCTTGCAACAGAACTGACGTTGATTAATTATGCAGAAATGCCATGCAAGTCATTGACTAGATTACAGCATAAACGAGAGAGTTTGAACCACGTGTTAAGCACCCCCCTTTGTAAAACCCAATTGGACTCTACACCGTATACATTTATAAAAGCAGGAGAGTTCTAAATATGTAATCATTTTTGTTATATCATACACACGGCGTATTTTAAAGGAATTACTGATGTCGTTGGCTCACCACAATAAAACAAAAATAAATAGCTAACTAACAACTTGTCCATCGGGACCCCACCCCCCCGCCGAGTTTTGTAAAAACTAATGATCATTGCAAATTATCAACGTGTCAGTTAGCTATATAACCTATTATTAAAAACAGCTGGGTGAAACACAATATAAGTTTTCTTCCCCGCCAATAAACAATAGGAACCGCAGGACTATTAGCTTATATACTTCAAAGATCAATGATACGTATTAACTGACAATGGTGATTTGTTTGTTTTATATTCCATTGATGAATAAAATTGATCGGGCGCATTACGTTTTGGGAATTGTCGGAAATTCCCCTGATGCTACTAATCCAATTCATATTTGTGCTCATGTAGTCTATGTTAGGTAACTTAGAAGCTGCAACCCGATTTTACATCAGGTTCTGTTCTAAACGATTGTTACAAAAACTATTTCGGTTACCGATTTTAAGCTTGGGGGATTACGGTGAAAAAAGTCAGTGTGTCTAAATCTAGAACTTGTGATGTGTTCTAGATGTAGAACTTGGGATAATCTTTTCATTTCTTATTACCCGGATTGGGCATCTTCTTCCAAGTAAGCTGTATACATGCCGGTACGCGATTTTACTTTGGGGAAAGTAAGGAAAATTTTCTTGAAATTAATTACTACACCCAAAGGTACGAATACAACCATTCGCCCAGTCAGAAATTATCTTCGACTTATCCCCGGGCCATATACTGAACCGGACGAGTTATCTTTGATTAATCCAAGACATGGCCATGCAACGATTAAACTAGGATATTTCAGCGCGTTATCTTAGGTTGTGCCACTGATACATCTATGATAACTTATCATGGAAGGGCCCTCGATGATTATTTGGGTATACTCTGAGAAAAGTTTTTCTTAAAATATTCAAATACTCTGATTTTTATTCAATGTTTGACTTCGACGTTAGCGAAGATTGCGATTGATTGTCTACGGACCTTATATTCCGGCCGTTTTTTTCTATCGTTGTCGTATAGGCCTAGCTTACTTGTTTTGTGACATGATGTGCTTTTTAATTTATTTTATTTATTTTTTTAAAAATAAGTATAAAATACCAACTGTTTACAGGAGAACAGTTTTCGCTCTCTTTCGATCAGTCACTTTGCCAGTACAACGCTAAGCCTCGCGGATTTATCTATTAGTTTAGTGTAACATTTATATTAAATATGATGTTTATAGTATTTTCACATATTCGCCTTAAAATTGGAGGGAAATGAATTTGAATTTGAAAGTCGTCGTTTGTGATTGGTTTAGAGAGACTGTGTTATAGTCTCTTTGATTGGTTCAAAGCTAGCATCTCTTCCAAAGGACATTGCTGTAAAATAGGCTACGTCTGCAGTGCCGTTGCAGGTGCAAGGTTGGTTATAAAGTGTAAGGTTAGTTTTAATTATAGTAGGGCCTACGGCAGCTGTTAGCTACTGGAGTAGATTAGTGTCGTGTGGTTAGTATATGTTAAAAAAATTGTATTTGTTTATGGCAGACTTGTCAATGTATAGTAACCAAAAACTGGATGATAAGTGAAACTGTTTGCAAGTGGCCTCCGCAGTGTTCAATCCTTCGAGATTTGGTTAAAGAAGAATGTAACTTATAATTAAACTGGATAACCTATGATTGTACAATTCTTTGCGAATCAAGTAAGTACGGTGTAAAATTGGCTAAAAGATAGCTTGCTAACTTTATAATTTATGTTTTATTAGTCTTTTGAGATTTTAACATAACTTTGTTATGTAATTTGGGTTGTATTGTTAACTTGTTTTTATTTATGTACATTTTACATGTATGTATACTCAATTGATAGATTCTTATGTCCGTGAAAATGGTAAAACACAAAGGGCGTTATCACACAGACAATCGTCAGACTGTATCATGCCAATCATCCGGTTGCCGGGGCTATTGTAGTGTGATGTATATTATTGGGATGTTTCTAGGTACAGTTTTAGTTAAACCCATTAATCCACTTGGCTCAACGATGTTCGCAAATGTCTTAATCTAGTGGATTCAAAAAGGGTATTTAAAAGTGAACTAATAAAAAATACGCATGAGTCATAAAAATATCTCCGGCTAACCTACTGCTAACATTGAACACTGAAGTGGCTGTCTTCTGTGGTTCAAAAGAAAAAATATTATACCTGGACGGTGCGGACTCTATTCTTAATAAACAATATGTTTAATTTGAAATAATTCTCACTGATATAACTTATCTATTCTTCAGATTTGCTGCAACAAACTGAATATAAGGATTACTAGTCATGACCATCTGGCAGCAGAGATCAGCACTGTGCTTTCTGATGCAGGAAACTGGGATGGTGGTAGAGACAGGAGGCGTGTCAGTGGAAATGCAGCCGAAAATTGTGTTAAAAATGAATGAAAATAAAAAAATCATTTGGATTAACTGTTATGTAACTTGCTTTTGACAAATTAGCGTCATGTAAGGTGCTAGGTACCCACCCAGCTCTGGCCCACGATAGGGAACGCTTCTATAATTCAAAGATGTTTACCCGATGCTTGGCCAGGTGTTACCTTTCCTGTCATAACCCATGTCTATATATCTGGTCAAACCCTGGCAAGTCATGCTAGGATCATACTAAATGTTGGGATAAATCAAGCTTGATCGGAGATAATTTTTCCGACTGGGTCTATGCTAGCTAACATCCCTGAAAGTTACAACCCAAACCTACGATTCTTTTCTGTCTAAATATACGATACAAACTATACCAGTCAAAGTTATACCCCAAATGGACATATCCTTTTTGCCTATAGACGCGTTACAAACAATTTTGTCAGGCAGTTAGAATTTGGGGTAATGGGAATTCCCGTTAGAATGATTACCTATGGGTTAGTGCTAACACACATAAAAAATTGTGTTTAATCTTTACTAGAACGAACCCATAAATAGATATTTTGACAGATATGTGCAGCGAAACTATTTAGAGCCTTATTTGTTCGCGTGATTTGCTAAAAATAGAAATTCGAGACCGTGCCGTGAATTGTAAAATCGAAACCAGTCGAAATTTAAACGGCTGTGTCTTTGGGTAATGTATACTGACGAATAGATGTTATTTGTGCCCAGTTGTTTATTGGGATGAACATAAAATCTAGCACTATCTTCATTGTATTTAACACATAACCACTTTATCCACTATACAGCTAAGCCGACGACGGCCACGAGGTAAACTGACGATTTATTTCTCTTGTATTAACGAAAGTAAAGATGAGTATTATTAATAAATCCTTGCTATTGTCATTATACAAAGCGCCCAAATTTTACTTGCCGCTAAATTGAATAATATAATTATAAACATGAATGTTTAGATGTAACTGCTGCTAATCTAAACAACATTTATAAATGTAACATGGATGGTCTAACGCCACCTACTAACTCGTACTTAATGTCTGACACTTGCAACAATTTGCACGCGTAACTTTTTTGCACGCGTATATTTAAATTACATGTTTAAAAAAGTTAAAACACATGGAAGTAACATATTGATCATGCATACGGTTTGAATATGTATTATAGAAGCGCAGTCAGTACTCATGCACCAATTATTTCGGACACGCCAGCCATTTAGCTCAGATAATTCTACAGCGAGGAATTACTTCTTGATTATCCCATTCACGGGATAAACATGAATATCCTATCATATCCTATCGTACATTGCAAAAATTTTCGGGAATAGGGATATCATATATTTAACACATGATAATGTCGGTATCTTTATATTGAAATCAGTTTTACAATTGTGTCATATATTTGCTAAATCATAGGTAGCATAATCCAGATGTGTTATAGATTGGTACAAGCGTTTAAACCGGAAAGTGCTATACAATAGGAATGTCAGCTAGCATGGTGTAGATGCGGACAAACCTGTTCTGATTTTGTTAAAACAAAAAAGAAACGCGATGAGGGGAATTTGTTAACATTTATTATTAAATATGTTTAATCATGATTATTCTTTTAGAGACCTTTTCTGTTTCACACGACTTAGTCTTACTTTGGTTGGGTAGCTCTGGGAGATTCTTTATATTGTCGGAAAGTAAAAATGGCTGTTACATAAAGGCTTGTATAACGTGTTATATAATGCGTGTATAGGCCTAAGGCTTTTAACTTTTCGTTCATTATATGTAATATAATATAAAAGGTGGAAAAGTTGCGATATATAAGCCTACCTCGTCTAGGAATATCTTTTTTATTGAAATGGACTAACAAGTTTGGTTGGTTAACTTCTGCTTAGCCTTGACCAAACAAAACTATGTGAAAGGTGTAAAAAATATGTGTAACCTGTGGACCATTCTAGAAAAATACGTAGACTATGGTAGGCTACACAGTCGTTTTTTTTTTTTATAAATGAGGTAGTAAACCCTTCCTTGATAGTATTCTATTTCCACATGAGGATTGTTAAGAATGACCTATATGGCCCAGTTTGGGAATTGTTAAGAAAGTAGCCGATATGGCCCAGTTTTAAGAGAGCTATCAAAAGAGAAAGCGAGATTGTGTTGTAATAAAAGACAAAAATATGAAACACATATTTACTGCAGCAACAGCACACGGATAATTTGTCGAAAAAGGAACTTTAGAGTGACAGACATTTTTGAATTCCTTTATATCTAGCATGCAAAGCCCATGCATTACTTACAACCAGTAACTATTTTCGGCGGGATGTCAACACTTCCTATGTAGGTATCGTGGTATATGTCCAAAAATCAGTACAACAGACAAACGAAATGTATTTACTTTTTTTATTTATATTACACTATCCTGCATATTCCGAATCAATACATCAATAAAAATAACATTGCTTTTTATGTCTTTAACCTATTTGGTTAAATATGAAGGTAACCACTGCATTAGTGAAACGTATATTTACTTTAGTCACTACTGATTAAGTAAATTTCTGCTTCTTAAATAGTTTTAGGTTGAAGGAACCGATGTTTAACGTTTAACCATCTCTATAGCCGTACTTGGCTAAAACAAGATGCCCATCACTTGGTGCCAAGCTAATATCTATTTTCTAAAAATACCGTTTCGTCAAAATACCGTTTCATAATCGATGGTTAGCAAGTGCAGTACTGTAACCGTAACTTGTGGTATAGCTATAGCCGGGCCCATATTTCTTTTAACGTCAAATTGCTTCCCAAATCTGTATTTTCTAGAGCAACTCAATTGCACACTTCAACAGAAGATAAGCTTTGTTCCCACTAGACGAGGGCCAGGGGTATAGTATCTATCTGTCTCTTATCACGATCCAACCTGCAAATGCCTGCACAAGTTTCTAACGCTAATCGAGAGAGGCATGTGTGTCGTCTAATAGACTGCATACCAATTTCCACGGTACGTTTACGGTCACTATGTGACTATTATTCACATGTGAAAATTGGAATATCGATTTAGTCTTTGTAATTACGCACATCAGTGATCATCTATATAGTTTGAAATGATGAAAAATTAGTAATCTTATATACGCTGTTATTATTCTTGCAACATACAAACATTTTATTGACATATCTATTTGTTTTAGATGAGATTTGATAGAAATGTAGACTCGACTACTTTCTGTTACCCTACGAAGAGCTCTGGATTGCTTTTCCGACTCGTCAGTGACGTCATAGACACTATTTTATTGACGACAGCAAAATCACACAGTGGGCTGGTGATATTTACACTGAATAAATTTCCATCATAAACATAACACTGCAACTGTTAAGTTCCAGTGACAACAGTGATTTTTACTAATGATATTCAGCTTAAAGAGTATACTCTTTAAAATCACTAAATAAAATACATATTATATTTTACTCTTAAAAATCACTGAATAAAATATATATTTTTTATTCAGTGATTTTTACTAATGATATGCAGCTTAAATAGTATTTTATTCAGTGATTTTTACTTATGATATGCAGCTTAAAGAGTATTTTATTCAATGATTTTTACTAATGATATGCAGCTTGAAGAGTATTTTATTATGTCGTCAATTAAATTGTTCTTTTTTCCAATTACGTTTTCCGAGATGTTTTGAACAGTAAGAAATGAAATGGTATTTTGTTGTGGGCATCACTTAATCAGTCTGGCGCGCGTGTTTTTCGTTGATTGTTTTATTATAGCGGGTTTAAATTCAGTTCTGTACTTTACTTTTGCCTTTATTACTTGTATTTTCTACGACATTACGTTTATTTTTGTTACTTGCTAAATTACTTGTGTTACAGCGCCAAGTTAAGTTATAAGTTTGTTTAAACTTTGAATAAAGTAAAATTCAGTGCAAGAAATAACACATGATAAAACAGTTTAATATTGACTTGGAATCAAACAATAAATCGTTAACATTTAAATGCAATGATTTGGCCATAAGGACGCGTGTGTAAAAAAAATAGAAGCTACAATGAGGATTTAAAAAAATGTTGGTGAAAGACAACTTCCCGCGGTGGGTGGGTAATTTGTATCTGTAGATTGACAAAGCAAACCTTATATGGCGACAAACCTTTTAAAGTATTTCGTGAATGTGTGTATTATAACAAAACAAATTTCGTAAATGTGTATAGGCAAAACATTTCGTAAGTATGTGTATTATATCGGCAAAAAAATCCGTAAATGTGAAGACTAGTTTGAAAAAGATATACATTCATATTAAAATGTAATGCTTTTAAGGCCAACGAAAAAAAGTTGTGTTTAAAGCTAATGATCTAGTTCATAATAATATGTGTTTAATAATATGTGTCTATTCACTAACGTGTTTTAACTACTGTAGTTTTGCCGTTTTATCTTGAAATATGAAGCTAAATTCCTAAAACAGCCCGATTTAGTTTTTGATAGCTTCGGGGAATTCCCCATGAGCTTAGTTTCTGTTTTTACATATGTGGGTGGTTAACGATCCAGCAGTCCACCAAATCTGATCAACATGGTCTAGATAAGCAGAAACCAAAATTTTGGGTAATGAATCTAGGGAAATTCTCCTGAGACGTTAAATACCAAAACATTTTTTTTCTAAAAAATTAGATTTTTTGGGCATAGCGCTTGAACGGCTGCTCTAATTTTGATCAGATTTGGTTAAATGTTAGACCATTAGACACTTTAGGTCAATTAAAAGAAAGAAAACATTTGCTTAGAGTAATTCTCCTAAAAACGAAGATATGTTCCTGAATTATGATTGTGACAGGCATGCCATATCGCACTGACATCTCCAACAAGGAGTCGACAAATCACATTAAAACTTTAAGAATTGTTAGATAACATGGCCAACATATGTAAAAACAGAAACTCATCTACTAAAACTAAACCTAGGGTAATTTCCTTTATTTCATTACAGCGCTTAAAAAGGTTTACTTTAAAACATTTAAGGTAAAATGTTCGTAAATTAAGATGTTTATTCTTTTTTAACTACACATTGAAAAGAAAATTGGTTGGACAACTATGGGACCCATGCGTTTATGCTTGCAGAAACAAACTACATACTCGGTGTATAAAATACAAATTGTGGTTAGGGACCCTGTAGCATGAATATATGGCATACAAAATGTGTTTTACAAATGGTGGTGGTTAAACACGTGGTTGACACTCTCTAGTTTAAAGTCGCTTACACGTTTTTACCACCACCATTCGATGATAACAGATTTTCCGTATACGTGACATTACATTTAAGTAAAATACATGGCCACACTTCTTGCAACGGGGTTACGAAATAATAAATTTTATAAAACGTAATATTAAAAATCTTAAATTAGGTAACTTACTTAGATTAAATTACTAACATACAACAGTTGACTGTAATGATTCGAATTACGACGTATAGTAATGGAAAATTTACCAATATCACACTTTTTTCGCTGTTAAGGATATGACAATGTACTGCAAAATATGATTATTGTACACATGGGTGTTATCCGTTAAAAATAACTAAAAAATTCCCTTAATTCCATCAGACTTAAACAGAGTCCGATTGTAACTGAAAAGTGGCTGGTACTGTGTGACTAACATATCAGAACACACGTATAACAAAATACACAAGCGAGCGTTAACTAACGTTGGAAACGTTAGAAACATTTTAGGTCACTTTGTTAATCTAGAGCTAAAATTCTAACAACTTCGGCTCGAAAGACTTTATTTTTTTAGTTTAAAACTACACTGTACGTTATAAAGTAAACCCAGGTTAACATACATGTTTAGATTGTCATAATTCTTTTGATTCCACGATAATATGCAAAACTTGTTTACACATGTTTGAGTCTATATTGGCTGTGTTATTGTAGATTGTGACTTATAACTACACCATAAAAGCCTAAATTTTCTAATTATATCAAACATACTCACAATAAACCTTTTTACCCGAAAAAAACTTCCATTCGCGAAAATATCTCAGTAAGGGTAGATTTTCTTGTAAACATATATATTGCATGCGCTGCATACGGAATTTTACCCCTTTTTTACTCCTGTACGGTTTGGATTTTGGAAACATGACTGTCCACGTCCTGTTTACCAGGACTTTAACAAAGTTTATTTATGCTGTTTTTTTCTAATCATAACTTTTATAGTCAAGCTTATTAAGAAAGATTGAATACGTACACCAATTTGAGAAATAATTAATCCCAAAATAATATTTTGGGATTAAAATTTAAATTATAGATTCGACAATCATATAACTGTATGGAGAGCACTAAAACTGTTTATCACACTTGTTTTTTTATTAATTTGCATCCATCTGACTGAGTACTTTAATACAGTTTGCCAAGTGTAACGTCATGTTTAATAGTTTTATAATACAGTACTAATATATTAGTACAGCGTGGTCCAACTACAGGCCCGAGGCTATGATTTTTGTGGCCCGCAAGCTTTCACACTATTGATTAAATTTATATTTTTGTTACAGTCGGCAATTTTATTTATAAGAAGTAGCCTACAGCATTTTTAATAGTTGCAAGACTAGTGTAAATCAATGTGAAAATTATTACTGTAAGTATTCATTGTTACGTCACACAAAGGTTTATTGAATGATAGCTTCTCGCCTGTGAAGTATTAGTTCTTAGCATGTCTAGATGTGTAGGCTAATGTAGCAATGTTTGCAGCAAAATAGCCAAAGGAGTGTGTTTATGACACAATGGTTAGACCAGTGGTTCTCAATCTTTTTGACTTTGGAGCGTACCCAAGACCAATTACGAACGCGAACGGGCGCACCTTGCATGGGAAGTCAAAACAATATGCTAAATATTAAAAACGTTACAATGGAAAAAGAACGAACTATAGACACTAACCATTTAGTAGTTTATGATATATGCACCTTCTGTCGTAAATTTACCAAATGCAAGTGTGTCGCACCTAGCTTACCCTAGCGACGCACCATTTGAGAAACACTGGGTTAGTCTTAGTCTGTTGATTTTCTGATCATTTTGTTGGAAGTGGCCCTCAAGCTGTCACGTTTTGGTGAAATGGCCCGTAAGTCATAACTAGTTGGACCACGCTGTATTAATACTCTATGAATCTATGGTTTTATACACGCATATAATTTTCTTGGTGTTAATGTTTGTGATTTTAAAAATGCCATAATTCACCATCAATAATTTACAGAATACATTAACAACATAGGGCGCTTGGCATAGGTTGTTATCTAAGTATAGCAGAGGAGTGATTACACACGTACCTTTTTTCTTTTGCGGTTTTGATGTGTATTCTTAGACCTCGTGAGCACTGAATGGGTAGATAAATTAATCGAAGTGGTATAAACCAGTAGATACTGCAAATATTTTTAAAGCAGGATGTATATAAGCTACCAATCGAACGGAACATGATGTTGTGGGCTTGTGGCCTACATTAGGCAATAGCCTAGTTCAAAACGATTACAGCGGTGCGGTCAAATCGTCTACACTCTACAGTAACCAGTTAAGAGAAGGTTTTACTTTACACTGTTGAGATTTAGGTAAAAACGCGTTGTATATATTTATGCAGGTTGTTTGAGGTAATTGCCTTCCATTTCCGTACAGTTTTATTTCTTAGTGAGGATGGAAAGCATTAAATAGTGAGCCATTGAAGAATGCCTATCAGTTGAGTAAATATTAGGTAATGGTTTACACCTCGGCAAACAAAATTGAGCGATCAATCGCTTGCGTATTCTGCTTTAAATGTTACTATATGTGTTAGCTAAAACCATATAGTGTAGCACCTTTGTTTTCCATCGGTTATACTTTATTCACGCTGGGACTATTTTATTTGCAGCACTAGATTAGACGATTGCCTTGTATGTGCAGGATTGTCGTACAGATTTTCGCAGTTCATCATGAAAGTAATATGTGCTGGCATGTCCAAGACTGGAACAAAGACGATGCAATGTGCATTAAAGGATCTTGGTTATAATGTCTACGATTATATGGAGAATTTTACTTATCTTCGGGACGATTGGCGTAGAATTATGACCAAAGGTGGCACGACGGAAGATTTTCGTAGAATGTTCGAGAACGTAGACGCCGTCACGGATCTACCGGCTTGTTATTATTGGGATGAAATACATAAAGCATTTCCGGATGCCAAGGTCGCAATTACTTTTAATTAATATGGAAGTCGATTTGTAGACACCTAATCTCCTCCTATTTTTTTGTATTTTTTTAAAAATAAACTAATTTGACACCTGTAACAAATGTCCAAAACCGGCCTATAGTAATCTTAAAGCATATGTAAACTAAACAATGCGTTCACCGAATAATATTTACCATTTTTTTCCATTTGCCATATAACTTAAATCATTTTGTTGTCCAGATTATACTAATGATGCGGGAAAGTGAAGAAGTATGGATGAAAAGTTTACGAAACCAGGTTAAGGCGGGTCAAAACATTGTGTTTCGGTTGATGCCCTTCATATCGCTTGCTGGAAGACAATTTGATAATTTTACAGCCCTGATTGGTAGGATTAGTGACGTGAATTGTCAAGATAGACTAATAAGTATTAGTCTGGCCGGTTAGGTTTAGTGTGAAGCCTTTCAACTGAAAGGTCCTGAACTGGTCGCTTGCTAGTCGGTTGTTGGGCAAGGCACGTGTAAATCATACACAACACACTTCAATAGCTCCGATAACCCGACAATGGGCGCGAGGTGATCTGACGATTGCCCGTGTGTTAACCCCCTTGGTTTTCCCATTCACGGGGATAAACATGAATATCCTATATCCTATTTAACAATATAAACATTGTATTTGAATTGTTGTCCTTCATATCGTTTGCTAAAAGGCAATTTACGTATTTTTACATTTTAATAATAATTGTAGGCGGGTATAATAAGACACACGCATTTTAAATTTTTTGACGAATTTATTTGCTATCATGAATATGATCCCTTCCTGACAATTTTTTTTTTCGACAGTTTATAGCGTACAAATACTAATAAGGATAATATTTCTGACATAAAACACGATATATCCGTTTTGCTTTACATTTTCAACACATCTTTATTTTGCCTTTTCTCAAAGTTATTTTCTTTTTGTTGCATTTAAACAAATATATATTAACCAGGCGAATCAGTCTGGGGCCTGGAATATCAAAGAAATCTGTTCAGCGAACCTCAACTGAATGAACTTCAAATGCGAATGACTTATAGAAGGCATAATTCACATGTTCTTCAGGTACTATGGTGTGGAATATTTATATATCGCTGACTAAATAGTGCTTACCTACATTTGTATAATGAACTCTAAACGGCATAGACTTACAGCAGCGATTACAGGCTGCTCCCAAAGACAAGCTCTTGGTTTTCAACGTCAAGGAAGGTTGGAAACCTTTGTGCGATTTCCTTGGTGTCCCAGTCCCAGATAAACCGTTTCCCAGAAAAAATGTGCGTGGAAATATAGTGGAGGATTTAATGCAAAACGATCCGTTTTTCATTCGAATTCAAAGGGAAATGTTATTTTCGACTTGCCTGATAGCTGCTCTTGTTTCGTACGGTATTTACCGTGGCGGAAAGTTTGCTTGGTTCACGTACAATCAGCCCGAATCATGTTTCAAGCAATTCACTGAAATGCTTTTCTCCTTATTCCCAAAATGATTTTTGATCGACATAAATTTATTTACTATGGGGCGTTTACGACATCCACTAATGAATGGGAACTTTTTAATTGCAGTATAATAATGCATCCATTTGCCCATATCTATCGATAAATTAACATTTACTTGAATACATTGGTTGTTGCGTGAACATTATTCCACACATGCAATACATAGCAATTCTAGTTCACATGGCCGTGACCTGCATCTGTGTTTCCGAATCTTTCTTTCTTGCGGATTTCCGGAAAAAGAACTCGGCCAGAACTAAATTAAGAAAAAATTGTAAAAAAATATATTATTTAAAAAATATGCGTCAAACCTAGAAATACAAAATGTTTCAAAAGTAACGATTTTATATTACGCCCAAAAATTATGAGAGAATAAGACCAAGTTGTAAACGTTTAATAACAGCTATCTCAATATTCTCAACTCGTACCGTAGGTGATTGCAGAAATAAGGGTGACACCGTACATCGCGTATATCTTTTCTCGGACACAGAGACTTGTGCTCCATGCGAACTGTACAAGTGCGCCTGAACTAGAAGTGGTTGCCCAAACTGAAAATGCTTGTGGTGTGTTTTCCGGAAAAAGCTCAACAACGGTAACTGGCAAAGGAAAGGTGGACTGTATTATGCTCCAACAAGTTTATAAAAAAACAATAATACAAACCCTGTGTCCCAGTCATAGCGCATCCAGATGAGATTCCCTGTAGAAACATAATTGGGTATATCTCCCACACAGTCGATGATTCCGTCGGTTTCCATAGAAGACAGTACGTCATCAATCCACAATTTAGAACGCAAGAAAGTGCAATGGGATATTGCCTAAGAAGCTAAAATGTAATCAAATATGTTATCACCCCTTTTTTGTTTAATTACCTTCCAAATCGACTGCAGATTTGCCCACTAATGGCGCTGGACACCATAGCACATACCGCGGTTATCGCCATAGATAAGCCAACCTAAAATAGGGTTGAACAAATAAGTTTTTTAACGGTATGTACTGCGATATACCTACCTGTGACACCCCAAACACACAAGAGGCGTAAGCTCTTGTTACTTCGCTGGACGAAAATGCGTTGTAAAACCCAACTTGGAAATTTATCGGTAGCAACAGAATCTGCAGCGGTTTCACAAATTGGCGGAGGCCTCCTTTTACGCCGTGCCATGCGTTTAGCCAAGTGAATTTCTCATCTTTCTTTGAATTATAGTCACTTTCTTCACTTGAAAACTAAAATAAACCAAAAAATTGCACCATAATAATGCTTGGTTGTGTCATCACCATTTTCAGCTTACCGAGGAGACTATTCTGCTGTCGTTGCTGGTCTTACTCTGCACATCGACTTCATCAAAATTTTCCGAGTAGTTGTGATTTATTTCTACTTTTAAATCTTTCCTTCTTGGTGCGTAAGCTAAAAGAGTAAGAAATTTTTAGGCAAGGGCGATAAAGAATTATAGCAATAGGAATATATGGTACTTACTTTTCGTTGATTGCGGGCCAAAAAATGCGTGTAAAAAGAGACCAAGGCCATTCAGCGCAAGAAATAAACCCAATACTATATATACAATGTTCTCATTGGAAGGTTTGTAGTTGGATAAATTTTGATTTGTGATATTTGGATCCTGACAGTCATTTGCACCACATATGTCAACCAGCAACATTCCGCTGTTCATAAACAAATTATAAGCAAAACATTTGGAAACCGACGGTTTGGCATTTTGAAACTCACCTATTAGTTGAGTTTATATAGTCGGTATGATTGGATAAATTTTCAGATTGGGTGTTTACACTGAAGATAGCAAACGAAATTAGGTTACCAGCAATCTGGAACATAAAACTGTTAGCTGTGCTGCTTAATTTGATAAATAGTGAAACTTTATCCTTCTCACTTGTGATGTTTAAAAATCTCACTTGTGATATTTGAAAAGAGCAAACAAAGAATCCTGTTATAGTGCTGATGTAGCTCTTTAATTCCTTTTTGCCTCGCTTTGCCAACGCCTTGGCAAAGAAAACATTGTATGCTCCAAATGCCACCCAGAAGAGAATCTTACCAAAACCACAAATAACCGAAGCTGGTACCAAAGTGTAAAAACCTGAACAAAAACGCAATTTAAAAAGCAGACCAACTGGATTCAATTACAAAACAAAACACTGAAAAAATTAAAAAAATTTATCACTGTCTATCACCTACATTATCAAAGCAGGACCGGTTTTAGGCCGATTTGACCGATTAGATCAAATTGGGCCCCGCACCTCGAAGGGGCCCCGCGCTAGCGGGGGTCTTTCTGTATTACGAGGTTTAAAATACTACTTAAACGTAAAATAAAAAGGCCCCCGCGGTTCCTAGCACCGGGCCTGTATCAAAGTAGAAGACATTTATAAAACGGTTCCAAATGTACACAGTGTATTATCGCCAGGTATTAAAAAAATTCTTGGTCTTACGTGGATAAAAGTTGGCGGCAACGAAAAAAAGATAAGTAACATCGGTGACAACTAAAGCAATCTTCATATCAAATAATAGAAGGAAAGTCGAGGTCATGAACACACCGCCCACCAACACCGCAGCGTAATTGGCAGTCACTGATGCCACACCTGAATGTGGAGAAGTATTTAAAATTTTAATCCAGGAAATAACAGTCGAATTAGCTTATGTGTTACACGAAATTTAAGTTAAATAGACATAACCCAATCACGGTATAATATATATATTAGTTTATACTATGAGTTTACTAACCAAGACCGTCCTCCACATTTAAACTAGATTGCAAATGAAGAAGAGAATAATGAGCGGAACAAACAACAAAAAGTCCAAAGTAGATGACAAACATATCAAATGATATGGATCTTCGGAACTTTTTCATCTTGTTGGTAACTTTTCTAACTGTTAAAATTGTAGTATCCTCATTTTTAATGCTGGTGCTGTACAGAAGTTTTAAATTGTAATATATTGGATACGAAGGGTAGTAATGTTCATTTAATATGTTTCACGTGACTCGTAATGTTCTTATATTAACCGTGCTCGGCACAATGTGCTTGTTTGCCAAATTTCCCTCTGAAGTGTGTTATAATGTGATTTTATTGATTTGCAGACAAACACGATTTACTGCGACCGCGATAGTAAACTTATGCAACAAAGGTATATTACATATTACAAATGCAATCGTTTGCTTCCGCGAGTAAGCTTAAGGTCAATTTAAACTTTGCAATATCAGCGATAAAGAACGCTGTAATAAAACAGGGTGACTTTGCAAACAAATCTAAACACATATTTATTTGGTAAGTACGCTTGTAGTTCAATGTGAAGAAACACCTTTCTGCAGTTTATTATTTAAAATGTAACAAAATGTGTCGGAGAAAGATTTAGGAAAATGAAGTTTTTAAAACGAGATTCGCAGCAAACAAAATTATACATAGATTACTCAATTTATTTATTGGGAATTCTGGTGATAAGTGCAGCGCACTATACTCTGCTAAACTTGCAGTCAAGTTTAAATGTCCAAGATGGATTGGGTAAGTTTGAAAAATGTTCTACCAGTTGTCCTACCAATTTTTGTAATAAGCTGAGTAATAGAGGGTATGTGTCAACTGGATGTGTCAATAGGTTCCATAGCAATGACTGCCCAATACGCTGCAATGTTAACCGGAGCGTTGTTTGCATCAACAAACGTGCTGCACTTCATCGATCTTAAAACGGGAATGCTGATCGCAGATGTGTTTTACATAACAATCATTGTCGCCAACTACTATCCAAGTAAATTCATTTTGAACTATACCAGGTTTAGTAATTAGTTTCGCGCATATGGATTTGTAATTCTATATTCTGACAGCATTTTACACTCTAATTCCGGCTAATATATTCGGAGGCTTTGGAAAAAGTCTCTTCTTTATTACTTCTGGTGGATACAATGTTTATTTCGCTAAACATATGGAAAAATTGGGAACAAGAAGTTATAAGGATTGTGTTGGGGATATCACAGCGTTAACGTTGTGTTCAATTCAACTGGCTCAGGTAGGAAAATTTGCTTTCGATAAGGATGTCAATAATACAGTTTACTTTTAGATTATTGGCAACTTGATTCCTTACATCATATTCGAAAGTTCACCGCTCGGTGGCGGTGATAATTCAAATAATGGTACTACCACAGAAACTAGTGTGACGCAAACGTTAGTCCTTTGTATATTTTTTGTAGAAACTTTTAAATGTTTACCATAATTATGTTAGTTATATTCGAATAATGTATATCTGACGATTGCCCGTGTGTTAACCCCTTTGGTTTTCCCATTCATATGGGGATAAACATGAATATCCTATCCTATCCTCCTATATCATGTCGCACAGGCCTTTAAAAATCAGTGACATTTGCGCTGCAAATGACTGTCAAGATCCAGAGATCACAGATCGTACGATTAACAATTACAAACCGCTCGATGATATAACACTGTACGTCATGATGAGTGTGTTTCTGGCTTTAAATATTTCTGGATTTCTACTTCACATGATATATGCACCACGATCAACGCATGGTAGGACACATAACCAGCTCGTGCCAAAGCTATCGTACTTACGCTTGTTATACAGATTATGGCAATGAGCAAACCAAGGAAAGACCTGTACCTGAAATAAATTTGGGCTTTGAAACAAATGAAGAATCTGACCAAGTGAGATCAAATACGACCACTTTTAATTTAAAGTTAATCTATTACATTTTAGAGAGAGAAGACGGACATACCACCTGTTGAAATTGATGAAAATGGAAATCTATTTAGTAAATTCAATTTGCAAGAGGCATGGAAAGAATCGAAGGCAAATTTGTTCCATTTTGTGCAGCTACAACAATTACTATTGGCAGGCCTGGTGTTTCATCAGGGGATGATAGCTGCCTTTGCAATAGGGGAACTGACTCGGGCATACGTTTCATGTGTATTCGGCGTTTCAGAGGTACAATATAGTTATTTTTTCTTTGAAATATTTTGTTGGTTTTTACAGGTGGGCTTGTCCATGTCATTTTTTGGAATAGCTGCGTTGCTGATCAGCCTATGTTATGGTAGAATATTGGGAAAAGTGAAAAGGTTATACAATTTTAATCGATTAGTTAATTGGCTGTAGTAATTATTATAATAACATTGTTTAAAATTTTCAGATTTGTACCTTTAATCGGCTTCGTTTTGATCAATGCAGGTTGCATTACATTTGCCTTACTGTGGGTACCAAACGAATACTCACAGGTTTGGGAAGTCTATTTATTACTAGCGGTCGCAGGGTTATCAGGTGGATCCGCAAGCACATTGACGAGTTGTAAGACGTGCTTTTTATATAGATCTTTACCAGCTCTCTAAAATATATTTTTTTTAAATTGTTACAGATTTTGTTCCGGTGTTTTTTCCCAACGTTACAAGACGGGCATTTTCCTCCTGGGCTGCGTGGACTGCCATTGGTAATCTGGTACAGTATGCCTGGAGCACCAGCGTTTGTGTTAGATATAAGATTTACACATTGTACGGTACTCTTACTTTCGGCGTTGTTACTCACAGTAAGTGGTGTCACGTACAGAACTCAAATTTGTTCAATAATTTAAATTTCTTACAGTTATTGCTGAAGTACGAAATAAAAAGAAAGCATCTACCGCTTCAATTGAAGAATCCAATACAGAGATATGTACAAAGTTTTAAATGATAAAACTATAGTTTACCAAAGTTCGTTATTTTAAAATGCGCCAATTAAAAATAACCGTGATTCGGTGTGCAATAAACGCAAACATAGTGTAGTAAATTGTACGTATGCTTGTGTCTGTAGATACGTTTACTTTGTACCTTCAATGAGATGGTAAAAGTGGAGGGCGATATAACACGGAAGTTATACCCAGTCGAATTATTAATGGAGAACTATTGCAAGTTATTGTGGATGTTGAAAACAATTATTTTTCTAAACAATGTAGTTGATGAAAGAAACGTCCGTTAGTGGCGTATAGCTGTTCCGTAAATATGGGTCGCACTGCCACCGTTTGTGTAATGTGTCGGAGAGTAGCACAGGAACGACGTTGCGTAATTTGATTTTTATGACTTCGACATTAAAGTTACGAGTTCGCTGTAAACTCGGGAAGGGATGACTCAGGTAATTTTGACACAGGTGACAAAATAAACCCAAATGCCCCCAGTTAAACACACATTCTTGGCGTATCCGTGCTAAAAGAATCAATGTGGCGGAAGATTTAACCAAATAGTCGTTAAAGGTGTTTTTATTGGTTTATACAAACCAGCATATAACAGTTAGTTATTAATAATAAAATATGAGAATGGAAACTCACTAAAAGCAAAAAGGGCACATTTAAATAAAACTGTAGCCATAAATAGCTTGAGGATTAAACGGCAAAAAAACTGCATCAACCATTGCTAAATAATTGGGAACAGGATCAGGAAAATTTCGTTGAAGCATTATTTTATGAAAGAAACAGATTTTATTCAAGTTCACACTTTGTTGTGTACATCGTGTAAACTGCTTTCACTTGTCCACTTATGGCCGATCAAGTTTGCACAGTTGTGTTAAAAAAACCCTAATAGCGCAATAATGAACAACTAACCAGTGTAAAAGTCACAAAAAATCATGCCAGATTACAAAATATATTTCAGTTGACATTTTATATCATTGATAAATACTTATCGTTTAGACGGAAAGAATAATAAAGAGTGATTTGATGTTTTTTTGGATGTTTCCTTAAATAGTTGCTTCTGGCACGGCACACGGGATAAGTCTTATATGTATTTGAAGCTTTGATTTTTTACAGTTTTACACATTACTGTTATAGACTACGGCCTGTTTTACATGGTTGTGCGACATACACTAAATATGGGCTGGTACTAATGTCATAAACAGAATTTTGTTAAAAATTAGAAATTTGAAAGGCCGAATGTGTTCGGCGGACGTATATACGTATAATGTATCACATATCACAAACATTAATATTAATAAAGCAGGAACACTTTAATTTTAATCCGTTTTTTTTCATTTCTTTCGTTTCTGTGTAACGCTGACGGTGACTCGGCATGACATGTCGCCAGGTCATTGGGTAGAATGTTTTTTCAAAAAAATTGGAAACTTTAAGAAATAAAAACAAACCGGCATGCCTATAGTTGTTTTGACTTTAAATTCGTTAAAACCCAAGGGAAATTCCTACTATCGGGTAAAATGTTAAAAAGAGGCCCATTTTTCAAGATTTTCGCCGTTTTGCCGATATCTCCGGACAGAAAACGATTATTAAGGTAGCACGCAGCAAATTTTCTTGCAATTGTTTGCATGTGGTAATGTTTTAGAGTTAAGAATAAGCGAATATGTAATATGTAACGGAGATAAATAGAAATTCAATCGGCATACATTTTGACACGACTTCAGGCAGGGAATGTTAGCTAATGGGGTGTAGGTGTAAACGAATATAACAACAATATACCTACTTAACTTAAAATTAAAAACAATTTTGGTTCCGTAACAGAGGGACCCATCAGTTTATGCTTTCAGATACCGGACTGTAACAATTAAAAAAAAAACTTTCAAAAAGGTTACGTAACATCGTCTATCTCTAGATATAAAAAGTGATACTTTTTAAACTTGGATAATTAATTTGATTTAAAAATTTAGGGACTCAATCGTTCTGCTTCAGCCTACACTTAGTATAAAATAAACTAATTGGATAGGAACCCTGCTGACATGAACATATATCCTACACCTAAGATGACGTTAACAAAGAGTGATAGTTGACACGGGGTTGTCATTCTCTTTGTGTAAGTAACTAGTTTCAAGACACATAAACAAATCAACAGTAGAACGAATGCATTTATTGCTTTGTGTTATACACCTATAAGCTCAGAGTGAAGAAAATGGTTGATATGCGTAATTTATGAAGTTGGAAATTTGACCGGTTGTGACTATTACATTATTTTTGACTTTCACCGCCCCACTTGGCCATTTTTCCATTTATCGGAAACTCTTGAAATCGGCCAGATTTCCTATAAGCTGCTATCTTCTCCAGTGATTCAAAGTTGGTCAAGTACTTTAGAACGACTTCGTGCTTGTCCAAACATCCTGGAAAACAAAGACGAATGTGATCTAAAATTTCGCAAAGTGCGAAATCCACATAGGTCAGTTTGGACCCAATCAACCAACCGCCATGTGCCAAATTCTTTTCAAAGAGAGTCAATTTAGCAGGTAGCTCACTAAGATAATTTGCTTTCAGCGAATCGAATTCTGGATTGTAGCACATGCTTGTAAAATTTGATCGAAAATCTTGAACGACGCCCTCTGCTACATCGCACTTAATTTGTTCTTCCTCGTTCGCAGCACCGAGTACCTTGAATTTTCGAGCCAAATATTTCATTATAGCCCAACTCTCAGACACCTTTACGTCCCCATCGGTCAAATACGGGAGGTTAGGGTAATCGAATCCCAATGTAAACTTGACCGACCTCCATTCACTTCGATCCCAACCGTCACCAGATTTGTAATGCCCAAATTTTTTCTCATCATATTCAACACCTAGATGTTCAAGCATAACTCGAATGGGCTCTCCTAGTCCTCGAAGATCCCAGTATCCGAGCAGTATTTTAGACATATTTAACTTAGAGTAGCCCAATACGATAAACGTGCAATTCTTTCAAAAGCAAGCAATTGATGTAAATATCCGATTTCACTATGTGTAAATTATAAAATACTGTTTGCAATTAGATTTCGTTAATTATTCAACCTCTCTACATAAACTTAATCAAAAACTAATTTTCCTTTACTTTTGCAGAACGCATATTTACCATTTGCTACGCACACTTTTTACAGTCTAGTGCTGATTTAACGTAAAAGCTTATAGTAGTACAGCACGTTTGACTCCAGAGAACTCTTCAAACGACTTATGTCAACAACTGGGCAAACAACGAGCATTAGCATATCAAGCACACTGCTGTTGTATTAAAGCACACATTCAACTGTAACATATATTACATCTTAGGATAAATATAGTAAGTAAAAGCACAATCGAACTTGCATGTGAAAACAAAAATATGCATAGATAAGTATTTATACAGTAATATACAAAAATCATAAGTATGTTAAAAAATAAATAAATAATTTTACACAAATATAACAATTTAAAGATGCGGAATGTAAGTAATCTTTATTGCAGATTCCGGTAGTTTATGAATTGTACAAAACATGTTCCTAAATATGGAACTTGTAATGTAGTATTATTTTAACTAATAAGCAAGGAGAGGGGGTGTAAACTTTACAAGTTAATATGTAATCAAAATCAATATACAGGTACCCTATTTAAGCAATTAGTATGAACATGGGCCGCTACTTATTAGTAGAGCAGTGCGGGAAGATAAAATTACTCATGGAACTGTCTAATATTGCACTTGCGATACTTTTTTTAAAGTAGACTTTAATATTTTGATTGAGGTTTCTATATAAATGATTGTCACTACTCAAAAAATTATACTTTAACTTATTCAACCACAGTGATTATGTAAAACCTCCACTATTGCGGTTGGCAACTTAGGTGAAAGTAATAAGGTAGGTTGGATAGACGTTTGCATCTCTGAAGGCAACAAAGATGGATGGACTCTTTAGCGAATCAACTGCGCTGTCGTACAGTCTGCCATTGCTGCCTGGTTTCACACCAGGTGCTTTCATCTGTTTATTCCCTTGGCAGAAATCTCCAGTGATCACGTTTGCAAGAAACACACAACAGGAGCTTGAACCCGAGTGGCGAGCGTAGTTCACTGAATATGACGAATTCACCGCAAAGTACGAACCTTTGCCATAAAATGTAGCTGTGAAACACAAGTCATGGAGTGAACTTATTTAGTTAAAAATAGCGGAAAACTTAATTAGTTGCATAAGAATAAAACAAACAATCTGTAACAAAGTTTATTCACTGACGAGTTTTAAACACTGTAGTTTTACCGTCTTATCCTGATTAACTTAAACTAATTTTGCCACTCTTCTTTAATGTAAAAAAGGAGCAAAAAAAATTACAAAACACAAACAAAACAAAAATGTGTTTATTGTCTTGGTAAAAAACTAAAAAGAAATTAACAGAAATAAATGGACATAGTTTGTTCTTTAAATCTGCCAACCGATTATACCATTTTTTCCAGCAAAGTTTCTATCAAATCCATCACTACAAATTTTCTTAGCATCTTGTTGAGAAGTGCCATGGAAAAGTTCACGCTCAACTGGTTCAGCCGACTTCATATGTTCCTTCACGTCACTTTTGTTCAACTCGTAGTGCTTGTACAGTTTTGGGTTTTGGATCCTCTCAATCTAATGAAACGAACAACAAAAACCATTAATCTCAACAGTTTGTCCGGCCCGTTGGTCTAACGGTTAAGTGCGTCGCCTTTCAAAATTCACGGGGATAAAGATGAATATCCTAGTCTATCCTAGTTTAACTAAAACTAAACAGATGGTAACCAGAAGCAGAAATGTGTACAATATTAATAAGTTGTAAATCATCACAACAAATGCAAGATTGGCTTTGATATTTGGGTAGTACTTATTTGATATTAATGTTCTAAAGCACATTTATCCCCACAACGAGGGAGAATTCCTTTTTCATTTTTAAGTCTGTTAAGAATTCACTTTGGTGAATTGCCATTTAACATGTAAACCATGAATGATAATTTCTGAAAGTTTTAATTTAACATTATTGGAACGGCAAAAAATACCATCAAACAGATGAGTCAAGGAATCATAAGATAACGGTATACTAGAGATAAAACAAGTATGCTATCAAGTCCAAATGCAAGAAAACTAAAATATACTTATATACTTTTTGGAAAATGTTTTAAGCACCTTACGAATTCTAGCAATTGGTTTGCTTTTATGAAATAATTTAGAAATATTTCGGAATTCGACGGTGTGTTGAGGTAATTCAACTTTTTTCCAACGGTCCCCTCCCATATCCTTCCATTGAGGGGGAAGCCCGTGATTTTCTGAAACAAAATTGATTTAATGGTGACTAATTTGTGTTAATTTAGCCAGAATAAGATGTTTTATAATATGTACATATATATATATATATATATATATCACTGTATTTAGTAAAACCAAAAAATAAAGAGATTTCCTTTTTAAAGATTTTCATATTTTGTGTATGATTGAGATGTTCCTTCAATTTGGTAAAACCCATTATTATACTAAGTTTAGAGAATGTCCGTAAAGTGCCTTGCCCAAGGACACAACTGACAAGCTAGCGACCAGTTTCGCACCTGCAATCCTTCGGCTGAAAAGCGATGCACTTAATCACTAGACAAATCTAGATAGTCGGACACTTTTGTAAAGAAACTTGTCTTTAACAAACTTTATAATGAGCCCAAGTCATATTCATACTTCTACACATTAAAAATTGTAAAAACTATGACAACAGCATACATTTCTGTTTATTTTGAATAATATTTATAATGGACAAACCTTGTTTATCAACAGATACACGTTTCAATCTGCCCTTAATGCCATTCAATTCACACTCTCCGTTCTGCACCTTCATTGAGTGTCCAAACACAGTGACCATGTGTACAGCTCCATCTTGCATCTGTTTATTTAAAAGATGGTGTTATGATGGCAAATTGCACTAATAAAGATGTTTACTTTTTATAATGGTTAAACATATTAAAAATAGGCAAGAATAAAAAGTTGTAAAAAGCAGATTTTAACTAACTGTTTAAAATCAAAATCACACAAGCTTTCGCCTATACAGATTCTTCTTCTGCTGTTCTACACCATATATTTCCAAATAATTAAAAATGGGAAAATGTACAAACGGAGGGGAGTATTGGTTACTTATTAGTATTGGTTACAAGGCAAGAACAAGAGTGTTGTAAACTCATAAAACGGTCAACAGCTAACGTTTTACCAAAGCTTTACTGTGTTAAGTTTACACAACTTTGCAGTATAATTGGCAGCAACAAACATGGTAATTGATCATAGTATAATTTGATATGCCATCATGCAGAATCACATATATACTGACAGAGTTTTCTTTATAACAAATCAATCAAATAGTACATCAGGTAATATGGAAATTATTTCTTCTAGTTGGTACATTAACTTTCAATTTAATATTTCTTTTGGTCAAACCTTAGCTTCCAATTCACCAGACACACGAGCTGGTAATGGCTGAAACTTGTTTCCACCAAAAGACCATTTCCAAGATACACTTTTTACTTTTTCCAAACAATCTTTAAGCTGAAAAATCATTTCTCGTACGGAGTCAGAAACTTTGTTTACATTTTCAGCCAATCCACATAAAACAATGGAGCTGTATAAGAAAAATACTATGAAGCTTATAGAATATATAATATAGGATATTCATGTTTATCCCCGTAAATGGGAAAACCAATGGAGTAAACACACAGGCAATTGTCAGATCACCTCACGCCTATCGTCGGGTTAAAAGAGCTATTGCAGTGTGTTGTATGTGATGGACACGTTCCTTCAATTTACCCATTAATCCGCTGGATTCAGGCAATGTTCGTTAAGTGCCTTGCTTAGTTTTGCACCTGCAACCTTTCGATTGAAAGATGACGCACTTAACCGCCAGACTAACCGACCGGACGAAAGCTTAAATAAAACGATTTAAAATATACAATAAAAATAAGGGACTTGATTCAATTTTGTCTGCCCAAATAGCTTGTTTGGTTAATGGGTCCAAGATTGCTAGAAAAATTAAATCAAAGTTACAACGAAAAGTTTCTACTATATAATGTATGGTAAAAACAATGCTAAAAAAACTTACTTTTGATGAAAGTTCACAGCCACTGGGCAATCACTGGCAGCATCTAATATGCCAATTCGGTCGTGATCAGTCATTTGAGAAATCACATCATCAGATATAGTTTTTGTTATAATGATTTTTTCCATTTCGTCGGAAATTACAGTTTTTACCTAAAACAAGAAAACGCAATAAATAAGATAAAAGTTATTCTTGTTCTATTACAAATAAAATGTATAGAATAGGGTTTGGATATGATAGATGATGATTTACAAAAATGGGGAAAAAACATTTGTAATACTTGCATCAAAAGATACCTGGTCTATTACAAGAATAACTTACGATTAGTCTGGTTAATAAAGTTTTTTTTCTATTAAACTCCAGATCTTGTAATGCCAATCTATAACAATACCAAGAGTTGTTTTAATCACCATTACCTTATACAAGCATTTTGGTTCATCACAGACCAAAAGAACAGAAACATCTTCAACTTGAGGTGCAAGTGTGGAGACAACTGAACTGTACGATTCAAGGTAGTTCATCAAACCTAGCAAGGGTAATGTTAAAGTTTGCATGTTTTAATGCAGCAAATGGAATAAAGTGCAAATGCTTTTTGTGTACGTTTTGCTGCGTTAGGTAGATGTCTGCCCAAAAAGATTAGTCCGAAAAATGAGCATTATTATGCTTTAGCGCCACGTAATTTTATTTATTCACACCGCATAACCAACCTGATACCAGGCTGCTGAATACCTTGTGCAACTGTGATGTTCTTTTTGAAGATGTCGAGAATTGTGGTTTTGAAAACAACAACTCGGATTTCTCGGACGTGAGACGATTTCGTTTTCATGAAATCGTGGAAAGCATCAAACATAGCAGCTGCAACTACATCTGTTTCCAACCCGATGCCACCTGGAAGTAACAGGAGATGGAACACAATAATGAATTACTACAAATAGAAAACATACTTATGAATTGCCTTGCCTGAACCCAGGGAATTAATGAGTTCTACCAAATTAAAGGAATGTTTCTATCATATACAACACACTGCAATAGCTCCGGTAACCCGACGGTGGACGCGAGGCGATCTGATGATTGCCCGTGTGTTAACCCCCTTGGTTTATCCTATCCCATCAAAACAAATAGAAAACTTGCTTATTACTGATGAGGATAGGATAATTCTTTTTATCTGTCAGTATACAATGCGCCCACTATCTTGTTGTGGGAGCTAATACAGTGTGTTGTGCATGGGAGAATATTGTATTTTATGTATAACCGTTTGATCGTCTGGGTTCACTCAATTGCCTTTAAATAACTTTCCCGAAGTAACAAGGAAATAGTTGGTTTAAATCTCCTCATCCCATTGTGGCAGAATAACCCACACACTATAGGGTAAGCGCGATTATAAAGTTAATTGCACCATGTATAAGGTACATTATTACAAAATGTAATAGTTCAACTTGACTGTGTCAGTTCTGTCATTTTACGTAACTGGAAATGTATATAAAGTAAAATATTTGTTGACATTTTTCTAAAAGATGTAACCAATGCTAAATTGGGCAATACATCACCAGCAAAGATACAATGGAAGCATATGTACCTGCACCAAGTGTTGGTACTGCAACAGATTTGACCTTCATTAGATCTGCAACTTCCAGTGCAGTTTTTAACCTGCAACTTAACTCAGCAGGAGTGCTTGGAGTCACCATGTGGACAACACATTGGCAATGCAAGTTAAACCCTTTAGTTACTTTGATATATGGGTTTACTCTTGGATGTACTAATTCAGGATTGGTGTTGCATTGCTTTTGCATTTCAGACCCAGCTCGTTTTAAAATGGCAGAAGATAATTCACCTGCGGATTAAAGCCATTAGACTTGTGGGAAATTCTACTTTTTGGTATTTGTTTTTGACAGCAAGTGATTGCTTTATTTTATGCGAAATTTTTATTTTTTACTTTTAAAAAGATTAAGATGCTTGAAAGTGACATTTAACACATTTTTTGTTATTGTTAAGAAACAAATGTTTCTTGAATACAAACAGGAAACTCTAGGTATTTTCCAATGAAAAAACCTTTGGAAAGATTGAAGTTGCTGGTTGCTCCATTGATAATTGCACCTGACATATGAGCTGTGATGTCACCAATCGCAACTTTTACTTTGATGTTTCCGAACTCGGCTTCCGATTTTGTTTGCAAATGAGACAACGCTTTGTCTCTATAGTTTTAACAAACATAGGTTATCAAAGATGCTTTTAATTTTGTTAAGTAAAGGTAAAAAAACAGTAAACTAAATATATCATTTTTTGGTATTTAAAATAAGAATTATTCAACAATAATTTAAAATCCCAAAATTTTTACCTGTCATTGAATCTTGAACTTTGAGGTAATGAAGTAGAGTCCTGTACAAAAAAATTATTTAACTGGAAGAGTAATACTTAGATATTTGCTTATTTTACTTTTTTACCTGTTGATACACTGGGTTAAAGCAACATCCACTAAGTGTCTTTTCCAAGAACACAATTGAAATAGAAGTCTGGCCGGTTA
Source organism: Ciona savignyi (assembly GCA_000149265.1). Classification (NCBI taxonomy): domain Eukaryota; kingdom Metazoa; phylum Chordata; class Ascidiacea; order Phlebobranchia; family Cionidae; genus Ciona; species Ciona savignyi. Next base: position 4,210,642 of record CH003412.1, on the reverse strand, counting down.
GTCTGGCGGTTAAGTGCGTCGCCTTTCAATCGAAAAGTTGCGGGTGCGAAACTTGTCGCTAGCTAGTCGGTTGTGTCCTTGGGCAGGGCACTTTACGGATATTGCCTGAACCCAGCGAATTAATGGGTTCTAACAAATTGAAGGAACGTATCTATCATATACAACACACTGCAATAGCTCTGATAACCCGACAATGGCGCAAGGTGATCTGACGATTGCCTGTGTGTTAACCCTCTTGGTTTTCCCATTCACAGGGATAAACATGAATATCCTATCCTATCCTAAGTCAGCTGTGGTCACATGTGGTAAAACTGTTCCCTATTAAAACAAGAGCAGAATGTTTATAGATGCATAATTTGGGTTAATCTGCAAAGGTGGGAAACAAAGGTTCATTTTATTGGGCAGAAATACATCTGAGGCATTAACACAGGGGCAATGTCAAATTGCCTTGTGCTTGCCTTTAGATTTCTAAAGACTGGAAGTGTTTGTGATCTACTGTGCTAGTCCAACCTATATTTTCTTGGTTTTGAGTAACATCTTCTAAGTGTCATACCAAAAGTTTAAATTTTCCAGCGGCTGGTTACAAACCAGTAACCTCTTGGCTGTCCAAAATTATAGTAATATCTCCAGTTTAAGTTTAACATATTCCTTTAAAGGAGAAATTGTTTTGTTTTTACTCACCACATCAGCTGTGATTGTGCATCGGTTGTTTGTTTCAAGGAATGTCACAAACGCTTTCCATTTAATCTCACTAAGAAGGGTGGAAAGCTTTGGGGATGAATAAACAAATTTGTGGCGGCAGAGGTTCCTCTTTTTTAGTTTCTGAAGCACTGCAGACAATTATATGTGGATTAAAATGTTGAAAACATAGTGCTAAGATTTTGCCTTGTCGTTTACAGAGTTTATTTTACCTAAGACATGTTTTAACTTTATCTAGATGTCATACAGGTTGTTATTTCGGTGACTGATAAACCCATGCTCATGCAGCAATAATTAAAACTAAATTTAAAAACTAAACTTACCATATATATTCTTACTTCCTTTCCCATACAAAAAACTACGGAAAAGTAGTACTACATGGTATAATTAAACTGAAAAATTTGGACCTAACATATTGTTTGGTTGCCCAAAAAGTGAATCTTTTTTTTTGGTTGCCCAGAAAGTAAATCTTATCCCCGCTGCTATGCAACCCCTTTTTGGAAAATATTCTGTGCAAATCAACCAGTCAAGAGTATGCTTAGTATAAATTTGGTTAAAAAATATGATAGATTAGAGATTATTACCTGGGTTCAACTCTTTGGATGGACCTTTGCACTCAACCCCTTCCTTTACAAGCTTCCCATAAATATAAGGTGGCACCTCGCCTCCCTTAATCCAATGGTTCAGAATGAAACGTGCGTCTCCTTCACTGCACTTTATCACATAGGAATCGATTGCAAAACCATCCAGATGACCTTGAACTTCATTTCGCAACTTGGCAGTCAGTTCTTTATCGAAAGTGGTCAATTCCATTAGACCATCCTGGATAGATTGGTTTGGTTAAAAATTACACCTATTTAAAAAGGTACCATGCGATAATTAACTTCTTGAATAAGGCATAAAACCATAAGGATGGGTTTAATAGTTTATTCAAAAATAAGATCAATTACTTGTTAAACTTAGCATACTTTAGGGAGATTAACTATTGCAGGAATACAAATTAAAAATGCTTTATTATCAAAAAAGTAAAACATCAGGCTTCAGGTGATTGAATTGCATCCAGCTTCTTGTTTGTCCACTGAGTTCGCCATAAAGTAATTAATGGTTTGCTTAAACCCATGGATAATACAATATTTCTATCACATATTAAAGTTCTTGCTGCAATAGCCCTGTTCCTGTGTCCTGCCTTAATTCTTTTACATTTATGCTTTATAAAGAATTACAGATAACCCAATTTTATCAACACACCACAAAAGTTTCTTTAACTACTAAGATAAATCATTTTAAGATAAACACAAATAATAAATTTTAAAAGGTAAATGACACCCACACTGAAATTATACGTCTTAGCTTACATTAAAGCTAAAGATGTAGCATTGTGGAAAAGAACTCAACACTTCACAGACGGATTCGAGTTTAAAATCATCGCTGTTTTCAGAAAGTTTAAAGTGACATGTTACAAACAAACTGCCCAGAAACGAGCTCGCTTTTAGAAACATATCTTCAGTAGGTGCCAACAAGAAAACTTCATCATTCACAAGCTCAACAAAAGCTGCGAAACATTGATCAAGGTATATTATAGGATTTCGGCCCAGCTATATGTTCCACAAGTGAATCTACAACTATAGTGACGCAAACCATAAAAAAGCAACTATATAAAAAAAGCAACTATAGTAACGCAAAACCATAAATATCCCACATAGATGCTGTAATTGCTATTGTTATCGAAAATGATTTCAAAAATGATAACATTTGAGGATTAAAGTTCTTTAAAACTTATCAGCATCAAACTTCAATTAAATAGTAACTTTATCGAAGCATACACTTGCCGTCATGCATAATATATTTTACAGCCTAGTCGCTAGAATAGTTTCTTCTTGCAATAAAATACCTATTATTTCTTGTTTTAAAAATTGATCTTTAATTTGACCAGCATTAATGAAGTCGTGTTCCTTGAATTCTCCTTTCAAAGCTTTAACTAAAAGCTTTATTTTGTCTTCTCTGATATTGGGAATTTTTTGGACAAAACTCTACAAAATGTAATCAAACAATTTTTAAATAGTTTATGGGAATCAAGACATTTTAGGTAAACAGAGTTTAAATGCATGATTAAAAATAATATCATTATTTTGTTAACTAATTATATTGTTAAAATCGAGTTAGCCCAGAAGGGAAATATTTTACTGACAAGACCATGTTTATTATAAAAATTGGTGTCATATGCTCACAGTGTCATTCAGCTGTTTTAATGCCTTTTGTATTTCGTAAAAATCCCCCGAAAACTTTAGTGTGTTGTTTCTACGTGAGACATCAACAATTCCATTGAATTTGAGCACTATTTCATCCAATACTCCACATTTTGTGAGATACCTAAAATATAAGGCAATGTATTTTATAAGAAACCAGTAGATTAATGGGTTCTACCTGATTGTGGGAACGTGTTTATCGTATACTACACACTAAAATAGCTCTGGTAACCCGACAGAGGGCGTATGGTAATCTGATGATTGTTTGTTTGTTAACCCCCTTGGTTTTCCCATTCACGAGGATAAAACAGGAATATCCTATCTTTAAAAGGTTCGAGTTGTTTAAAAAACATTTTTGCATAAGCAGTGTGATATTGCTTAGTTAACATGTAGATTGAGCAACACATAGTTAAAGAGTGTTTTGGTACAATTTTAGTTAGAATCATCAAAGCTAACCCTGCGTAAACTACTAAGCTAGGTTATTGTGTAACAACTAACAATGTCCATGAAGTGTTTTAATTTCTAGGGTCAATGGCATGTCATTCAATATGGATATCTGAGTCCAGTGCCTCTATGACTGCTGTCTTTTCTTTAACACAATTCCACCACTAGGGTCTTAAGGAATATGACAAACAGTTTACATAATATGACAATATAAACTCACATACCGCAGGTGTGCAGGTTCAAAGTTTTCTTCAACAATAACTGTCTTTCTGTGAAATTTAATACAAATAAATAATTCGGTCTTTGAAATGTTTTTCTATTGCACAACAGTACAGCATTTTTGAGACAATTTATGAAAATGTTAATTAATCAATAACATTAGTTAGCATGATCAAATATCATTTTTTACAAAAGTTTAATATTTAACTACACTAAACTGTATAAAATCAACTCATACAAAATTAACTTACGCTTTCCCAAGGCCTCCGAAGGCCTTTTTATAGGCATAAAAATAAATTACATTATCATTTCTTACATACTCATTTTATACTCATTTTGATGGAATAAAAGGAAAGTTAAAATGAGGAATTTTTTTATATTACTCAACACATTTGTCTTACTGGATCAAGTTACAGGTCATGAGAAAAATCGTACAATAAAGTTCGAACTGAAGAACATAACTGGAGTTGGTTTGGTATAACTACCATGATTTAACTTTAATAGTACTACCAAACAATGTATTACCGAGAAAAATTCAAATTGTTCAAATTGTCGTTAAACTCTAGGACAGGGATGTCCAACCTTTTATTGTAGTGCGCCGCATTGTCACTTGAAATAATTTAATGGGCCGCAGAGTCTTATAGTTATATATAACCTGTATTGAATT
>CH003412.1:4187495-4206267 GCA_000149265.1 Ciona savignyi | reverse complement strand
CTTATAGTTATATATAACCTGTATTCCTGTTGCTTTCATACTATAGCCCACTATTACTACGTCCCTAAAGCTGACTGATACATTTTAATTAGGATAAGAATTAAAGTTCAAAATACTACTTGGAGTGAAAATGACTAGCGGGCCGCACAAAAATCTCAGGTGGGCCGCAGGTTGGACATTCCTGCTCTAGGAATACACATCCACTTACTCAATTGCCATTGCATCCTCTATGGCAGCAGTTAGCTTCTGTACATCACTAGTCAATCCAACAATAACAACAGAATTTCCGTTCCAAGATACTGACAACTTGAAGCTAATGAAATTTCTAACTAGATGAGAAACGACATGTCTAGTATGTTCTATTTTTTTACGTGAAAATGACCGATGCACAGCTTGAAATTTTCCAAAAAATTGGTGTAGAAGTGGTTGCAGTCTTTTTTGAAATCCTTTACCCTGTAAAGATAAAAAATGGTTCAGAAGGACAATTAAAAAAATGTATGCCCCACCACACTATCAACCACACATGGTAACTTTATATGTGGTATGTACACCTTTATATTTTAAAAATACTAACCAAAAGCACAAGTGTTCGGACATTGAGATTTCTTTCATAAAGTTCATATTATTAAAACTTGAATTGACCCTATAAGTCTTAATATTTAAAAAAAATTCTTAAAAACAGGCATATGTATATATATTTTGAAACATGCTTAAAATTTCATTAGGTTTTTCATAAATTAATTAAGCAATGTTAATATTTAACATATATTTTTACATAACCAAAAGTTTTATCCAATTGGAAACCAGGGAAAATTATATTTAAAAACATGAATAAAATCAGTACAGGTCCCCTCATAACAGGGTCCACAATTAATGCAGCAGTTAAGGATAGAATAGGATAGGATATTCATGTTTATCCCCGTATATGGGAAAACCCCAGGGGTTATCACACGGGCAATCGTCAGATCACCTCGCGCCCATCGTCGGGTTACCGGAGCTATTGCATTGGTAGAACCCATTAATCCGCTGGGTTCAGACAATGTCCATGAGGTGTCTTGTCCAAGGACACAACCGACTAGTTAGCGACCAGTTTCACACCTGCAACCTTTCGATTGAAAGGCTACGCACTTAACCGCCAGACTAAACGGTTGGATGAACTTGAGAAGTGAGGACTTTTGAATGAAGCTGGACATATGACTGGTAACAAAAACCTGATAAACAATCTCTGAAACCTCTGTCTTACCTCATTTCCCGTTGTTGTGATTTTGACAGACTTTGGGTTTTTCTTCTTCTGGATGTCTTTCCATTGTAATATGCTGATTTCCCATTATGCCTGTCTTTTAAAGCATTAAGATGATGCGGTGTACTGAATATATATTGAATAATATCCTTCCTGTTTTTTCCGGCCGGGCAAAAAAAGAATGATGAAGTTGGATTTTCCCCTGTACCTACCCCATGATCATTGCTGTTAAAAAAGAAAATTGAAAAACAATTATGTAAGATGAGGATTACAGATGCTTTTATTTGAAAAATAAAAAAATAAAAAACCTTGAAGAGCCATTTGTTTTTAGAAGTGCTTGCAATTTCGGCTGCATTACTTCCACCTCCTTTTTTAAGCCGGACACCATGACTACATTATCAACGACATCAACACAAACATTAGCTTCATCCGTCCTTAGTATGGGATTTCCCCCAATGGCTGCCATTACTTCATCGGGAATTTGCTCAGATTGCCAGTGGGAGAATTGATTAAAAAATGTCTGCACTGCAGTAACACAATCATTTTCAAACTGCGGGACATTGTCAGGGAATACCTGGATATAAAGCATTAAATTAACACATATAGTATTTAATTAATATTAAATGCAAAATTAGTTTTTCTACTATACCGGTCCAATAGAAGTAAATTGGAGAAGCATGACTTTGTTTTGCAGAAGATGTACTTCTGCGATGTGGGAGAGATAGTTTTGTAACCTTTGGCTGTGCTTTCTTGAGTTGTTAATAAAGAGAGCATGGTAGTTGTCCGTTGGTGGTACAGAGAAGGAAAATTTATATATATATCTGAAAATAAATATCCAAAAGTTAGGATAGGAAATAGTTTTTATTGCTGTGAAAAAAACAGTCTGTTTCTTTTTTGATTACACCAATTTGTACCATATTTCATATATTCATGTGCCGAGCCTTGAATATAAATGTGGAGGATAACCGATAATTCCACCTGGTACTTTGGTGGTGGGACTATCGAGCTTAACCCTTTAACTGCCGCTTGTTTTTTATGTCATTTTTTGGCTATGTCACCTTAGGTTAGGAGCTTCTGTACAAAAACTATTGTTGTAAGGATGATATGATCCACAGAACAGTTGTTCGGTAATAAATTATCTTAATATGTACAGGCTCCCATTAAGCTGTGTGTGGTCCATGTAATAGCTAGAAACAAAAAAGAGCACATATGAGGTATAGAGTACATTTAATCCTTACTAAACACTTGCACAAACCTTTTGTAATAGATATTCTTATAGACCTCCATTACTTTGCAAATTTCACCAGTGTTTTTGTTCACAACATCTGTCTTTCCAACCAGCACAATTTTATCTTGAAAAACTTTCTGGCTGAGCGTAGGTCTGTTAAAGCTAACACAACCATTTTCCATTAGGAGTTTAATTATTTCTGGTGGGTAAGATTGTTCCCAAGATGTAAAGTCAGTCAAAAAGTGATCCAAGGCCATTTTGCAATCATTTTTAAATAGTTCTATTTCTTCTGGCAGCATCTGATAATGAATAGTACTAACATGAGGGATAAAACAATTAATTTTATTTATATACACAAAAGAGAATAGAACAGGATTACCACAGCTAATGCAAAACCTAGTTATTGAAAGCAAAATTCTAATAATAGATATATTACTAGTTTATATATCAACATATTAAACAACCAAGTTAAGGCAACATTCTCTAGTTGTTTGTACAAGGATATGCATGTCCAGTCAGAGAACAATTTTGATCTCACCATTTTCCAGACACAACTTGTTGTAATGTTGTACTAAAAATCAGCTCAACGAATCAAGATATAAAACTGGTATTTTTTATAGCCTGATTAGCGAAATAAGCAACAGATGCAAATTAATAAATAGAAATGACATAACATTTAATACAGTAACTTTATTTGCGAGTATGATTTAACATTTTTTCCACACCTACATAATCAGCTTAGTCCAAGAGGTTCTTTATTTTTATCACCAACATACCTCTGTTAGTGAAGAAAATTGATACTCCACTGTATCTTTTTTTCTTTGAATGACTTGGACTTTTGCAACACTATGACTTTTGCTACAAAATTCAACAAAATCAAGCATTGTTTGATTAGAATGCATTAAAAAGCAAGCCACATGGTAATCAGGAGCTGGAATAAAACACTCCAATATCTTTTTGCTGGATAAAACAAAGGGTATTTATACCAATAATAAATGTGTACACTGTAACTGTAATGTATATACAAAAACATTAATATGTTTGCCACTTAAAAATGCAATAAACCAAATAAAACTATAACAAAAAGGTTCCATACCAACTCAAAGGATTAGGTTTATGTAACAGACTAATAAAAGGACTAATGAAGTATGGCAGGTGAATTGTTGAACAAACTCATGCTCAATACAATTCAAATAAAGCGTTTCTTTGCCACAGAGTAACTGTTCTAATTGCAATAAAATTCTTACACAAGTTAAAAGAAATAGCTTAAAGTAAATTTGCTGGAAGTACAACGACGAAGGTAGAAACAAACACATTTCTTGTTGCTTTAAATCTATGAGTGATATTACAATCAAACAGCCCACTATTAAAATGCCTTATGCTTTTCTTTAGTTAAGTTAAAATAATGTTGTTTTGGCTATATGGTTGTCTGTATGTCTAGAGCAGGAGAATAGATCAAATAAAAGGTAAATTGACAATATTAAACATGTCGTTGCTAAGATAATAAAATACAGAATAGAATTAAAATATTTCAAATTTATTTTCTGAGCCTTAGATTTTTGCAATACAGAAATTTATTGTATTCTTTATAATACCTAGCTGTTTGAATTGCTTTTAGTAACACTGTTTTTCTTGCTTCAAGATCATGTGTTAATCCAACAACCAAAAGACAATCCTTACATATTGAAATGCAAACATTTTCGTCTTGACTAAATATACCAGGTTGAGCCCGCTTTGCTTTTTGAAGAATTGGACCTGGGGCAGTTATCGACCACTTTGAAAACTGAGAGGCAAAGTCCTCAAGGACATCTTTACATTGATCTTTAAAGTGAGGCACTTCATCTTCCTCCATCTAAAATATGAATCAAACATAAGAAAGCACCATCAAAACTTTGGAAACATAAGTTCAAACACTAAACGATCAGTAATATTTTATATTGCGCTGTAGTAATGACTTTATTTAAAAACAGAAACCTCATGCTTTGAGCAAAATTGAAAATTTCTTTGTTTAAACTGAATTTTAACTTCAGCAACATCTTCAACTAAGCTACTCAACACCAAGCGATATTGTGGCCACCGTTGAATAAATTCTGCAATATCAGAATCCTTTGCAGAGATGTTAACTTTTGGACACTTGTCAGGCCTGCAAAAAATGAAATCATAAAACAATAGAAAAACAAATAAAAGTTTCTGATGACAACCAATTTAAAGTATAAGAAAAAAGAAGTTGATTGACTTCTCTCTACACATCAGAAAAAAAGAATATATTCTTCAAATAGATAGCCTTAAAAGAAGAAGTATAAATTAACTAAGTAATGACTACTTATCTATTTATTGCCTTGGGACCTTATATCAAGTAAATTTTATAAATGTGTCTGGAGTAAATGTAGTTGTTTGGTGAAATGCAGTATTTGCAGCACTAAAAATGAAACATTTCACACCAGTACTTAAGGAAGATGTATATTGTGGCGTCAAATCACCTTGCGCCCACTGTCTGGTTACCGGAGCTATTGCAGTGTGTTCCGCATGTTTCACACATTCTTTAATTTATTAGAACCCATTAAGTGTTATGTATGATTCCCACGTTCCTTTAATTTGGTAGAAGCCATTAATTCGCTGGGTTCAGGCAATGTGTTAAGTGCCTTGCCCAAGGACACAACCGACTCGCTAACAACCAGTTCAGAACCTGCAACCTTTCGGTTAAAAGGCTTCGCACTAAACCGCCAGACTAACCGGTTCCTTTTATTGGTATTTAACATTACAGCGTAGTCACCATAAATACTTAAAGGAATATAGATTTGTCATTTAAATCCTAGTGAGGAAAGTGTTTTAAAAACTTGTTTAACAGTAATTGCCTAACCCTGCATATTAACTAAACATTGAGGGTATTTAAAAATCATCATGTGATTATTTGAACTAATGACAGATTTGTTTGTATTAACGTTCAGCAGATTGATCAAATATAATTTATGTTGGGTAAATATTGCATAGGCCTATTGCATATATATTGCACTTAGCTTGGTGATTTTTGTGTAAATAAAAACCTCGCGCCCATTGTCGGGAGCTATTGCAGTGTGTTGTATATAATAGACACTTCCTTCAATTTGGTAGAACCCATTAATCCGCTGGGTTCAGGCAATGTCCGTAAAGTGCCTTGCCCAAGAAACACAACCGGCTAACCGGCCGGTTGGATAAAATCATGGGGCACAGATTTTATGCTTCTTCAATTGCATTTTTGTTTATTTAGTAACTAAAAATATTAGAATAATTCCCGCAGATTTTGTTAACATTTATATCGACTTTGCATTTTTTTAATTGAATGGTGTTTTTATAATTCAAATAAAATTAATATCATAATTAGGCAAGCGGAAAAAATGTACAAGTTCAGAAAACATTATATAAGAATCAACACCACAGACCAGTGTTTCCCAACATGTTTTTGACACGTACTAATTCCAAACCAGCCAAAGTCTTTCGGACTCAAAGCGCAACAATTTTGGCCACTTTACACAAGGCATTGTTAGTTGGTCACTTAGCATTCATTATTCAAAATATGAGTAAACAGGCCACAAAACAAACACAATGAAACAACACAGAACTTAAAAAAGGCAGTTTACTATTCCCACATTTACAACTTCAATGAAAACTTCGCAGTTTCGCCATTTAAGCAGTTTCGCCATTTAAAATTATGGTCTAAATTACCTGTTGTTTTGAGAAGGTGTGACTTTGTTACTTGGCGATGTAGAGAGATTGCAGTATGAGGTAGAGCTGTTCGATTGACTGGGGACATTATTGTTATGACTTGCTACAGATGTTGGAGAGTCATGTGGTGGTAGATTTTCTGCCTCTCTGATTCTAGTCACTAACTGTTTGACATCTGCAGTTTTGCCTGAAATGCGCACCCTGTTTCTTTTCCATGTTACTGTACAATTTGAACAGTCAGAGAGACTGCTTTGCTGGTTCTGGGGCAGTTTTTCGGGATCAAAGGATTCCTCAAATGAGAGATACTTTTCGAAAAAATCTTCCAATTTTTTCCTTACTTCGTCTTCGCATGAATTGCTCTGCATTAAAAAAATATTTAAATAATTAACTCTCTTCTTTTTAGAAATCTTGTAAGTTCACCATAATCAATTAGCATAAATCTAGTAAAAAATAGTTGTGCAACAAACTGCAATAATAAGTAAACATAATGGATCTGTGTTATTACTTTTCAAATTCACTGTAGAGTAAGGCAGTCAGATAACTGTGTGTGTATCGTCTCCTGCAGCAGTTATGGTATTATAAAGCCAAAGTTGAACAAGATAGTTGGTTAATTTGTGATTGTTTTACGTACATTACTTGGCAGAATGTCTGGCCAAAATAGCTTAATTGGTATGAGCGTCAACACTCTGTTTAGCCAGAAGCTGATATTCACTGGCTTTTTCACTGCACAACCTTTTTACTACCTGCAGACCATCACATTTTCTCTTTGCGCTAAATAGACATTATGGGGGAAGGCAGGACCATTCAGATGGTTTTTAGAAATGATTTCTACACACTGATGATAAATTAAGTAATCTATATTTTAATCGCAAACATTTAAATAATTTTTTTCTGATAAAAATACCTAGTCACACATTATCATATTATATGTTTTACAAAATATTAACAGATTTCACATGACTTATCTCACACACAAAGCAAGGTAAAATTATTCAACACATGAGGCATACAAAAACGAAGTGAAAACCATGTCTTTAATTAATTTAAAAAAAAAATTATTTAGTGAGCAGATATTATTTGCTAATGACATTGCCCAAAACTATTATAGATTTACCTGTAATAATAAATTAATAACATTTCTTAGTTAAGATCAGCAGTAAAGCTTACACCACACACTGGGTATCCTCATTTTTTGAAAACAATTTTTTTAATTGTTTCTTATTTACTTCAAATTCTAAAAACGCCTTATAGGCAACAAAAATATTATGTTTGCGATAATCTTCGCGGCAATTTTCAAGTGTGATGGGAAAATGCTGGTTTCACATGACCACGCCTTTCCCTACTACCATATTTACAGGGAATTAGACTACATATTATTTTGACTGGTAGCATTGGGAATGAATTTTCTCTTAATCTAGTCCTAACAGCCATATTTTATATCTTTACGATACTGTACACGATACCAGCAAGAAACAGGTAGAAAATCTATGTTATCAATATAAAAAGTTGTACAAAACCGTTATCATGTTACAATGTTAACTGAAAATTTTTAGATCCACATACCTGTTTTGGTGTTACAATAACAATTCCACTAGATTCTGTATTGGATATTGAATCGAGATCTGCAGTGTCTTGAATTGTGGATTTAAGTTCGGATAAATGATATGCATTCTCTTGAATAAAATTAGCAACAAATGGATCACACTCGTAATTGATTTTACTACTTCCACCTCCCATGGTACTTCAACAGGTTTAACAAAAAATAAACGCAACCTTTTGTATATGCCGCAATAGCATCAATCAATGGATTTTTATAGCTGTGAACGGAATAACATCGCGAACGGAACTGTGATCACATGATCTCAATCCAACAGCTGATTAGGCAATTCAGCAAACAAGTAAGTCCATCAGTGCAATCAAAACAGGAGTTTTGCTAATGGGTATTCCCCACTAACGTAATTCATTTTTTACCAATCAAACTACGCACATTTGTTGTTGGCTTTGTATAGTCTTTATATTCAACATACAACAATCACCGTATTATCTTATAATAATGAAATTTTGATTTAAACCTGTTGGAAAATGTATACAGTGTGGCACAAATTCACTTTTGGTTGTTATTGCATAAAATCATTCTCATTCATGACCAATAATAAATATTAAAAGAAGACATATATAGTAAAATATGGGTGTCTCCAAAAATATCTGAAATACAAAATTTTTATTTTTAAAATTTATTAGTTATGGGTCCCATTTCAAAAAAATGAGACATGTTTTGTTTTTGCCAAAGGCTTGACAGGCATGGCTTGTGGCTCCGGCATCTACCAAAGGGGTAATGGAATCGCAATGAAACTTTGTCATTTGTTACACAATATGGTCTAGACCCAGCTGCAGTGGAAGCCCGTCTTTGTTTATTGGATTGTTGCAGGTAGGCTGTAAAATCACAATACTTAAATTTACGCTCAACGGAAGACAATAATAAAACAAAAAAAGGTTTTTAAGCCGTAAAATGGTACAGTGTTAAATGGCCTTATTAAAAAAAAATTTGAATGATATAATCGGGGCTAGCTCTAAATTATGTGATACATTTTTTTGGGGTGCCGTAACGACTGTACTTGTGAAATGTACGGACAACCGACTATACGTGAAAGATACGGACAAAGTAGGCCTATCGGTTAACTCTTCTAATGCGGTATAACGCATTTCAAAATTTCATGTCTAATCCAAAATTTGTAATATAACGATTGCATATATGTGTGGCAAACTGTATAAAACAGTACTGTATATAAAGATAGTTAAATTTGTTTTGTTCTACATTATTCAAAATGTAGAAGTAGGCCTATTGCCGTCTATAACATAAATATAACCTCCCAAGCACCATATAATATTAATATAAACTCGAAAATATAAATCTGGCGTAAGAACTAATTTTGAAATAAACACGAAATAAAGTAAATAAATATATTGGGATGTGTTCACGTATCCTGACGCTACTTGACTGAAAAGGCGAATTATTAAATGGTTTTAGAGTAAAAGCCGGTAGACTGGTATCAAACTTAAAGCCGATATAATGTATGTAAAAATTTCAGATAAAATCGAATATTTTAAAATCATTGCATGACGACGTGTAAATCTTAAAAATCAAACAGAACGAATGCCGTTACTGATTTCCCACAGCTGTGTTTGCTCGGTATGCATAAAAATAAAACGGGAATATGTAAATATTACTCTTTTTCGCCCGCTAACGGATAAAACCAGCAGAAAGGCTTTTACGCAGAACGAAAATTCCAACAGGACTATACTCTTATAGAAGACCTTTCCGAGACGACACTACACTTTTTTAGAGGCGACACGCCACTTTTTTCAAGGCAACACGTCACTATTTTTTTTAAATTTTATTAAAAGATTTTGGTTCAGATTTCTCCTAACCTTTCAAGTGGACTTAACGTTAAATCTCAGCAATACTAAAGTTCTGGGTATGTTGACTGTGACCGGTAAATTGAGCGACTTAAATTCTGTAGCAACTTTTTGTTCTTTTTGTTTTTATAATGTGAAATCAATGTTAAGAAGCCTTAATCATCTATTTGTTTATGGCTGCCATCATTCCATTTGGTGATGTAATAAACAGGTAATTCATCTCCATGGCACATTATTAAGACTGGACCATTCGATTATACGAGGTGTATGTGAGGCATGGCTGTTTTACTGCCAGATTTCAAGTATAATTAGAAAGTGTCATAATCTTTATATGTAGAATGGTGTGTGGTAAACCAGATTTTCCTCAAAAGCCCCAGGTGCACCTCTTTGGTAGAAGTTTATCATGCGGTATCTCTAATTACTACAAATGATCATGTAATAGTTCCCCTTTTCATACAATTGCTCAAACAGAAGTGGTAGCACTGTTTGGGTAGATGATATGCTCTTATTATAAATTACCCGATTCAGTCTTACAACAGTAGTTAAGATTGTTTAGCGCCATCCACCAATATCGGCAACAGCTGTTACTAATTGGCTGTCGATAATTTTACTCCTGGAAGTGAGTGTACGCGTCTCTTTTTCGTAGACAATTAATCACACAAACACTGGGAAGCAACTTGATGTAATGGACAATAATGAAAATAAAGACATAAAAAACACAGTATTGGTGTTAACACAATTTTATTTGATGGTTGAAGTATAAAAAAAATGGAAAATACAAAAACAGGAAGTAAAAAGAACAGCATTGCTGGAATGCTGGATATATTCAACTTTGACAAAAAGTTCATATGGATGAAGTAAAAAACAAAATAGAAAATATACAGAATTGTACTATTACAATTTAACAAAAAATAACTATAACGAAAGTTTCTGCTTTGCGGCTTAAAAGTCACTAAATTGCCAATAATATTTTAGCCCTGATGCATTGTTGAACTGTTGCTTTGATTAAGATAATGTAGTCTCTGTGGAATCATCTTCTTATTTGTCACAGCAAATCTATACAAATAACCAGAAAGCATCAACCACCTGTGAACCAACACTATTTTTAAAACCCTTGTTGAGCGTATTCCATATTTTTCTGCATGCAGAAACGATTGGTTTGCCTAACTACCTTATCACCCTTAGTGTTACTTATTATTTAGTTTTTAGGAATCCATTGCTAGTAATTAAATACGACCAAACGGGCACAGCGTTTCATAACTCATATCAGGTTTAAAGTCAAACAATGTACATAACTCAGTCGGTAAGAGTGTTGCATTTGTGGCCTCGATAAAGCCAATCAAGACGTCACCTATACACAGTAGTAAACTATGTGGTAGTAAAACAATGGAAATGTCTTCATCATATACAACACATTGCAATAGCTTCGGCAATTGGAACTTGCAGACCATTTATCTCATAACCAGAATAAATGCTAATGTGCCAATTTCTTAACACGGGATCAAATGATAATTGTATATAAATTTCTTCTAAGAAAATTGCTTAATTAACTTCGTTTACAAAACGATTAATACCGAATGCAACTAGAGAAGAATATCCAAACTGACAATAATTTCCTTTACTTGTTTTCAATTATTTCGAAACACGCGGAAATCACGTGGTATATGTTGTTTTCGGCATGCCTTGTGAAGAAGGAGAACTTCTGAGTCTCGAAGAAGGGGATATAACGAAAAAAGTCACCCTCCAACAAAATTTACTTTCGCACTTATAATGAAACCACTCTGAAAGTTAAATTGCATGTTTTTTTTGTGAAATATCCTGTTCTTTCTCTTGAATACATTGAAATTTGGTGATAGGCGTTTTGACACACTGGCAATTCGTTATGCTATATTGCGATAACTTATCACTAAAGCAACTAGATTAGGGTTATGTGAATATATAGCCGCTAATATATATAATGGCTACATATTATATACCGTATAAATTTTGCGCTGAATTAGTCACGTGCACAAATCGAAGGAAATAAGAGATGCTATAAGAGAGAAAGATAAAAACAGTATTTCGGACCGCTCGCAAAAAGTGATTGGCAAATTGGGATATAGTTTTGCTGATTTGCAAACGAAAGCAATATAATGTTGATCGTCAAATATATTGCCGATTGTGACATAGTTATATCGATTTAACATACTTAGTTGTCTGAACCTAAGTTTACGGATTGTTCTAATAGATAGGGGCCATCTTAAATACTCGTGTGATCATATATATTTCTTCAGTTTTTTGTTGTTGTTACCATACTGTATTACACATCATTCCATGCTGCTATTAATGAAATTGGCTATTATTCACACCGTATATGTGAAATAATAACTCTGATTTATTAATTGAGACAAAAACTATATGTACACTTACTAAGCACAAGCGCATTTATTTTTTAAATTTATTAAAAACAAATGTTAACTAGGAAATAAATACGACCCAAGAGGCACAGCTTTTTATATCTTATATCAGGTTTAAAAGTGCACATAACTTAGTCGGTAAGAATGTTGCATTTGTGGCCTCGGTAAATCCAATCAAGACGTCACCTATACACAGTAGTAAACTAGGTGAAAGTAAAAAGTGGAAATGTCTTCATGATATACAACACATTGCAATAGCTTCGGCAATTGGTACTTGCAGACGATTTATCTAACAACCGCAATAAAAGCTGCAATGTTATTTTTTTAACACGGGATCAGATGATATTTGTATATAATTTTTTTCTTAGAAAATTGCTTAATTAAGTCAGTTTACAAAACGATTAATACCAAATGCAACTCGAGAAGAATATCCGAACCGACAATAATTTCCTTTACTTGTTTTTAATTATTTCGAAACACGCGGAAATTACGTGCTATGTTGTTTTCGGTTGTAAAGAAGGAGTAGTGCTTTAAAGCTGGTTGTTTGATCAGGATAGCCACATCTAAGACAACAACAATGAATCAAAAGCTGGCAGTCATCGTTCTTCTCTTTGCGCTCTTTGTGTTCTCTAAGGCCTCTGTGTGGAGAGCTCGTCGACGAGACTGGAGTGCTCGTCGTCGAGACTTGAGCGCTCGTCGTCGAGACTACAGCCAAACTTCTGAGTCTCTAAGAAGACGATATAACAGAAGAAGTCACCCTTCCAACAAAATTTATTTTGGTACCTTTGAAGAAGCCACTTTGTAAGTTAAATTGCATATTTTTGTGAAATAGCCTGTTCTATCTCTTAAATGCGTTGAAATGTGGTGATAGGCGATTAGACACCCCGGCATTTCGGTGTATGCTATATATTGCGATAACTCATCACTAATGCAACTAGATTATGAGTTATGTAAATATATAGCCGCTATAAAATGGCTACTACATATTACAGTATATACCGTATATAACATTTGATTGGCCTTGTTTGTAACAGGTGTAAACGCATTCACAATTTAATTTATTGTAATCTTGCATTGCAAGGCATGGAAAGGAAACTAAACTTGTTTTTCAAGCGTGCGAGAGAATTTTTCATGTTTCACCGACGACCATAAAATAAATATAAAACCATTTATAAATATTCTTTGCATTACAGCGATGATGAGGACGAAAATGACAATTAAAGGTATGTCTTCATCCTTGTCTTAAACATTTTGTTGTTCTTAGAATATCTAGATATGCTTCATATAAGTATTTATTTTTTAGCGTTCGTTTAAATACTATTCTTGCTAATATTGCGCAATTTTTATCCACATCTATAACATCCAATGTAAAATGGCAACCAATAAAGATAACTAGATAGCTTCGGCAAACAAATGTGATTGAATTTAGCCCAGTAATTCACTGATGCTACAGGCCCACCCGACTCGTTATAGAAATAAGTAGCCTCACTCTATTCTTTTAAGGGAATATGACTACGTATATTTGATGAGATGGATCAGTCGGTTATGTCGAAAGTCGAATTGGCCAATTCAATTAAATATCTTAATTTTTTCGATGCTCTTTACACAGCTTTGGAAACTTTAAAATGTAACGTGAAAATTTTATATTGCAGGTTCATGAACAAGAAAATATCTTAATTGGTTACAAAAATAAATAAATAATTGTATTTTGTTGCGTTTCTGTTAAA
This sequence comes from Ciona savignyi, assembly GCA_000149265.1. Taxonomy (NCBI): domain Eukaryota; kingdom Metazoa; phylum Chordata; class Ascidiacea; order Phlebobranchia; family Cionidae; genus Ciona; species Ciona savignyi. Next base: position 4,192,557 of record CH003412.1, on the reverse strand, counting down.
ATGGTATGTCAAACAAAGGTAAAGCAACGTCGCGCATATTGCATATTAGAGTCAATTAGAGAGGAGCCAGGCAAGTGGTTCTCCACCTTCCAAAGCATACCGCACCTGAAGAGATAGGTAGTTTGCGGCAGTCCCGGTAAAACTACAGCAATTTCCATTAAGTTATTACTACCGAAACATAAAACTTACACTTCTAGAAAAAAAATATTATTACAGTGGCGATCGTCAGCAAGCTGCTGTAATATAAATAACCGTGTTGTTCGACGGTTGCCTTTGTTACAATAATACATTTTTGTGGAACTTGGTTTCGAGACGTCGATAAGCCAGTTCCCAAGACCGTTTTTCCTACTATCCTGTACATGATGTATGGACAGACGCTATATGCTCTGTGACCGCGCATAAAAAATATCAGCAAGCATAGGCTACTGTTTATTTCTTTAACCGAGCTCACTTCGGATCCATTAAGGTTTCGTCACTAAGACCGTTTTTCTATCTGCTTATGTATCGGTCGCGTAACCATTCGGCCACAATGCCGTTCGCCAGCAAGCATATTTTTATTTTCTTCTGACGGATTATTCAAAAGCATACCTGTGGCTTGTCCGAAACAATTAACCAAAAAAGGATACTTTGATTGTCCTGACCAAATAAACAGAAAATGAGAAAGAGAATTTCCACACTCTAATCTGAAATACTTTCTTGATTGCACATTGTCTGGCCTGTCAGCTTTATCGGTAAGAGCATCATCGATCTGTATGCAACCGAAAGGTTGTGAAATCAAAACCAGGCGTTAGTATAGACGGTTGGATTCTTCCCTAAGCTACATAAAGAACAACGCATGAACCTTAACTTTGGCAATGTCCCAAATATATAAAAACGTTATTAAATAATGATGTTAATTGGATACAAACTGGATGTTTTGGTCTGAATTTAGCCGATGTTCGGTTAAAAAGGGATACGATTCATACAAAATATTTAAACATATTATCCCTTTCAATATTTCTAAAAGAGAGGTAGTCTTTTAGTAAGGAAACGGAGTTGTTAGTAATTTTAGTTGACTTGTTAAAGTATTAGCTTTATAGGCATTGTAATGTAGCTGTAAAAGTCGTTGTAATGTAGCTTTCAGAATATAGAACCGGAAAATGTACAATAGTGTTGATTGTGTTCATAAAGCTTGGGCCTGTCTCTTACAAGTACGAAGTGACTACGCCAGGCAATGAAATCGAAGCTCGTGGTTTCTAGTTTCTCTTATAATATTTATTCTTCCGTTGAAAGTTATTGTGTAAAGATCAAAGTTCACATAACTGGAAGTGATTTGGTTTCGAGGTGGCATGAAACTATTCATTTTTTCTTGAAGGCTCGACATTTCTCACAAGGTTTAGGCGGTCTGAAATGTTGCGCACACTTTGGTTGTGCATCGTTCCGACGTGTAGTTGTCCTAGTAGCAGCTTATACCGCTACAATGCAAGGATATTATGTTGAAATATATGGCTTATTTTAACGCTTTGTGAACTAATGTTTTAAATCTGAGCTTTATAATTTAGGACCTGTTTGTAACTTTGAAAAAACAATCATGGCATCGAGTTGCGGGCCATACCACGAGGAAGCATTAAGGCGTCAAAGAGTAATCGACAAAAAGAGATCCGCGGTACAAAGACTAAATATGTTGCAGGTGGGAGATATACTAGGGCGTGGACTATAAAAATTGCCGCTTAAAATACATGCTTTATATCTTCAACTTATTAACCAAAAATGTATAGTTTCGCACCACGACCAATGTAGTTTTCATGTTTCTGTGCAGATAGTAATTTTATGTAAGGTGAAATAAACATTTTTGTTATGGTAATAATACAATTTAAATGGCTTCACTAGTAAAACAACCTTTGTGCTCGTGCGGCATCGCGTTTCAAATGACATTGAAGCGTCTTGAGTACAATATTTACAACAATGAAAGGACTGTAAGGCTGTACATGACAAAAGAAAAACACAAAAGGGACGGATAACGGTTGTTCATGTTTTCAATGCGATGAGCATGTTTCTCGTCTACAAATACAATTAGTATGATTATCTTCTAAATGACAACAGGAAGAAGAAAGAAGGATGGCGGAAGAGAAATCCAAAGAAGACGCTCTGATGAGAGAGATTAAGCACAACGAAAAAATGAAGGAGCTGCAAAATCATTTAAACGACGTCCAAGGAAGCGGTAAAAGGTAATGGGCGTAATGATTGCTTACATTTCTATTTAAGTTTGGCTCATCTGTCCCGTAGAAAGAAGCTGTCGTTGGCAAGATACGAAGGAAAGTAGATGTTTAAGAGGATATTAGACTCAAAGACTTCGTATTTTAATTTTTGCATTATATTTTATAAAACTCTTGTTAAGGAATTTTCTTTTTAATATTTGGCGAAGTTTCGACGACAAGTTGGGTTTGTTACTTAGATCACTTTTTTATACATGGATAGGTACATAAATCGGTCGCGTTAACGACCGCGAATGTGGTTTATTAATGTTTCACCCTTTAGCGCCACCCGACGGCCTCGCACTGTGATGGGAGTTCCAATCGAAGTTTACAAACAGATAAATGTGAAAGGAAAACAACTTCGAAACAGTAATTTGGTACTCGGCCATCCAAAAGCACTGTGGGAAGCACGGTGATACATTTGAACCGCCGTACGATGTGTTGTTTTTTTGGAATAAATTCCTACTTGAATACTGGGTACCTTTCTCTGTTAAAAAAAGCTAGGAAAACAATAATTTAAACGACTATTTCCGCTCTTACTTGCACCACCGTAAGTATATAAAGGCAGTTTAAAAGTGGGGTTTATCCTAGCAAATATTTTGATCAATAGAAATTTATTCGGTCAGTATGCAATAAGTTGTTGGTCAAGGTACTTTGCGAACGTTAGCTGAACGCATTCGATTAATGCACGAGCTCAAACTTCATATATATTACATGGAGATATAGCGTCGGTAACCCTACGGTGAGAACTACATAATATGGTGAAAATTTGTGTGAGTACGTCACTTGCGTTTTGGATAAAAGGCGAATATCCCATCTTATCCAAATGAAACGGCACCAACAAAAATTCTTAGGAAAACCACCAATGCTTTTATATAAACTTTTTTAAACATATGTAAAAGTTGAACACAATTAAGGTATAGTGCATGATTAAAATGTATACAAGAAGGATAGACCATGTATAGCGACTAAAATAACAAGATTTAAACAAAAAAAAATTGAAGTTAAAACATGACAAGATAAAACACTACGTATGAAAACTGTTTTATGCCACTTTTAATAATCTGAAAAAGAAAGCAAATTTTACTCAACGATAAACACGCATTTACCCAAATTTAAAATTTTAGAAAACATATAATTAAACATAAAAGAAATATTTAGCGGAAATTCAATACTACTGGTCAACAAAATAAAATATTAAATCATATTGAATAACAAGTGTGGTTTTAAAACTAGAGGGACATTTTACACAGATCAAACACCAAAAGAACGATTTTTTGCCAATTATTTACAGGATAACCAAAATTATTAAATTCTCTTACTGCATGGTAAATGATTAATTTAGAAATTACAAATTAATACCGTCGAAGTCTTGGTGTTACTTGAAATTATACAAATTATTAACGGTACAAAAGAACCAATGCTCAAATGTTATCGTACCATGATTACCAATACATTCTGGTAATATATATAGAGAGAATCAAAACCCAATTACATATTTTAAAAACTAAAATAGAAAATTATTAACAATTTTTATATCTATATAAAAATTTGCAATTATGGAATAATAATTTACTTACACCACAGCACCAAAAGGTATAGTTTGAGCTGTCAACAAAGAAATAATAAACCTTTGAAGAACTTGATCTTTAAACTATGTTCAGGGTGTTATCCAGAACCATTTCTAAAAACTAAAAGCAACAGTTTATTACTATTTATTGCTGTTAGGGGAAAAATGATGGGATCAAAAATATCTCTTAATACTCAAACTTGTTTTAGTTAATACTATTAAATTTCAAGTAAATCAGCAAATTATTACTATTAATTTTTAAGTAAATCAGGAATTACACAGTAACTGATACTAGAGTATTTTTTATCTGATGGAGCGCATAAGCTCAACAGCGGACAGACATTATTTTTAAAATTAATTTAAAGGTATGTTATGATAACTAGTAAAATGATAATTGTTTCACCTGTTCATAATGCACTTGGATATATCCACTTTGGTTTTTATCATTTTGTCGGAATTTATCAGTTAATGTGTGAAGTGTCACACAGACTTGGATGAAATCATCAAAATCAATTGAATTAATTGACGTTTTGTCAAACACCCTTACAATAAGTTTGCAAAAATCTATTGACCTGAAAAATTGTTTTTACTTTCATATGATAGAATAAACATAATCATATTAATTAACTTAAACTTACAGGCGATAACCAAAAGTATGAAAAGCCCGGTGTAATTCACCACAATCAATATTGCCTGATTTGTCGGAATCAAATGAATCAAAACATTGTCTCCATTGTTGAATATAGTTCCATAAAGCCGAAAATTCCTGCAGGTTTATTGTTCCATCTCTGTAGACAAGAAAGAAACTATGTTTAGAGCCATTTGTTAATTAAAAAATCTTTTTTTTCCATACTGGTATATGTATTGAGTAAGGTTTTAAAGGCTGTGTAGATATTAAAGCAACAGTATGTTTCTAACTTTGCAATGGTTAAATAAATACAGCAAAAAATACAGGATAAACCCCACTTTTACAGCATTTAAGTAATTTTAATAAAATTTTAAAATAACAGAAACTGCTGGTTTTTATATGCTGCTGGTACATTCTTCATTTGATAAACTGTTTCCAAGTTTGATGTATAAAAAAGGAATGTTAAGTTATTGGTAGCAGGTACTGTACTTGTTAGTATCGAACATTCCAATCATAAGACGACAAGTTTCGTGGTTGAACTGTTTCATTTTGTTGTTCATTAATGCTTTTCTCAACTTGTGGCGTTAATTTTGCCAGATTTATTTTGGTCTACTGCCTGTTAAACATTGA
>CH003412.1:4150839-4177587 GCA_000149265.1 Ciona savignyi | reverse complement strand
GTTAATCTGTAAAATTTTGATTGGATCTCTTATAATGCGTATGTTTGTTCCTTTACAAATCAACGGACTATCAAACACGACAGCTGTTTCCTTTTCATTTCAGAGAACTCGGCAATTACACCATGCCCCATCCATATAAAAGGTTATATATATATATATATATATATAACAAGTTGTTATTTACAGACGAACGGTCCAATACTGCATTTTTATACATGGAAAGCACTGTTAATGTGTTTTTTTTTACAACAACCTTACCCTCAAAGATGTGAAGAGTATATTCCACTTTATATTTATTAAAGATTCACTCCACAATTTAAAAACGAGCGTACTTTTGAGACGTACACAATGTTATCCCGAGGCATTTGAACCGGGGGGGTTTAAAAGGTGCCCGATAGCCTGTTCGCCATTTATTTAACTTTGTAGCCGGTTTACCACGTCTACATGTCTGAATGTTGATATTTCTTGTCTTAAAAAATATATGTTGATGTTTTCACATCGTGGGAAAAGAATTCCGCATAGGCTACCATCATTTCCTCTTATAACTCAATCCGACAAACTTTACGTGGGCCTCATCTAAGCATTAATTCCGTGCTTCTGGCTAAACACAAGTTTAAACGACAACAAATCGCGTGGTCTGGTATAAGTAGCTCAAAGTACAATTTAATAATAAATGAATTTCCATTATTGTGATTCGACTTTTCACTATTGCTCACACAATTCAGTAATACTTCTCTGGAATTGTTATTTGGATTCGTTTAATAATTTGCACTGTGTCTCCTTACAAGTCTGCGGTTAAATCTGCAGCAAAAGAAAACGTGTGGTAAATATGGGCTACCCCCACCCAAGTAACATCGAAAACAAGTTACTTTTGATGCCGGCATCGAAGTGTTTAATCCAGCAAATGGTGAATTTGGTAGAATCCATTATTTCACCTGGTTCAGGCAATGTCTATTAAATTAAATGCCCTGCCCAGGACGCAACCGAATTTCGAATCTGCGACCTTTCGGCTGTAAGGCGACGCACTAAACCGCCGAGCTAATAGTCTGATTAACTAATATCAGTAGTTACGACCTTTTTACGGTTCGATGCACTACCACCTAAGTTAATCGGACGAACACTAGGTATAAAATTCATTTGGTGGCCCTATATATATATATACATATATATATATATATATATATATATATATATATATATATATATATATATATATAAACACTAATAATAAGCGAGTGGCTATAGATTGAACAAGATTTTGACTAATTTCAGCATTTTTATTCAACGTATTCAGATGCGACTACGTTTTACACAAAAACTCGAAATGTCGGTAGTAATTGGCATTTTCGACAATGTTACTTACGTGCTTGTAAGTGTACCGTTTTATAACCGCTGATGCGTTTTACTCAGAAATACCCAAGCAACACTGTGCTTAGGCAAACTGCCGCAGACGTTCAAATCAAATCCACCGGAGGCGCTTAAAACTGACAGTTAAGTTGCATACATGCAGCGTCAAAACTAAACGATTGCCGTTAAGTTAAGTGTAGGATATGGATATAGATTCCACAGTCAATTACATTTTATTTTGCGTTTGGGTAATGCGCTGTAGACAAAAAAGAAAGTAATTCTTTTTTTAGGTATGTGTGGAAAAGTCTGATGATTTAGTTTTGACCAATTGAGGCTGATCGATTTTAATTAATCTATACAAATGAGCAAAGTGAGAACGTTTATTGTGGCAGTTGGGGTCATATTTGCCGTGCAGGCTGCTATGTGGTATTATACTAATAAGGAAAATGGTACCCACATAATCAAAGGAATGTTGCCCGAAATGTCCAATACAACATCGGAGATTGTTGAAATGCTTTCAACTCAACCAGCAAGTCCCTCCAACGTTAACCCGCAAAAGAATTTAATTTTGCCAGTAAGTTCCTGGAGAAAATCACACGCACAAGGATACAGCGCATTTTACACTGAGATTGATGATGTGGTTCGGGAAAAGTTGAAGGCTGCGCTCCAGAATGCTAGTAATGAGGTCATTGTTTTATTTAGTTGGTTTAATATATTCTAGTTAATGTTTGCAGAAATAAAGGAGTGTAATAAGGATCCAGCGGATTAATGGGTTCTGCTAAATTAAAGGTACGTGTGAATCATACAACAAACTGCAACAGCTCCGGTAACCCGACGGTGGGCGCGAGGTTATCTATAACGATTGTCCGTGTGTTAGCCCCCTTGGTATTCCCATTCACGGGGATAAACTCGAATATCCTATCTAATCCTATAACCTAGCACATGATTAATGAGAATACAATGTATGTTTAGAAAAATCCAGATTATAGCTTGGCCAATAGGGTGGAAATTACTATATTTTCTAAATTTTTCTCTATGCAGATAAACATCCTTCTGTGGTACGCCCCTTTCAATTTTAGCTCAAAAAGAAAGGTTTCTCTGACAGAATGTGGGAATTGTAAAATAACATATAACCGATCCAAGGTATTAGCAGCTGTATATGCTCGTAAAATGTTGTTTATGTATAATTTTGTGGGTATCTAAAATTTACCATATTCGAGTGCGTGTATGTATCTGACGACATAAGAAAATACATTGAAAACCTAATAACAAAAATATGTCAAACTGTAGATACCCATTAAAGCTCTACGTAAGGCGTTCAACAAATTATTCTCCCTATCACCCAAATGAACTGTCGTTTTTGTAAATCCTTTCACAGGAAGTTTTAGATTTTTACACCATGTAAAACTGAAACTTGGATCTGTAACTCAAAAACTTTTTTCCAACAAAGCATATATAGAATATGCACAATTAACGCCTATATATTTTTTAAATCTTCTCCGGGCCCTGTTTTATATTCTCCTTTTCCACAGATCAACGAAACAAACACGAAAGCTGTTCTTTTTCATTACAGAGAGCTCGACATTCACACCATGCCCGACCCTAATAAAAGGTTAGTTTTACAAGTATATCACATAATCTTTGCGACCCCTTTGCCATCGAGTTGTTATTTACAGACGGACAGACCAATACTACATCTTTTGGTCTATGGAAACTTCAGTTTCTATGTCGCGCCACAATAACGTGTGGTTCCCAGATTTGAACGGTATTTTCAACCTAACTATGACGCACAGGTTAGGTCATAAAAGCCATATGTTTTAACAGGCATTAATGATCTAGATTCTAGAATTTCTAGATTCTAGGCTATAGGGAGTATAGGATATTCATGTTTTATTACTGTAATTTAGAAAACGATGAAGAACCTCTATGCATTTTTGTTCGTCTTAATTTTTTTTTTCAGTCTTAGTTAGAAATGTCATGTTTTTTAAGAAGTCTTAAAAAAGGTTTAAATCTATAGTGTCTTATTTGGGCCGTTACTATAGGCCATATGTTACTCTTTTTTTATTTTTTTAAATCATAGATTTCTGTACTTTTTAACACTTTCCTAACAGGCGTGATTCAGATTTATTCAATCCTTACTGGAACCCAGAAACAAACTATGCTAATTTCCTTCGTCGGGCTGATAAAGAAAAAGCTGTGAATGACAATATTCATGGAAAAAACAAGTTAGCGCTTTGGGTGGTGTCCAATTGTATTTCAAAGAGAAGGTTGTCATTGGCGAATGAACTTTTGCGACTAGGACTTGCTGTTGACTTAAAAGGGAAATGCTATCATCCGAACTTCAACAAATCTACCGTTAACATGGACATTGCAAAGCAATACAAATTCTATTTAGCCTTTGAAAACAGCTACCATTGCCTCGATTACATCACCGAAAAACTTGGACGAAACGCACTAAAAAATGGTGCAGTTCCTGTTGTATTTGGAGCCACAAAAGAAACCTACATCGCTCTTGCAGCCCCCAATTCCTATATATTCGCTGAAGATTATACACCATCGCAGCTAGTTGACTACCTAAATTACCTGGACCGAAACAAGACAGCTTACAGAGAATACTTCATGTGGAGATTGCAACCACAAAAGCGGTTTGAAAATTACAACTATGCAACATCGTTCTGCCAACTGTGTAGAATGTTGCATGGAATCAACGTTGATCTTCTGAGGTTTGAAAATCGAGACAAATACAAACATTTTTCTCTGTTCGGCTTTCCCACAGCTCCAACGGTGCTGAACTCATTGGCAAATTGGATTTACAAGGACAAATACTGTATTTTAAATTAAAGTTTATAAAAGTTATACGTTAATAAAGAACGTCGAACTAGTGTTAACCACCCTTATTCGCAAAACACACCTTACATGTTCAGCAAGCAAAAACTTTTGTTCTCCTTGGTATGCATTCAAAATCAAATTTGGTGCATCATATTCATTGTGTAGATTGATTGTTTTTAAAAGCATAATCTAAAAGGTTCCCGAGTATATTTTATTAGTTTATTTACGTTGTTTTATTTCTCCATAGCGCACAAAACCTACTTGCCAAAATACAGAAAACGACAGTCGTTCTGTAGCATTTTGTATAGTATATATTTGTTTTAATTTATGTCTAAAACATTTTGTGTTTTAACGTCGTTTTTTTGCGTTTCAAGTTTTCCGACTCTCACATATTATTACCCGTTACGTAATTATCACCTTGTACGGGCCTTTGTACTTTTGCGTTTTAAATCGTTATCATAGTTTTTCAACCTAATTCCCCACAGTTAGTCAAACGTGCAGATGTGAAACGTCTGCGGCACGTAAACTTTTCGCACCTTGTAAATTCCCTATATATTCTGGAAATTTATATAACCTAATATAATAACCTACAATAACGTACTTGAGATAACCTGCGTCATGCTGTATAACGTACCTTAGACTATACAACTGGCGTCATGCTGAATGACGTACTAAGTAACTTGAGTCGCGAATAAACCGTATATTGAATGAGACGCAGAATACAAATAAAGTGAATCAAAAGTTATAGACTTCGAGTTTGAGATCTAGAATTTACAAATCGTGGCTACAATAATTATTTGTAGGCGATCTGTGGAGAGTAAATTTATAGACTTTCCGCTGCGCAACTCGCAAAAGACCGTAAGGCAGCCGGCTAAACATAATCAGCCTACAACAAGCAATCAGCTTTTAAAAAGCGCGAGCCCACAGTTCCTACATTATCGTGTTTGTCGGAAACACCAATTTAGGCATTTATTTTAAATTTGCCACTAAATATCCAATAAATATTAGCAAACATCTCTAAAAAGTTTAACGTAATTTACTTCCGGTTAGTTTGGGGGTTTAAAATAGACTGATAACTGGTTTGGGGGATTAAGTTTTGGGGGATTTCCCGGGAAAGGTTAAGATAGATAGGGTGCGCTGAGTACTCTTTTTTTGTTTAAGTGATTAGCGATATTTTGCATTATTTTGTGGCTCTTAGTGTTTTCCAATTTAATTTATACATCTACAATTTACTATAAAATTTGGAATATTTAATCCCCTCCAATCCCCAGACATCGGGTCTTCTGCAATATCTTTTTGTTTTAGGAAAAAAACAACTTTTCTTTTATTGGGCCTCTTTAGAATTTGCTATTGGGATATTTGCAAAATAATAACATATCTTTAACATAACAACTTGCATTTCTAAAATTTTTACCTTGATCGGACAATTTTCGGGCAAAAAACAAGAGAGTTATGAAGAAAATATTTATAAAAAGGAAATAATAATTAAAAAGTATTAGATTTTGTAACAAGCGTCAATATCGGTTTAATAGGTTATATGGTGTAGATGTACACGATTCTGATAACAATATACTTATTTATATCAAAATTTGCGGAACGAATAATGATCTATATCACGCGGTTTACAGGATCTAGTTCATATTGTATTAATCACCAGCATGCCAATGCATGCATTCGTCAATGGCTCTCAAATATTGACTAAACCTTGCGGCCGCTTAGCCAGTTATCATTTAAAAATCGACATTGTTTAAACATTGACTCGCAAATATTCCGAACAATGCAAGGCCTTTAACTTACAACATATCACATATACGTTAGTTGGAATAAGCAAGGCCAGTAATAGCTTAAGCCTAAAAAGAAGATACCATATACTATAAAGAGTCTCTGTTAAACAGCGAAATATTTTTTATAATAAAAGGATTAATTCTATATTGATTCAAGCAAGCAAACAGAAAGAATAAAGTTTGATGCATACTGTTGTTTTACGAGCTTCAAGCGCCAAATAGGATTTAGATTTAGCTTATGGCATATATAGGCAAATATTAGTACAATCTAACCTAAAGGCTATGCGTGTTACTACATAGCCAGCACGAAAGAATATTTTGTAAATTACGTTAAAGTGTTGCGATAAAACAAGTTCTCCTATCATAGACTTTTTTAAATAATTAATTGATTGAACGTGAGGGTTTTATAACCATGGTGGCTGAAGATAATTTAGGGCAAGCCGAAGACATAGATGCATCAAGCAATGACGAAGGTAGTGAAACACAAGCTGACAATGAGGAATTTAAACTTCTTCGAAAAATTGGACTCGCTGGCGGCATTAGCATTATAGTTGGTATGTTATATATACAGGCATTATTGTGTAGTGATTGTTCTTCCAATTTATTGTATCTTACGAATTTAATCCGACCGGTTAGTCTGCTGGTTTAGTGCGACGATTTTCAACCGATATGTTAAAGGTTCGAAACTGTTTGCTAGCTAGCCGGTTGTGTCCTTGGGCAAGGCACGTGATGGACATTGCGGATTAATGGGTTCTACTAAATCAAATGAAAGTGTAAATTATACACAACACACTGCAATATCTCCGGTACCCCGACGGTGGGCACGAGGTGATCTGACAATTGTCCGTGTCTTAACCCCCTTGGTTTTCCCAGCATTCACGGAGATAAATGAATATCCTATCCTATCCCCTAAATTGATTTACATGCGGCGCCAGGATATTGCTGAGTAATAGTGATGGACCCGCGCGCCAATATTTCTTGTCGTTTTGCTGTGCTTCAGTTTTGTAAAAGAATTTAGTATAATAAGAGTATTAACTATGCATATACTATACATATACGTTCTCTACAGAGTTTTTAATCCGTAAATCTGGCCGTGCACTGGTATACCAATGTTATTGTGCGAATTTTTTGTTTATATATCTTTAAATATAAGTTTAGACATTTTGGGTAATATATATATATCTTGTTTTTAAAAATATTGTGTGGTGATATTTGTTTCGCCAAAGAAAATAACATTTTTTATTTGTGGTATTTCCTACGGGTTATAAATGGTTAAACACGATTTTAAGGGCTTGCATTTTAAGTAGCGGAAAAATTGTAAAGCCTTGTATGTTTAGATATTGAATAACAGCCATTTTCGTTTTGTTTGTATTAAAGATACAGGAGATTTTTAGTAAAGGCCTTCGGTAAAAATAGGAGAAGAAACCCATTTTACACCCGTTTGTGGAAAGACGTAACCGTTGTAAAATTTAGATTTGGTATACCTCGCTAACGTGGTCGGGCTATATATCTATATTGATGGGTTGTATGATAGATAATACTTTTTTTATTAAGCTATTTAACATCAAAGCCTAATTTTTTCAACACACAAATAATGTAAAATTGAAGTTTGCCTTTGGCATGCATGTTTCATATGTTCGTTTAAGTTTCTGAAACTTGTTTCATTTGAAATTACAGATAACACTTTCATGTGGTTTAAAAATTTGCGATTGCTTATAAACTGGACTATTTTACCATGTTCTTACAGGTAGCATGATCGGTTCGGGAATTTTTATTTCCCCCACCGGAATACTAAGACTAAGCGGTGGAAGCGTGGGAGTGAGCCTAATGATTTGGGTCTTTTGCGGCATCTTGACAATCTTAGCGGCACTCTGCTTATGCGAGCTAGGAATGATGTTCCCAGAATCCGGCGGAATTAATACATATCTCTTAAAAACCTATGGTTCTGGACTGGCCTTTCTCCACGCCTGGGCTTATTGCTTGTTTATCATTCCTGGAAGTAAGTGATTTTTGTATATTTAATATTATTAAGTACAATTGTATGGATTATAACGAACTTGCTTGTGTATATATTTTGTTATGATTGCTTATTACAAGATTCTAACCGACCCTCACATATGTAACACTTTGGAATACAAAACGTTCGTCGGTTAGCTAAATTGTTAAGAGTAGCGACAGTCTCAGGCAACTAGAAGTATGTTGGATTTATTCATTCGCTGACTAGAATATTGTTTCTGTGGACAAAACACTTACTGAGCTACGCCTGGATGTAGTATGATTTATGGGTTAACCATAAACTGAGGGACGTCTCGATCATGCATATAAGACTTCGATAGCTCTATTACCCGACGGTCGGTGGAAGGTTATCTGATGAGTAATCGAATGATATCTCTTCAGTGTTTATTCATTCACTGTAATGCATAATATGGTGCATCTTATCTACCTGCGATTTTCTGACCAATTAGTCATTAACAAGGTTCTTCTGTTAATGATCCAATAAACAAAATCTTAATTGTTTTAGAGGGCGCAATCCAAGGCCTCGCGTTGGGAGAGTACATATCTCGACCATTCTACCCCTCATGTGATCCACCTCAAATTATAATTCAACTCATTGCCGTTTCATTAACGCTGACAGTTGTCACTATCAATTGCTACAGCGTAAAGATTGCTGCTCGTCTTGGAATTTTCTTTACATTTGCCAAAATTACAGCACTGATTATAATGTCAGGTAAAGAAAAGGTCATTGTATTTGTGTCATGTCGTCAAATTAATGGCATAAGGGGTTGTCCAATCAGGTTAAAACTTTCAGGAATCCTAAAAAATGATGCGTATTCCCCACTCCTATCTTTAACCACTTTTTAGTCACATTCACGCTTTATATAATAAGTGAAAATGTCCAATCGAGTTAAATCTTCTTGTGGTGTTAGCTAATATGGCTTGAAAATACAGTGATAAATTCTGGGTAAACCGGGTAAAGAAAATTCCCTACAGACTAAAGATTGAAAGCACGACAGCCATTTTGCAAATAGCCGGTACCGAATATATTCGCAAAATGGTAGTATAAAAGCTGATATTTCGTAACTGGTAAGGATTATTTACTCTATAATCAAAAAAAGTTGTATGTGAATAAACCAAACGTCCAAAGGGTCAAACGTAGTCTCAGCCGCATGTTAACACGGAAAATCCGTTAAAATATAAATCCATAACTAACTGTAACACACTTTACCACGTGTATAAATCAGCTGAACACTTGAGACCATTACAAATCAATAGTAAACTGCGAACAAAAAAGATTTAGATATATCATTCCCAACCTGAACAATTTTTAGGGAAACCCCCGAACACTTACCTGCACCCAAACAATAAATCAATTTGTTTTAACTTCCAAGACAATAAAATAAACTTTTGAGTTAAACTTCTAAGTAATTAATAATAATAGGTACTAAATATGTAATAGCAAATTCTGGATAAATCACGCCAGGAAATTCCCAACATGCCCATGAATATAAGCATGTCCAACGATTTCTTTATTTTTCGGTATATTTTTTCGTCGATAATCTTAGTTTATCGATATTTTATAACTGGAAGAGACAATTTACCTTAAATTTTAAAAATAAAAGAATAATAAAGTAACATTGAAAATAGATTAATTAAAATATCTCCGAAAAGCCCGAAACAATATAAAAACAAAAAAAATTTCTTTGTTTCTATAGTTAATTTTTAGTATATCAACCTGAATACTTTATTCAGATAATATTTTGCCAAAATGGCCAATTATCATCTTGCTTTGTTGAATCAAATATTTATTTACCCTGAACAATACTTGGTAATTATTAACTGCAAACAAGGGAGAGTCAAAAACAAATTTCAAATTTGTTGTTTTCTTTGTGCAGTGTCCGCTTTTGTATATGTCGCAAACGACTCAACTGTCGCCGATGAAAATTTCAGCAATGCATTCGATATATCTAACCCTGTATATGGAACGGTGGCTACGGTCGGTGTAGCTGAAATAAGCCTTGCAATATACCAGGTGCGTATACCAATAGTTTTATTAAGCTTACTTTTGAACCCATTAAGGTTTCGTCACTAAGACCAAGTTTCGACACTAAGACCAGGCTGTATATATATATCGGTCGCTTTAACCAATTGACCACACGCCCGTACTAGGTGCGTACCAAACTATATTTGCATGCGAGATAGATAATCACCTATGCGCTCCAGCGGTGGTGGGCTATACCAGAATAGAGCATCTAAAGGAGCCGATTACTGGTTGATTGTCTGTTTGATGACCGCACTTGTCGTCGTGTGCTTGTGCCGTGTGCGTCACACCAACTAAGCAACCATGCTATTGCATTTCAGGGATTATTCCCATACGCTGGGTTTATCAACCTAAACGTGATTACCGAAGAGATCAAACGACCTGAGCGTAATTTGCCGTTTTCCATTATCTTCGGCGTCACATTTGTACTTGGGGTCTACATCGTTGTGAACTGTGCATATTTCTTAGGTTAGAACTAATATTATATTGTAAAGTTTTCTGTAAAGGTATTATCTATTTTTGTATCTGTTCGTTAAAGGTTGCAAATAGCAAACCTGAGACCAATTGGTTTATTTTAACCATTGTCGTTATACTCTCGGTATAAACTTTTAAATGCTATTTTTTTCGTTCTACAGTTCTCTCTCCAACTGAAATGCTACAGTCCTTCTCTGTTGCGCTAACTTTGGCCGACCGCACCATTACAACATGGTCATGGGTAATTCCACTTGGTGTGTCGTTGTCAGTGCTTGGAAACCTAAACAATTCATCACTTGCAAACGGAAGGATAGCGTTTGTTGCTAGCCAGCGAAATCTTCTACCACAGGTAATCTTCTTCATTGATTGTCTGTTCTAACATAATATTTGATCACGATTTTTTTGTCATCGAGTCAGTAAGTTTGATTCGCAAAAAAATATATTAGTGATTCTAAGAATATATAACTTTTTTTGAACAAGCAAAATTTACCACAAGAAATTGTGAAATTTGGCAACTTTAACAGTTTATTAACACTTCGTATCGGTTAGTCTGGCGGTTTAGTGCTACGCCTTTCAACCGAAAGGTTGCGGGTTTAAAACTGGTCGCTAGCGCTAGTCGATTGTGTCCTAGGGCATGGGACTTAACAGACATTTCCCGAACCCAGCGAATTAATGGGTTCTACCAAAATGAAGGAAAGTCTCAATTATACAACATACTACAATAGCTCCTTTAACACGACGATCGGCGCGAGGTGATCTGACGATTGCCCGTGTGTTAACCCCATGGTTTTTCCATTCACGGGGATAAACATAATTATCTTATCCTATCATATCCATTTAGTTAAAGGATTAATCTTATTTATGCAACAGATTTTCTCGATGATCCAAGTCACCTTTTTAACTCCGACCCCCGCACTATCTCTAAACCTCATTCTCATGATCATTTTTCTATTCCCCTCGAACATCGACTCTCTCATTCAGGTACATCTTATGCAAACAGTCTTGGTAAGAGACAGAGCTTTTAATTTCGGTGTATATTTTTTAGGGTACCCAGTTTATGGAGTGGTTTTTTATTGGCCTATCCACGCTCGGATTAATTATTTGCCGCTGGACACACAAAGACACACCCCGACCGTTTAAGGTAAGTGCTAGGAATGGGATAGGATTTTCACGTTTATCTGCGTGAATGGGAAAACCGAGGGGGTTAACACACGGGCAATAGTCAGATCACATCGCGCCCACTGTCGGGTTACCGGGGCTATTGCAGTGTGTTGTGTATAACGTTTCGTCAATTTGGTAGAACCCCAAAACTCAGTGGGTTCAGGCAATGTCCGGTTAGTGCCTTGCCCAAGGACACACCCGACAATTAGGGACCAGTTTCGAACCTGCAACCTCTCGGTTGAAAGGCGTCGAACTAAACCACCAGACCAACCCGTCGGACAAATATTCTTATATTAAATGATGCTCACTAAAACTGTACTAATTTAGATCCCTCTGATTATACCTGTGATCGTGACACTAATTTCTGCCTTTCTCGTGGTGACTCCTCTGGTGTTTGACCCTGACCCATTCATTCTTTACGCGACGTTGTTTACTGTCGGCGGCCTTCTCTTCTATTTTCCATTAGTTTTCTTCAACCTGAAGATTCCGTACGTCGATTATATTACAATCTTTTTTCAAGAACTGTTGAATGTTTCTCCTCCTCTGTCAATGGAAGACAATGTTAAAAACAAGATGGTGGAAGACTAAATATACCTCATTAAAAACTAGGCATGTGTAATATAATATAATATATATATATATATATATATATATGTTACATGTAATATATATATATATATGTTACAAGTTCTTTTCTAGGTGTGTATAAATTGTGCATTGATCATCATCTGATTTCCATGTGACCAAAACTAATAATAATTCCCTGTCGTTATTTATCATTCCCGCCCAAACCGTTTTATACGCAACCGGCTAATTTTAATATATATATATATGTTGGATTGCAAAGAGTTAGGTTTTAGTTGTGTTTAATTGTTTTTTTACACTACTGATCGACAATACAAGCATTTTATGCAAAGGTTTTCGTGAGTTTGGACAATTTGATTCGTGAGATTGGACAAAATGGTTAAAATCGAGTTACAAAATGACCGTCATATAAAAATCCAAATTCAATAAAGATCTGGGTGAACAGCTTGGTTAGCAACAGTTTGGCCAGTGGAAACAAACTCTAAGATAATGTTTCCGCTGCGGAATACCATATAAGTCGCTACTGCTGTGTTTAATAAAGCCAGTGTAATCATCACAACATGCCACCTATGCACTACTTGCTATACTCAACGAGTATCACCCGTATGCTTGTGGAATGTAGGTGATACTATGTTTTTTTCTAATAGGTGATAAGTTATCGATAATTGCGATCTAAATAGATTTTTTTTTATTTATGTGATGTGAAAAAGGCTGTGCTGTATGCGAAGCAACGAGACATTTGTCGGTACCGGTGAGAACAAAATAAGCTTGACTGAGACTTTCAAGGTAACACGTCAAGTTGCTCAAACAAAGATAGTTAAGAAAGTTTACTTTGCAAACAGCTTGGACAATGTTATTTTGGAAAAGGAATTTTTCAAGAGGGTTGCAGTGTTGTTGACTACGAATCGATGACGTTCTAATCTGGAGGTGGCGCCAGTAAGCTAAAAAATATTGAAACAACATGACGATCATCCTCAAACGACTGAACATTGATTCTATCTCATTAAATGAAGTAGATCGTTGTGCCTAATTTGTTTTGTGGAAACACGATCGATCCACTTTCTGGGTGTTCATTCGACTGTTGACCTTCGGTCGGGATATTGGCAGGTATAAAATGGGATAGTTTAGCTAACGCGCCTGCTACATTGTAGCCCCTAATGCGAATTGTTTTAAACGGTATCGAATGGAATGGCGCCTTTGCTTACCTTGATGACCTCATAATCTATGAGCGGTCTTTACTGAACCATTTACGGAATATAGAGCGGGTTTGTTAAGACTCACCGAGAGAGACTTAAACCATTTAAATAGAATCTTTTGTTTAAATGTATCTTGGATAAGATCTTACGATAAAGAGAAAATCGAAAGTGTTACGTCATGGCCTCATCCAAACACAGAAATAAAAAGCTCCAAATAAGAATTTTATTAGAACCAAATTAAACCAATCAAAATATTGTTCACGATCTTTTCCATCTGGGTAAGAAAACATAAAACAAAGGATCGGGTTTCCGTGTTACGAACAACTTATTCATATTCTTTGGATAAAGTATTGACCTCGGTATACAAAACAGCAATTAAAACAACGCTTGCTTTATGTGCAGTGAGTTATTATTGTCTTATTTTTATTTGACTGGACATTCGTGTGATAAAAAAACCGAATCATCATTGTATGGTACCTACATGTAACTTATATACACGCGCTTTTGTATTTTATGGTAACTACATGTTCCGTATATACAAGCATTGCCATGTTCAACCAATGTATACGACATTGCGAACTATTGAAGATCATTTCAACACAACAAGGTATTTTCAATGACACGAAAAGAAGATTAAAGATTCAAATAAAAAACATTTCGGCCAGCGACATGGTAGTTTATGAACATAGAGTATACTGTAAAATACAAGTAAATTAAAAACTATTAAATAAAAAACTATTAAAATAATTCTAATAATTTTACTCGTTTGACATCCACTCACTTCGTTCAGCATCCAAGACCCTGATGTCATTACATCTAAACAATACTAAAAGAAAAAAGACATATTTCACGTGTTTCTGTTGTTGGTTTACGTCTGTGTTTAGTGTTTGTATAGATCATTTGCAGTATAATGTGCTGCGATTATGGTTTACTATACGTATTCATTTGAGTACCAATCCAGTATTAATTTATTTTCAATGCAGATTTACAAATTACTCGACAGAAAAAGGTATAGTTGTATAATTATAAAAAGCAATGACAACAAGTCTAGCTGGTGCAGATCCTGAACTGACTAATCACCTTCCTAAAGTGCTTGCTCAATTTCAAATACCTGACAATGCAACAATTGAACAGGTTAGCAATTATATTTTAGCTATTAAGCATCGCTCAGTTTAATAATATCAAAATGCATCTGGAAAGTATGGTAAATGCATCTTTTTTAGTTACAGTATTATAAATGCACCTGAAAATATGACTATAATGTACCCATTGATTAGTCCCAGATTGTTTGTTAATTACTGGTTATACCAGTATGTGCACAGTGCACTCATTATCAACCAGTATGGAAAGTACGGCAGCTGCACACTCGAGTTTTTTTTACATGCGTCTAGAGACAGAACGGTAGTCTGATTTTTTTCTGCTGGATGGCGCTATTTATCAGCTGTACTAAAGCGGGGAGGAGGGAAACCACTAACTAAAATTACGGTCACTAATTTTAACCCATTCCTGAACACTAAACTCAACCGCAAGACTAACACTAACTCTAGCCCCATGTTTATTACACCATTTACGCATTTTAAGTAAATAGTGTTTACAATCAAAAAACTTCAAAGAGATCGATTACTTTAGCCAATGCTTGGAAAAATTCCAAAAATGCTCAGACAAGCTGAATGCGGGGTTATGATGAGTTTGTTTATAACTAAGAAACAAAAAAGTTAAAAAAACGGAAAAAATCTCCCCGTAGGGGAATCGAACCATAGTCTCCCGCGTGACAGGCGGCGACGCTTACCACTACACTAACGAGGTATACGATTAGTAATTGCGAAAACTAGTATAAGACCACTCAGTCGCGGGTGCCTCTAAATACTAAAGGACCGCTTGGATTGCTTAGATCACTTAGATTGCATAAAGAAAGTAATTTTAACCCTGTCCCAATACACTAATCTCAACCCCAGAACTAACTTTAACCCCAACCCTAACTATTAATATCGAAAATAGTTACTCCCCAGATAATTCCAAAAAAATAAATAGCGCCACCCACGCCAGAGAAAAATCAGACTACCGTTCCGGGGTCCATAGTCGCATCTGTTTTTTTTTACCCCCGCGTCTTTGCACACTTGGGTAATTTCCCACACGCATGTTTAAACATAAACATCGTATAATTTCCAACAAACCTGTAAACCTACCTCTGGACCTCGGGTAATTTACTGTCAGCAACGTTTTTGTTGCGTAGATAGATACGTTAGCTGACGGACAGGAAAAATTGAGGATAGAATAATATGTTTTTTTAAGATTTTGGTAAAACAATAATTAAAATGAGATTGTGTGCACACTTGAAGTGTGCAATTTTAGACGTTTGCACACTGCACACTTAAATATTTGGCGCGTGCACACTCGAGATCTCGTCGAAAATTGACGTACTTTCCATACACGATTATCAAGGTTGCACATCCAAGCCCGTATGGAAAGTCTTTTCACCGAGATCTCGAGTGTGAACACACCAAGTATTTAAGTAAAAGTTAAAAAAAGTGTGTCTCCAAGTAGTCATACATCCCATTTGCTTCTTATATTGGGATTTGATTATGATTACTCAACATGTAATAATGGCTGCCATTTTCCTTTGCCATGCAATGTTTCAGTCTTAATGAAGAAATATTGTATAAACAGGCAACGGAGGAGTTGAGAAAACTCAGCCAGCATGGTGCTTTTATGTCATCCCTTTTCAACGTATTGTGTAGTGATGCTACAGTGCAAGTCCGTCAGCTTGCTGCTGTTGTATTTCGAAGGTGAGTGTATGAAAACATAAAATAAGCATATCATGCTTTTTTTTATTATATCCTGTTTAGTAGTACCGTAATATTTCTTTCATTTAGACCATTTTCCTGGATTAATATTATGATTAATCATACAAAAATCCGGCCATACCCAGATGCAGGTATATGTTATAATGTTAATGCTAGCTCCTAGCATTATAATTGCAGATAATAGGGTTTAAATGTTTATTTAGATCACCAGACTTTGTAAACAGTTTAAAGTTTATATTTGTCTACAGGAAAATAATAAAATCTTGGAAGACCTATTGCGAAAGCGATCGCACAGCACTTAAATCTTCACTTCTTGGAAGACTGGGTCAGGAAAGTGATGCAACCTGCTTGAGATCAGTTATGCAAATTGTGGGATCCATCGCCAAGCATGAACTGTCCAACGATTCTCGGTGGCCTGATCTTCTCCGCTTCATAGAGTCGAGCATAAAAACAAACGACCCCAAGCAAGTAGAGGTGTGTTGTATAAATAACTAGTTTGCCATTTTAATTAAAAATTATTAACAAATTTTAGGTCAGTTTCAGTGTATTTAATTCTTGTGTATTTTAAGCCAATTATATTATATCTCACATGTGTTGTTAGACCTGTATATGAATCTTATATGATTTTGAAATTAGTATTTCTACCGATCCAATAATTAAAAACAAGCTAGTATGTTATTGAAACACACACTTTATTTAATAAAGTACTATAAGCTTAAGCTCTAATTACCCATCCTGAGTAGCCCAGCAGTGCATTATTTTTCCCTGTAGTGTGGAATGCACCTGCTCAGCATAGCATGTGAATCGGCTGGGGAATATCTTTCAGAGGAATACAACGCCATTCTTACTCTGATCAGTAACACAGTTGCCAGTGCTGCTCAAAACCCTGATTGTGCCTACTACTCTGTGCAAGCTTTCAATTCATTGATTCCTTTTCTTGGAGATGAACAAGCTGTATGTGTATTAACATGTTTTCTGATTTTTTATTTAATTGGTGTTTATAAGAATGTTAAACGTCTATTTGCTGGTCCTAATTTATATAATAATTAATACAATCCACTGTTTTAATATTTTTTTTGAAACAGACATTTCTTAGTGATATTAATCGATGATTAATGAATTACATGCTATATCTACCAACTTGAAACCATGGCATCACTCATATGGTGATGTGTATAATAAGGAACCGTTTTATGAAAAACAGATCAAATGTTCAGTACTATTACTTGAGCTACAACTAGGTGTTTCTAACTCGATCTTGTGAATTGCAGAGCCTCGTAAGACCACTGGTTCCAAAATGTGTACAGGTTGTCAAGTTACTACTTGAACATGATGAGGTAAAGTTAATATCACTTTTTTTTAAAAGAGTATAAATTTTTTCTGTAAATATATATATATATCTATAATGAAATAGAGCTTTAAAATGACCTCTGGGTTTTAAAAATACATTATCTTTTCAAGTTTCTAATTAATCTGCTGCATAAAAGATTGTTGGCAGGTTGCTTACTAACTAAAAGTGTTTGGACTTAAAACTGTGAGTGCAATTCAAAATATAAATTGCATATCATGTTAAAAAAGGCTTGTTGTTACAATTAAAATTAGTTCAATTACAAAACACAACGCAGCATATCATCTGCACTAATAGCAAAACTGGCCAAATTCCATGAGCTGTCCTACTTTTCACTGAATGTTATTTTAAAACTACTCTGCAGAGTCGTGCTGCTGAAGTTATTGAGATCTTTGAGAGTTTGATTGAAACTGAAGTCATGTTCATCGCACCTTTTGTGAAAGATTTAGTTCTATTTTCCTTGATGGTGAGTTTATCACCCAACATTCGCTGCATTTCATTGCATGAAAGTGTTTTAACAAATTTTATTTGCAGGCAATTCTTTTTTTTTGACTAGATTATTATGGCGTAAATAACCAGCTCCAACTACTCATTCATGTTTAATATGTTAGGTCAGGGGTGGGCAACTTTACTAGGCAACAGGTCAAATGTGGAAATATGTTTTTGGTCGGCCGGATTTATACATTAGTAGTATTTAATATCTTAATTACAGGGTATAGTTGATACAGTCTGCGGGCCGGTCAAATTCCCCTTAAGGACCGGGCACTGCTCTTGGGCTGTATGTGGCCCTTGCCTGTGTTGGGTAAACATGTTTTGACATTATTTTTTCTGTGAGGCAATGGTTGACTTTATAATTATTATGGGGAAATTCTTTAGAAAACAACCCCCCCCAGGGGTTGCTGGGAATATCATGATGTGTTTTCTATTAGATAGCTTATACCTTCGCTTATATGCTAACGGACCCACTTGGAGCAGCCAAAACCAAAATATTCAAGCCAAAATTCCCCTAAAATATGACAATTTATACCATGCACTGTGGCCTAAAACACACCACAAAGTTAAAACTGTTTTATTAAAAAAGTGACAATGTGTTTTACATCATTCTGATGAGAGTTTCCATTCATTAATATAATGTTTCAAAATCTTTTGTTTTCAGATCGCAAACAACAGTGATCTTGAAGATGATACAAGAGTTCGGTCTTTAGTTCTTTTACAATGGATAATCAAGCTAAAGAAAAAGGTTGGAACAACGAATATATGGGATTAAATAGACTATTTTTAATTAGATAGGTAAATTCCCAATTATAAACTTTTAAGGGTGTACTATTTATGTAAGGTTCTATTTATATAAAAGATTGAACAAATGAACATTATTGAATAAAATATATTTTTTTTAAAACTTGCTGAAATAATTTTTAAACCATACCAATTTGTGTTTAAATAAATATGTATTTTTCTGTAGGCGATTTTGAAACACAATTTAATTGGATCGATTATTGAAGTTTTGGGACCGATTTTAATCGCACCAATTGATGATTCTGATTCTGATGATGAAGCAGGTTTTATTGGTGACTCAGCAGATTCACACACGCCACTTGCATCAGCTTTACATGTATGGGTTTAGTATTTTTGTTAATCTATAATCCAATAACAAGAGTTGAAAGAAGAATTTAAATTTACAGATATGTTTTCTTGCACAAGGTTATTCATAGAGCCTCGATCCAGCATATTTTTTTTTATCTCTTAATATGTTTTGTTGCACATGGTACTTCACAAAGATTGCCTAGATCCAGCATATTTAAATGCTCATTAATGTTAATAATAGCATCATCAGTAAAAGAAATAGTTTATTGGCATGATCTTAATCTTAAAGTTCTAGCAAATCATAACTTGTAATCTGATAATTACTTAAGTTACAGCGATTGTTAATTTTACCAAAACATAAATAAATTTCCTAACTTATTTCTCGAAGTTAAATTTCCTATCCATTTAAGTATTCCCACCTATTATGCAAATATAATTCTAATATTTTTCTCAGGTAATAGATGACCTGGCATTACATCTCCCGCCAGAAAAGTTGTTTTCAAAAATTGTAAGTTTCATTTACATATTAAAATTAATCTACTTCTTTAGGTCTAGAATAGTTAAAATAACTCAATAAGTCACAGTTTAAAATATTTTTTCACATATCCGTGCTTTGTGGTCTTAATTTCATGTTTTAAAAGATGTGTTTTTACAGATGCCGTTTGTGCAGTCATGCATAGCAGGCAATGAAGCACATCATCGACGAGGATTACTTCTCACACTCGCTTGTCTCTGCGAAGGAACATCCGAGTTTATTCGAACCAAGTAAGAATGAATCAATAAGCGCATGGCATGTCACCATGGGTGACATGATTACTATTATCAGGATTCAGAAGTTAAATTTTTTCGTTGTGACAGAATCATGAAACAAAACCTATTCGCCAACAGTTACTAAAAACAACGAAAATTCCCTACTCAAAACAGCAGTTATGATTTTCCAAATCCTGCAAAGGAACACTCTTATCAAAAACACTTTCCATTTAATTTGATGTGATAATGAGAGTAAGTCGTTCGTGTCTGCAGTAATATTTTAAATACAATTAAAATAGCCGTTAGCATTAGTAAATAAACAATATTAGCTTTTAAGAAAGAAATTTGGAACATATTTTAAGCACTTCGCAATCACATGCAGTGCATAGGCACATACCAATTCCGATTTTAACACACATACCATACCACAGTCAAGTTATATGTTGATCTACCTCGGCTGAACTTTTATATGAGATTAATGTAATATACATTTCAGTCATCTTCATTCATTTGTTGAGCTGGTATGTCGTGGGGCCGTGGACGAACACCCGAAAGTACGCAACGCAGCTATGTTCGCTCTTGGACAGTTCTCGGAATACTTAACGGTATGTACCAGACTTCTCTTCAAGGCTTAGTGTAATAGTGTAATTTTTGTTTTATAAACAATTAATTATTTTTTAATTTATTTTTTTATTTGGGGTTTAGCGGCCACGTCTAATTTTACCAAATTTTAATAATTTATTCCTTGTTTTTAGACGTGTTCTAACCACTGTCGTTTTGCCGTTTTTTTCCGTTTTCCAATTTTTTTTTAATAGTTTTGAAAAATAAACTAAACTACTAAAATGTCGGTATTTAAATAACTTTGTTTGAGATTGTGAGTGTAGTTCGTAAGACATACAGCTCTTTTATTTTAATCTTTTTGTTATATGTCTTTAAATATTCCACATGAAGTAACATCAAATTTTCTAGCCCGATTTGAACCAATTTGCAAGCGAAGTGATGCCCATTATGTTTGGAGTCCTTCAGCAGCTGCATCAAGGGCCAAGTAGCTCCAGCATGACTAAGGCTTACTATGCTTTGGAAAACTTTGTTGAAAGCTTGGGTGAGTACTTGAGTATCATATAGTCTCACGGCTGTTATACTGCCCCATTAAAACAGTTTCTCTGACCATCCTCATTAAAGTTAAAGGTTGTAAATAACACTCTTGGCTTTTCCGGTATAAAATAGGAGATTCAAAATGTGCTTTGCATCATTATTGTATTTAATTTCGCAATTACAATGTAAAGTAAGAGCATTTTTATTTGAATGAATTTAGTAAAATGGAACATGGATTTAATTAAGCATTTCACAATCACGGCAATAATTTTAACAATCGATTGGGAAGAACTAATTATTGGAAACTAAAACTAGTTCAAATTTTTCTATAGTACTGCATTGCTCTTATACATTTATTTATTACAATACTGTTTGTAAATGACTTGTAGCATACTAAGTATTGGTTAAAAAGGAAAAAGTGTCACACACAACACAATCATCTTCATTATATGCCATTTGAATTCATTTCAATGTTTAACCCTAAAAAATTGCTGTAACCGTGTCTTTCAGAAATGGGTATTCTTCCTTATCTTGACCAACTGATGGGTCACCTGTTGTCGCATTTAAAAACCACCACCGATATCCACAAAAAAGAACTTCTTGTTAGTGCAATTGGAGCAGCAGGTAAACCAAATAGGCTAAGTTGATTTAGGTCAAATTTTTGGGCTTCCAAACAAAACCTGTTGATTTGTGAATATGCACCAGTCCTATGAACAAATTTTGTGCATCATGCAGAAGAATATTTCATATAACTATTAGGCGAAGTGGTACCACCAATGTGGGTTTGCTACCTTGTATCAGAAATTTCTATTAAGGAGGATTTCAGAATTTGAAATTGTTGTTGACATCACACATTGTTGTTGACATCACAGCAAACGCATCCGAGGACAAACTGCTGCCGTATCTTGACGAGATACTCAAGCATTTGCAGCAGTGTCTATCGACGTTGGATAAAAATAACACAACAGATGAAGATGAGGGAGAACTAAGCGTTCTGCACACACAAGCACTTGGTGGGATTTTAAACAACATTTATTTTATTTGCTAACGTGTTGGTGTGTTTCCGAATCATGTATTTTGGAGGCGATTTTTCAAGTTGATAATTTACTCCTTATTATTTCTTAGGCTGGTCATGTTTGATATTGATCAATACAAGCATTATTGTCTATCATTATCATATAAAACACAATGCAATAGCTCCGGTAACCCGACAATGGGCGTGAGGTGGTCTAAGGATTGCCTGTTAACCCCCTTGGTTTTCCCATTCAGGGGGTTGAACATGAATATCCTATCCTATTTCCTGTGTCCAATTATTTGGAAGTTTCGGAGCATTAGCTCTCCAAATGTGAAACAAAACATTTTTTAATAAACCTTTTGAAACTAATCTATGTGAACTTGTTTGGTGCTTTAAGGCCATGTAAAGTCTGGTTTTTAATTTTATTTTCACACATGCTAAAATTAAAAAAATGACAAAATATAAATCAAGGAGCAATATCGAGAGATTCTATTTGGTGTTTTACTGAAAAACAAATCAACTATAATAATATGGACTGCGGAGAATAAAGAAGTGTACTTTTTATGTTAATAATATGTTTCTAATTTTTCTACCATGTGTGTCCAGATACATTAGGAGTTTTGGTTCGAACACTGGGTAAAATGAACCCACAGTTGCCAAGCGACTGTATGAATCTCGGAATGTCACTTTTGTCTTCGGAGACTAATGATCCTGATCTTAGAAGAGCAGCGTAAGTTATCCTTGTCATCTGTTACCTAGAATTATAACTTTTGCGAATTTAGACACTGGATTTATTTCTATATGCTACTTTGTATATGAAAGGTTTATATATCATTTAATGTTAACACTGGCCTTCAGGTTTTTATCTAACCCATTAACAGCATTCCAACTTCAGGATATGTGGTTAAGTGAATTTTAATTATAATATGAAATACATGATTATTACATATGATATTATTATGTTCTCTTTCTACCTTCCTCGGGCTTTAAATCTGGGACAAATGTTTTTGCTGTAAGGAGTCAGATTAATTGTTCGACCATGTAAACTATTTCAAACACTATTTAAAATCCCTTTATAGGTTTGGTTTATTTGCGGCTGTAGCATCTCTAGTGAAAGAAGACATGGCCCCATTCATGCCAGTCATCGTGAAAAACATGTTGAATTCTGTTCAATCTTCTGAGGGAATCATTGTAAGTTTGTAATCTAGAGTGACTTTTTGGGGTAACAACCGAACGATCACTTTAAACATAGTTCTTACACAATATATTCATATATCACAAATATTTTAATATTTAATAGTAATAACATGTAGACTTATATTTATATTTCGATGCCTTAAAGCTATTTACTTTTTATGGTGATGACAACTGTACAATAAAGGTCAAGAAGGCACAATAATTAGTAACAAAATCATCAGTTTCACATTTAAATGCTTGTAGTCCGTCATTGTCTTCTTAAAATAAAACTTCCACATCAGTAAAAAATAACAACAACAAAAAAGTATTTTTAACTCATTTTTTACCTTTAAGTTTTTTTTTTACCTTTTACCCCAGCCTCATTTCACTGATGAAGATGATCCGAACGGCGGAGTCCATAACTTCTCTTTCCTCGATGAAGCTGATCTAACCAACGGCAACCACGAAGAAGAAGGTGACATAATCTTTATCGATATTTTGTGCTACAAAGAATGTTATAAAAGTCTTTATGCATGGTGATAATGCCCGGTGGAAACCTTAATTTAAAAATTAACACTTAACATGCCATCAACTATATATTTTTAGTATTGATTTTTAGAGAACTGAATTGTTTAGTTTTGATCTTAATGCCTAAAACTTTGGTGGGTTGTTTAACTATGTACTGCTGTGGAGGTTTAAGCTTATCGCGATGGTGATAATTATGCTGTATTTGATGGTACAGTTTAATTTGGGGATAATCGTAGTAATTACCAAAGTAGTACCGGAGCTATACTTTTCATACTTTAAAATTATCCTTTAATACAAGGCACTTTCTTTTCTCGTGATTTTAATTGGCTTATTTGACATTAAAATCACATCAAATGAAGATTGGATTTAGTTTCAGTGAGCCAACAATAAACCGTTGCTTTTTAACCCCAAACACAGTGCTCCGTACACTTGCTCTACACCGTATATTTGCATATACATACAATTCTGCTATTTTATTTTTATGTTGGCCTATTCCATAACATTGATCTAACCACAGCAATCGTATTTATGCAAAAAAAAAGTTTTCAGAGTCTTTTCTAGGCAGTTTTTTAGGCGTTTAAATACAGAACTTAACCATGATAGCTCAGGGCGCTGGAGCAATGGGCCTTCTATGGCCTAAATTTTTGGTCCCAGTGGCTACTGTGGACCCGCCCATATTAATGTAATGTAACCTTTGAAATCCCCACAGGAGAGGATGATGATGATGAAGGCGTTAACGGCTTCTCTGTGGAGAACTCGTACATGGACGAAAAATCAGATGCCTGCGAGTCGCTTGGTGAACTTGCCAAGCATTCCCCGAAATCGTTTGAACCTCATCTTGGGGAAACTTTTGAAGAGGTAAGTTTATACGGCTCATAAGATGTGTTTCATGAAAGACATTGCAACAGTCTTTATTGGTCAGAAGTTCAAGACCTTGCCCTACAAAACTTTATGGTTTTCGGTTGGGTATTTAACAGCTCTGCAACATTCCCCTTGCCCTGCAAAACTTTACGGTTTTGTCTCTCGGTTGGGTATTTAACAGCCCTGGATCCGGTTGTGTGCATTAATGTATGGAAAGCAATATACGCACTTGACAGAGGGTATTCTAAAAAATTGCATGTTGCGTTCCAACTTCTACAGTCGTTTTTTTCAAACCCACAGAGTTGATCTTAACTATTGAATATCCGCTTTCAAATTCATTTGTGTTACTTTATCAGGGGAGGTATTAAATTAATCATCTCCACCTAACTGTGGTTGTGACCTTACCCACTCATCTCCACAGTATTAAAATATTCCGTTGATAGCTTAAAGGGATACAGATATAACAACCTATTCCTAGTCGCGATTACAGCAAGACCCTCTACAGGTTTTCAAGCAAGTTGAGTTTCCTCATTCCGATGTAAGAAAGGCAGCGATAGCTTCCTGCGGCCAGTTTGTTGAGACTGCGTATTCACTCAAGAGTGGATTATGTAGGTTGATTCTTTACTCCGTGGTCGTTATTGACTTATTGTGTGCCGCTGTGTTTTTCACTCTGTGTGCTGCCATGTTCGTTATTGTGTTTACTGAATATCAATTATTGGTTAGTTTCTATTTGTCAATTTTAGTAATTGACCAATGTCGGAGTTAATCACCTAACTTCTACCTTGATACTTGTGTTTGTTTTAATTCTAATGCAACTCTTTTGACAAAATCGATAGATACCCGAACCGTCCAATAGCAGTTTAGGTATTAGAATAAAAGTAATAAAGGTGGTTATTTAAAATATAAAATATATCACAGATGGCAACCTGCTTGGTCAAATATTTCCTGTCATCTGCACAACCATCTCCAAAGACTCGGAGCGGTTGGTTGTCATGTCGGCGATTATGACAATGAAAGAAATGATCGAAAAATGTGGAGTCGACACTTTCGCTAATCAAGAGCAAGACCTGCAGGTGAGAGGTGACTTTGGTGTAACGGTCTCTTTGTGATTAGGTCCGTTTCCAGAACCATGTGATTGTGTCCCAGCGTTTACTTGGTTCATTGACCAAAATACTAACTTATTCCCAACCGATCTATTTAAATGCATCAATTAAATTATAAAAATAAAAATCTAATTCCGTATACACTTCACTGCAATGTTCTTATTTAATCAGACAGCATCCGACGGTTTTAAGACACTATCGCAATCCTATATGTTCGGTCCCGACATTCCCCGAAGATAAATACGTGCAATTAAAACATGATTTTGCTTGAGATTGACATTTTAAAATTTACTATACACCAGTAAAATATACAGTACTGCAGCTCAAGTGCGTCATGTTACGATCACGACAAAGGCAGTCTTTTTTGGGGCATTTTAACATAAGAATATTCCACCGCCATGCTGGATGCTTGCAGTAGTGCTACTAACCAGCCTGGTGCTCAAGGATTTTTTTATTTTTTTACCGGGCCAAGTTTCGAGCACATGATGGGGTCGTCACCAGGACCGTTTTTTTGTATAGGTAGGTATATGTATCGGTCGCGTTAACCATTTCGCCACATGACCATACTCTGGTGCTCTCAAGGATTGTCAGTAATCAGAATCGGAATGTCACAGCGGCAACCATGGTTGATCGTCTCTAGCACCGCCACAGCTGACCCGTTTCTAAGTAAACGTTTCACGGCAATGTTCAGCGGTATAGGGACGCTCGCCATGTTCGGGTTTTCCTCCAAGTGCGGACTGTTTATGTTGTAGCATCCATCGCACAAACAAACACTGACCAGCAGCGTTTTGGGCCGCCTGCAAAACGAGCTGGTGAGTCATTATTCCTGGAGAGCAAGAAACAAACTTATGATCACAGTGAAAAAATCTTGACAGATGCGTGCTAGTTTATACTCTATTTTTAAAATCATAGCAATTCGTACTGCAAAGAAAAGTTTACCTCGTCGGATTGTAGTTTCGTCGATACTCCCATGGCGACGTGCTCCTCTCGCGGAGCCTACTTTTTGTCGGATCAAACATTGGACAGTTTTTCGCCGATCGGCTTAATCTCCGTCCCTTCCGACCTCCTG
>CH003412.1:4047593-4150028 GCA_000149265.1 Ciona savignyi | reverse complement strand
CTATATTAGTAATATGGACACCTGTGAATTCACATATGAATTCACGAATTAACACACAATACTCCAGTATGTGTTTACCAGTGCGGGCCTTCGAACACTCACCTCACTTCACTTCACCAAACCTTAAACCCTGATAACGCCTCCATATTTATTATCATTTTTATTATGTGTTGTCAATCACCACCATCAACGCTACATGCAATTGCTCAGGTGCTGATGAGGTCGCTAAACGAAGTGCTGCTGCAGAAGGCGGCTTGCCAGGACGACGACGGCGAAGAAGAAGACGAACAACAGGTAACTCTCATTTTTGTCAAGAACGCACTTTGTGTGTTGGCGTGGTTTCTCTATAATGTATTTCTCTTGGTTACTGTTTTGTGAAGAATTCTGCTAAATCGGTCGGTCACAGCGCTAGAATAACGCGATTTTTTTGTTAAATTTTGTTATTGGCGGTTTATACTTCCACCCCAAGATCTGGACTACAGGTCGCAGTTTTATTAAGACTTTATTATATTTATTCGAGTCTAATTCTATTTCAGGAGTTTGCAACAGTAAGTAGAGACTGTCAAGTCAGCGTTTGACAGGGAAGTATAGTTTTTGGTACCAGTATAGTAATTAACTTGCAATATCAGTTGAGAATAGTTTGGTGTACGAGTAAAATCAGCAGAGCCATCAGTACCGTGTCCATGTTCATTTGAGAGTGTTATTTCCAATGTTATTTGCAATATTAGCGTCTATAGCATCTCTTTCTATTGGTAACTGCTGCAATGCTCTTCCTACCTTCCAGCTCGTAAAAGGGTTGGCTGAGGACAGAAAACAGTTAGGCAAATTACTTTCGCGCTTGCTTATCAGCGCAGTTTCGCTGGATTAATTATCTTACGCCACATGCCTTCATCACCAGGCCGAATATGATGAGATGCTCATCGAATATTGCGGGGAAATCTTCCCAGCGCTCGCGGAGAAACTGCAGGCGTCGTTTCTACCTTACTTCATGGCCTGCTTGCCAACTTTTATTGGTAAACTGGTACGTATTATTGCTTGGGTTATACAGCGATATTATCCACGATTGGCAATTATAAATCAATTGATCTATCATCGTGAAAAGTGGTTGGTTGTGTGTATGGACAAGACACTAAATCCAGTGAAATGATGGATTCTACCAAATTACGGAAACTTTTAAATCATGCACAACACACTACAATAGCGCGGTAAACTAACGGTAGGCTAAAGGGAATATGACGATTGACCGTGTATTGGTGCTCCTAGTGTTTTCCCATTCACTAAGATAAACAAGAATATCTTATCCCGTACCACCTAAAAGTCAAACTGATAACATAACACATAGTTCCTGTTAAAATCATCACATATCTCTATTCTTTTTAACGTATATACCTACATTGCTTAACCTACAATATCATCCAAATATCATTGATAGAAACCGATCTGTTCGTCGTCCGAGCGCTCGTTCGGAGCAGGCACGATTGCGGAAACGATCGATAAACTTGGTCCTGGTGGCTCAACCGAGATACTTCAGCATGTTGTGCCGCGATTTATTCAGTTAACAAGGTGTGCGCCTACCCCAGGCCTTCTGCGGGCTTAAGGATGTTACAATACTTTATACTTGCACGGCGGTTATAGTTAGAGATGGGTGTAATTGGTCAACGTTGTATTACGTCATAACGCCAGCTCAATTTCGTCATTTTTATGACGTCATCGTTATTTAAACAAACAACCAAAAATTAGCGTGTTTTTTGATGCAATTGCATGGAAAGTATATTTACAACGACGTGCAATTCCCGTTTAAATAATTACGAACAGATGCGTAATTACGTAATTTTGATTTGACGTCCGTAACGTAATTCCGACGACGTCCGTAATTACATAACCGAACGTAATTTCGTAATTACGCCCAGCTCTAAGTATATTACAGACATACATCGTCTGGTGATACTATGTATCACCCGCAATTGAAACCCAACATACGACGGTCGCGATAAATCTGACAGCAGTTGTAAAAAAATCTTTATCGCGCAATTTTCAATGGTATGTGCGTCAATCGGTATGTTCGAGATGAACAAACAACTTCACACGCAGGGACAACGAGGCAGAGGTGCGGAACAATTCCATCTACGGGTTGGGCGTCTTGCTACAGAACGGTGGACCGGCAGCTACCCAA
The DNA here is from genome assembly GCA_000149265.1 of Ciona savignyi. Classification (NCBI taxonomy): domain Eukaryota; kingdom Metazoa; phylum Chordata; class Ascidiacea; order Phlebobranchia; family Cionidae; genus Ciona; species Ciona savignyi. The sequence goes on along the minus strand of CH003412.1, from coordinate 4,147,855 downwards.
CACTACCCGCTAGTCTTGGGATCTTTATCGCAGGCTTTGGTCAAGGAGAAGTCACGCAGAGTGCTGGATAATATACTGGGAGCTGTGGCGAGGATGATAACGTCCAACAAAGAGCTGGTTCCGCTTCCTCAGGTCTGCCTGTTAACTGCGTTTAAATTCTCTATTCATTTTCAATTGAGTGGCTATAAAAACATATGTAAAGATGGAAAAGAATGCCACAGTTTAGACCTGAAACCGACTGGGTGATCTTTCCTTTGCCCAAACACTCCTAATATATATGATACGCTACTCGCTTTAAGAAAACATTCTGCCGGAGTGAAATATTTGAACCTTAAGGTTTTTACAGCAAATTTTTTTTCCGCCACAAATTATTCCCATAATAAGTACAATTCTGTGAAAAATCGACATATCCGAATAATCTCTTTCATATCCGCATTTTTAATGTCTTGCTAAGACTTTAATCTTTCCACAATTGATCTGTACGTCGGCGTTTTTAGGCAATTCTTTGTGATTGCAACAACGCCCTAGCTGTAAGAAAACACCGAAATATTCAAAACAGTTCACCTAAAACATTTTTTTCTGGCCAAGGTATCGAACCCGTGATGGGCTCGTCACAAAAACCTGTATTTGTATCGGTCGCTTAACCATTCGGCCATACGACCGTACTTCCCCTAAAACACTGCCATACGACCGTACTTGTCCTAAAACACTGCCATACGACCGTACTTGCCCTAAAACACTGCCATACGACCGTACTTGCCCTAAAACACTGCCATACGACCGTACTTGCCCTAAAACACTGCCATACGACCGTACTTGCCCTAAAACACTGCCATACGACCGTACTTGCCCTAAAACACTGCCATACGACCGTACTTGCCCTAAAACATTTCCATACGACCGTACTTGCCCTAAAACACTGCCATACGACCGTACTTGCCCTAAAACACTGCCATACGACCGTACTTGCCCTAAAACACTACCATACGACCGTACTTGTCCTAAAACACTGCCATACGACCGTACTTGTCCTAAAACACTGCCATACGACCGTACTTGCCCTAAAACACTGCCATACGACCGTACTTGCCCTAAAACACTACCATACGACCGTACTTGTCCTAAAACACTGCCATACGACCGTACTTGTCCTAAAACACTGCCATACGACCGTACTTGTCCTAAAACACTGCCATACGACCGTACTTGCCCTAAAACATTTCCATACGACCGTACTTGCCCTAAAACATTGCCATACGACCGTACTTGCCCTAAAACACTGCCATACGACCGTACTTGCCCTAAAACACTGCCATACGACCGTACTTGCCCTAAAACACTGCCATACGACCGTACTTGCCCTAAAACACTGCCATACGACCGTACTTGTCCTAAAACACTGCCATACGACCGTACTTGTCCTAAAACACTGCCATACGACCGTACTTGCCCTAAAACACTGCCATACGACCGTACTTGTCCTAAAACACTGCCATACGACCGTACTTGCCCTAAAACACTGCCATACGACCGTACTTGCCCTAAAACACTGCCATACGACCGTACTTGCCCTAAAACACTGCGATGTTAATCGTATCAAGTACCAAATACCCCATTCATCTACAGGTTTTACCAGTTTTCCTGGACCACCTGCCGCTCCAAGAGGACCACGACGAAGACCCCATTGTATACGGATGCCTCGCTACTCTAATGCAGAATAGCGAGGTACGCGATGACCTAAAAGTGATGTCGAGAATTATGGAGATTTTCGCAGCGGTCAGCGTCGACGATGATGTTGATATAAGTAAGTGTTTTCACTGCTTTTATTCCGAATAATTTCTCGATTTTGTATCAGTTTTCCTCTCTGGCTTACCAATATTTCTATCGACGAATTTTCCCGGCGTTTACTGAAGGACCACCAGCCTCTACTTTTCCCGATTATCATTAGTCATCTACACATAGATAAAATAGAGTTTATACCAAATTTAAACAATTGCTCTTCCTGCAGAAGTGAAAACCGCTTTGCGTGCCGAGCTCGGCGCTTTCCGGTCACGTGACGAGAAAAAGTTGACCGAGTTGGTCACGTGTTTGGATCAGGAGACCGCTACCGTACTACAAAGTATGCTTTCCCCTTAAACTCAGTCCGAAGTCGAACCAGCCTTCGGTGCAAATTGCAATATCTTCTTCCTGACCGTAAACGCCGTCGGTCCCGAGTTCGATTCCAAAGTGCCTGCGCTTGTTTTTCTTGGCTTAGTACATCTTTGGCACAAGGTGCTTCAAATTTAGAAAATAACGCTATTTATTTCTTTTGTTATTGCTGCGTAGGTTATTTTCTGCATGGTTTTGCAGACTCGTTGTAAGTTGATCACAAAATGCCGCACGTTCCCTTTAAACTCCTAACTCTTTTCATTCTGCATGTGTTCACTGTTTAACACTGTTTCAAATTGTGTTTGTTTCAAGCAAATATTTAAATTAGTTGCTTGACTACACAAATTTTAAAATTATGTCTCCAAACCAAACTTTTTTTAGTTAAAAATTCCTGCGACTTTAATTGACAAATCTTTGGTGGAGATATTTTTGGTGATGTTTTATTACAAATACAAATAAAAAAGGGAAACTACAGTTTGTTTGACAAGCTTTGGACGGGATTGGATATTTTTTTTGGTTGACCCAAGTTTTGTACCATCTATCACGCCCGTCATCTCCACTTTTTAACCGCCCCCGCGCTGAACATTTGGTCACACAACTGATATTTACCTCCGACGTTGTGCGTCCAGAATTGCGAAATTGCGAGTTTGATTTTGGGAGACTATTTTATAGAGGAAATCTTGGTTGTTTTGCGTCTTGCATACGGGTAGTTTAGTTTATTTTTGTGCTTCTTTAAATTAATGAAAAAAGCTAGGTTAAAACGACAAACTTACCGTAGTTAAAACATGACAGCTGTATGCACATGATACGAATTAAGCTACTCCCATAATTGTGGAATGGTTTCATCGAAATCGTAGCCTGTATGCCCACGGTGTGATAGTCGAGCAGTAACGTTTGTATTATGCCGCCCTAAAGTGTTAATTGCGCAGTGGAGTTTATTAATAAACTTGGTTGTTTCGGAGGAAAATTTAAAAAAAACAAAGCCATTTTAAAAACACAAGTTTATAGGTGGAACTTTGTTAAAGTTTGATTATTTCAAAAAGTTTTCTTTCATTTAAAGACATTTTCTAAGTAAGTATAGGCAAGCTTTTAATTAAAAATAGACTTAAAAACAAATTGATAGTAATGATTTGTATACCAGAAAGTTATGTGGAATGCACCTGGTCCCCGTTGGACATCTATTAGCATAATAGTCTATTCCTATGTTTAAACGATGCTTGAACCAATAATGATAGAAATATTGTTTTTATGCACTTAATTTATCAGAATAATCTACCTTTGCTAGTTTAAAAATACGCGAACGATAGGAAGAAAATCTTGTAAATATGTGAGGAAAATGTTTATGTGTAGAGTTCAGTGATCTGTGACCAAACTGGAACAATGTATTAGGCATGCGCCTCCACTTTTATAATAAACGTCATGCTTTCTTTAAAACCTAACCCAATACATTAATCATATAATCAAATTGGCCGATTAACTCTCGTATGGACACGCTGGGAAATGGAAAGTCTTTTATATTTTTAATTGTTTATGCATTGGGGAAATGCGCAAAGTAGAAAAAGAAGAAAACAATCGCCATCAACAAAATACAATAACACACCATAAAAATGACCTCAAATGTGTTAGCTAACCGTAATCCATTTTTAACAGTCGAAAAAACTAACCCCTGCCCAAACTGCTACTTTTAAGCAACAAGAAACTGCCATTAATGTAATTTTAAAAAACTTTTATATTCTTCGAATATGTATTTATAAGCCAACCAAATAAGTTGATGGTAATCTCTGTCGTTTAATTGAGTTCCCCAGTAAAATACCTATGATTGCGTATTATAATTTTTCACCACTTGAAAATCGGAGCCATCACCCGAACAGACTTAAATCAACGAAGTTGAACCCAACCGAACGGGATTGTGGTTAGCAAGTCTGGGTTGGGTAAAGGGGTCAGAGGTTAGTGATTGGCAGTTGCCGCAGTAGGTTTATATCCGCAAGGGTTTAAACACGTGCGGATCCAATCCTGTGCCGGTTAAGCTCCTTGTATGGTTATAACTCCAGTGTGGGTTCAATTTTTTAAATTTAATGTAAAAGCATTTCCGTGTAAATTAAATTCCACGCGGGTTCAATCTTTTGCAAATTTATCTCGTGCCGTTTAAACGAGTGGATTCGCTTAAGGTTGTAAAAAGGAAAAAGCACACGACTTGCTGTTACAATTTTGCAAATATTGTCTCTGTCGAAATGACGATACATTGCTAAACGCTGCAAATTTGGAGAAGCGAAGTTTAACCAACAATAATTGTGTAAAAAAGATGAAAATGAAGTACAGTCCCCGCTTGACGATCACCTCGATAACACGACCACCTCATTATCAGGACCACTTTAGTGCGGTACCAAATAATTTACTATGCTTATGCATTGTATACTGTTTCAATAACGCGACCACCCCGGTTTCCAGACCAGGACCGCCATTTTTTGGTCCAAAACTTCAAATTTAACCCCGCTAAAGCGACCACACGTGCCCAATAATGTGCTTTTGTCACCAAAATAATAAGTTTAAATTTCTTCTGTGATCAAAACAATAAGGTTACATGAGCGCGTACGCACACACAAAGAAAATTGTGGCTAACAGAACTGAATTTTATAAGATAAATTTCAGAACTAACAGTTGTTTAAAATCTTTTTGCAAAAAATAATGGCATTTGGTAAATATTTAGTAAAAAGGCAAACGTTTTGGCTGCATATGACGACAACTTGCTTTAAAGCAAAATTCGCCAACACGACCAGCCCGCTAACGCGACCGCTTGATGACGGTCCCATAGGTGGTCAGGTAAGCGGGGTTCCACTGTATATACAATAAAACTAAATACTTTACACGTATCAAGTTTTATTTAAAGCATTGCAACGTGCATTAGAGCGTTAAATACATAAGCAGTCAAACGGAAACCCGCAGAATAGCAGGCCGAGGTAGGTTTTGTGAATCTTAGTTCATCACCAATTGTACTTGTGGGAAGGACATCATCAGTTTAAATTGTTCAGGGCGGCTAAAACATATTTGCGAAGAGATAAGAGATTTAGTTGAGATGGCTGCACCGGTAAGCTAACATAAAGAACATTTTGAAGTATATAATTTTATTTCTAATTATTTTGAATAGGAAAATTCCAGATTTGGTGCGATAGTGCTATTTCTAAATGCTTGGATGATGGCTTCAGCAACTGGTTATCACGTGACTATCCTAAATCCTATTGCGCCTGTCATGGTGAAGTTGTTCAATCAAACGTATTTGGTGAGTTGAATAATTATATATTTAAATAGTCACCGTATTATAAAGTAATGAATCGGTGTTACAGGGAAGAAATGGTGTCCCTATACCCGATTCCCTATCCCTAAGCATTACGTCCATTGTAAATTCGATTATATTTGTCGGAGCCTTGGTTGGAGGAGTTGGGACAAAATTTCTGTTGGGTTGGTTTTCTCCAAAACGTGTGATGCAGTTGGGGCATGTGACGAGTCTGTTTTCTATCATTGTGGTGTCATTAATTGGTGGCCTTACCGGTTCATACGAAGCGATAATCATTGGACGATTATTTACCGGATTGAATGTCGGAATCTCATACAGTTAAGTATAGCGTTCTTTTATCTTATTACGTTATTGTGCAGAGTTATACATTGCATACATACTATTTCCATAGATTTGCCTTCGCTTATGGTTTCTGAAACAAGCGCACCAGGAAAGCTTGGATTCTGGCAGAGTGTGGTTGGTTCTGCTGTTGCATCTGGTTTCTTGATAGCTGCCACACTTGGACACCCTAAGGTTTTCAGCAAATACACGATTGAAATTATAACTAACAACTCAAATTAACAGGTCTTAGGTACGATGGCACTGTGGCCACTAAGCGTTGCACTGGCAGGGGTACCAGCAATTATTTATTTGATCAGCAGCATTTGGTTGCCGGAATCTCCTTTTTATCTAATAAGGAATGGAATGCAAGATGAGGCTGTTGAAACACTCCAGAAACTTCGTTTAGGATCCAAGGTTGTATGACCGAATAGGTTCAAAATTATGATGTGTAATAACTGTGTAAAATGGATTACTAAAGTTTTTATCACCTGTAGGAAGACATTGTGGAAGAAATTGAAAAGATAAAAAACGAAATGAAAGACATCGAACATGTTGGAATTATGGAAATGCTAAAAACTAAGCAATATCGGTTAGTGTAAATCAAAGCTAAAAAACGTTGCCTTAGTACTTTAAAAGCAAGCCGATTGTGTTTATACAAAATTTTTTTGTTCTTCCAAAAAAACTGTTTTACAACCACTTATTACCGCAGAAATCAGTTTTTTGCAGTACTTGTCATTTATGCCAACTTGATTTTGGTCGGTATTCATACCTTCGTCATTTACTCCGACCAAATATTTTTGAGCGCTGGCATAGCAGCAGAGACGGTGACATTCGCTACCATTGGAGTTTTCGCTTTGTCCTTTATTGCCACTATTGTAGGGGTAAGTGTTTATTATAATCAAGACTTAAACGCAACAATTGACTAAAATTACTGTAAACGCGTTTTGTCGTACTAACCTGCCCTTTGTAGTCGAAAATCGTGGACAGATTTGGTGGTTACAAAGTTAACATTGTTTCGAACATCATCCTTCTTTTCGCCATGGTTTTGTTTACCATCAGCCGAGCCACTAACCACCTTGCACCAACCGCGATGCCATACGTTGCTATAGTATCTGTTGCAATTTACATGTGCGGGTAAGTGCAAAATGCCTTTAGTACAAATTGATCGCAAACCATTTAGAAGAAAATGTGGTTATTGACGCTTAAATGACACTTTTTAGATGGTCTGGAGGGAGTAATTTGGCAGTTTTTGCGCTGGCTGGCGACCTTACAATTGAACCGACTCGAGCAACTGCATATGGCTATGGTGCAGCTCTTTTGTGGACGCTTGCATGGTTCGCTACCTTTATACCGCCGTATTTGCAGGTAGAGTTGTATGCGACTTGCAGCAGGCTATATTCAAACTTGGTGTTAGGCCTACCGTCCAACAGTGGGGAAAGGGCAGTCGGAGTGTTTTATGGGTTAAATGCAGAGTGTTTATTGTGTGTATTTTTCTTTCATATGATCTTGAATCTTGCTCTCCACATCACAAGGTTATCTACCGACAAATGACAAATTTAAAGGTTTGACGGGTACCATAACACGCACACAAGAATAATAAAGACATACAAGGTGGCTATAATTGTACGGTCGTGTGGCCGAGTGGTTAACGTGACCGATACATATACCGACTCTTATACAAAACACGGGCCGAGTAAAATAAAAATAAATAAGAATAAAAATAAATAAAAAAGTGGCTATAACTATTGAAGACACAGTGATTCGATCGGTAATGAAGTGAAAAGACGATTATTTTATGGTAAAATGTCTATATTTAACAAAATACCAAAAACAAGGGGAACAAATTTAACATTTTGACACGACAACTATTCCCATAAAGGACAAGGTTTTCAAGCTTACTATTGCATTACCACCAAAATAATGGCCAGCATTTTATGCTATCTTGAAATTAACGTGTTAACGAGATTTAGGATAAGGCACTTCTCATCTGGGATTAGTTAGCCACCTTGCAACACTGGGCCAAAAGTCAAACGTAACGCGTTTGTGGTAAAATTGTCTAGACCGTAGAGTCTTTTTCCCGGTCTATTGGTTACCGAGACCTTACCCTGGGTAAAAGTAATTATTTTAATATTATTTATAAAAGTCTATACTCATGCAGACAACGTTTAGTTTCTAATAAAAAAATTAATGTAAAACTATATGTGTGTAAATTCCAATGATCATACAATGTCACTTAATGATTAAACACTATGTAATAAAATTGGTATAAATTAGATTTTCGTGCAAAGATTTTGTAAAGATTACTACAGTTCAACAAGTTACTTAAAACTATAAATTTGCAACTGCAAGCAATTGTTCAGTAACGACAACTTTATTTAACAAAAAAGGTTACCGATTTTTTATTTGTCATTTCACTTTTTAGTTATTATAATAGCTGTGCTTTAGTGTGATAAATCTTTTATTACAAAAGGTACAACAACATATTCTTTAATAAATTTGCACTACAATGGACAAATAACCAGTCGGTTGTATCCCTGGGCACGACATTTAGCTGTAGTTGTTTAACATAGTTAAACTTACATTTGCCAACTCTAAAATCCGATTCTGACTAATTTGTCGATTCTGACTAAAAGATTTGCCGATCCTACAAAAAAATCGTATTTTGCAGATTTTTTTTCCCGATTTGCAAAACATTTTAAAACAACAATTTTGCTGGTTTTGCAAATCAGCAAAATTGTTTTTTCCGGTTTACAAAAGAATTTTGCTGATTGCCTAAAAACGTTTGCAGATCGGCAAAAAGGATTTGCAGATCGGCAAAGTATTTTTGTCGATCAAGAAATCTTTAATTGATTGTAAAATAGTATTGCAAACTGTATGGAAGTTTCCGTGGTGGGGGGTGCATGCTACTAACTTGATTTGTCCAACAATACATACGACATGTCATATCATTTGGCTGAAAATATTTAATGCAATGGTTTTGTTGATTTTGTGAGGCCAGTGGTCTCTGACCGGGTGCCATTTGAATTGTGTATACCATGAGATGCGACACTTAGGCCGTTCCACTGTTTAATCTAGCCCAGTGTTCCGCAACCTTTTTACTTGAGGCACATTTACAAACTTAATGAATTTGACGGCACATTGCAGTCAAAATGTTAATAATGTTATACTTAGTATCTTTTATGATAAAGTTATACGCAGTATCCTTTATGAAATGCAATATTTGCGATTATTTTAATAAACACAATCGCTAAATATTAGGCTTAATGTGCGTTTTACAATTTTGCATAAAATACTTCGGCAAAATTGCCGTGGGTTTTCCACCATACCGCAAACGAATTTTTCGCTCGAAACAGAACCGTAAGCTACAAAGTATAAACGGTTGGACGTAAATGGGCAAGCTATAACCAACATTAATATGGCCAAGATAATTTGAATAAACAAAGCATGACTTGACAGCGCTTAGTTCCCTATATTATTTTTTATCAATTACCCTTTGAAAATGATGGAGACACTTTAATTTCCCGCGGTTTTTTTCTTTTTTTGCTACGTGACAGACATTTACGGTTACCCGCTGAAGTGATTAACGCATCAAGTGAAAACGTTTCCTAATGCTAACTAACATATTTATTACTTACATCGCCACTTTATTTTACAAAAATCCCTAGGTGGATTCCCTTCAGTCCAAAATGGCCAGAAAATATACCGTTTTTTAATACTCAATAATTGGGACTGGACAGCATTTTTTATTCCAAATTGTAAAGAAAGTAGTTTTTTAAAATGAATTTGAAATACACGATTGAATCTAAATTTTACTTCAATTTCATCTTTCATTGTGTTTCTACATGATCTAGCTCTTTAGTCAATTATTTATACCTTTTGTCAGTTAAACGGGTTAATTTGTTTAAATCCCAGATTGGACTCGGTCCCTACATGCTTTCACTGTGGCTGTTTTTCGACATCGTGTTTCTCGTCTACCATATATTTCGGATTCCCGAGACAACAACAAGAACCACAACTGAAATACAGGATTATTTCCGTGGGAAGGCACTTTGAACACATTATATCACGCTGTATTGCTTGATAACATTTTTATATAGACCTTACATTTTACAACTTTGACCAGGAATAATGATGTGAAAACTAGAAATGATATTTTAAGGATGATCTGATTTAATGGTCTCATCATCAGCTTTTGTATTTTTTGTTTTTCCCTATTGTAACAATGACGCGCTTTATAACGACCATTGTTTTGTATATTTGGCCTTTTTATTTTTAAGTTTCATGTATAGCCTACTCTTTTATATTGTATAAGGTACAAAACGTATAATGAGCTATACTAAAATCTGCCACATATACAGCTTGCCTTATAATAAACAATATTAAAAATATGCTTTTAATAAATAATACACCCTCGCTCCACTTTTCGTATCTTTTTACTTACCCAAATCTAGTAAAAAAAACTTAGGCATATTCTTGGGCCACTTATTTTCCTCGTATCAAGTTTAATTTCAGTATGTTAAAAACAAAGGTAATTTTTGAATTATTTTCTTATTGTTTATGACTGTTCATACTAATTTAATAATTATTTTTAGTGTCACCAATCAAGAAACGCGATATATATGCATATAGCATTTGTCCAATCGATTAGTGTGGTGTTTTAGTTTGTCGCCATTCTTCCAAAGGAGTTAAAGTTTCGATAGCGGTTGCTTGTTAGTTGTTTTTGTCCTTGGGCAAGGCACTTAGCGGTCATTCCCTAAACCCGTTGATTTGGTGGGTTCTACCAAAATGAAAGGAACTACTTAATCACACACAACCCAATGCAATAGCTTCGAAGTTTGTACCTGTTTGTATAAGCACCAACAAATTTCAACAGGGATAAAACTGTTCATTGTCCATTGTAGGAGGCGTTCAACCATTTATTCTCCCTATCCCTCCAATACGAACTAATCTTACAAAAACGGCTGTTACTTAAAATCCTGACATAGGAAGTCTTAGAACTTTTTTACAATTAAAAAAATGATGCCTACATCTGCAACCGAAACCCAAAAATCTTTAAACTTTTTTAAAAAAAATTTTCCCATCTAAACAGCTAGAAAGTGCATAATCAACACCTTTATTATACGAAGCACTGCTGCACTGTTGTTAAACTTTAGAGCTAATCGAGAAACCAGCACGAGGCCTAGTAGGCTACATTCCAAACGTATAAACCGTTTTAATGCGGTGGTGAAAAAATAAAGTTTATCTCTATTTTAGAATCCAATGTATAAAATTGATCAAAACTTCGTAAACTTTTTTCAGTCAGCAGCATGTTGACGTGGTCTCCTATGTAACGCAATTTTAACTAGACTTTAAAATGCTGTTCGAAGCAATTGCCAAACATTTCGTTTGTACATGCATTATCTTGTATTGTACGTGTACGACATAACGGTGAACATTAGTACCCGGCCTATACACTAGGAAAGAGAAGTACGAGTTGGCAAATAAAAAGCATACATGTGATTAAAACCGACGTACAAGCAAGGCTAAATAATACAGTGTCAATTAGTAAGCGTGGCAATCTAAATGTAACAACATATCCTTGTTTAAATAGAAAATTGAGTGAAAAATATAAAATCAGTGGTCATTGTCGATTTTTATTTCTGGCCAATGCAACCCAAAATGAACCTATTTAAAATGTAGAATAATCATTGAAAGGATATCGAATGATTTAGTGATGTGTTTAAAGTGCCTTCCCACGGAAATAATCCTGTATTTCAGTTGTGGTCCTTGCTGTTGTCTCAGGAATCCGAAATATATGGTAGAGTAGAAACACGATGTCGAAAAACATCCACAGTGAAAGCATGTAGGGACCAAGTCCAATCTGGGATTTAAACAAATTAACCCATGCAACTGACAAAGGTATAAATAAATAATCAAATTAATATTATTTAGGCCTGTACTAGAAATTTGTGTTCATTTTAATACAAGTAGAATCATTTAAACACAAACAAGAGCTTAGCAATTAACCAACATGCAGACTTAGTAAGGTTTATTATCCGATTAAGCAGACCGTGTTTAGTATCACACCAGCGTGTTTTTGCTGTACAGTTTTACTAAACTTAAGCAAAATCAATATAAAACAGGTGTTTTGGTTTGATAGCAGGGCTTGCATACCTGTAAATACGGCGGTATGAAAGAGCCGAACCATGCAAGCGACCACAAAAGAGCTGCACCATAGCCATATGCAGTTGCCCGAGTCGGTTCAATTGTAAGGTCGCCAGCAAGCGCAAAAACTGCTAAATTACTTCCTCCAGACCATCTGAAAAGTGTCATTTAAGCGTCAATAACCACATTTTCTTCTAAATGGTTTTTGATCAATTTGTGCTAAAGGCATTTGCACTTACCCACACATGTATATTGCAACAGATACTATAGCAACGTATGGCATCGCCGTTGGTGCAAGGTGGTTAGTGGCTCGGCTAATGGTAAACAAAACCATGGCGAAAAGAAGGATGATGTTTGATACAATGTTAACTTTGTAACCACCAAATCTGTCCACGATTTTCGACTACAAAAGGCAGGTTAGTACGACAAAACGCGTTTATAGTAGTTTTAGTCAATTTTTGCTTTTAAGTCATGATAATAATAAACACTTACCCCTACAATAGTAGCGATAAAGGACAGAGCGAAAACACCCAATCGTAGCGAATGTCACCGTCTCTGCTGCGATGCCAGCGCTCAGAAATATTTGGTCGGAGTAAATGATGAAAGTATGAATACCGACCAAAATCAAGTTGGCATAAACGACAAGTACGGCAAAAAACTGATTTCTGCGAAAATAAATGGTTAAAATATGATAAAAAAGTCGTTTTCATTTTTTTCAGTTTTCAGTGGTCATAAACCACCCACAAAAACTTTGGCTTTTAGGTTTTTTAGTTTTCGTTGGGGAAACCACCCACAAAAACTTTGTTGACGCGCACACTAATTTTGATAAAACTTTAATGCCCTTACTATGTATTGGTGTTATGCAAACGAAGTATATTATTGTGCGTTTATAACCACAAATAAAGAAAACTTTGCTTAAAAAAGTTTAAATTTAATTTAAATGATTTTTTGTCATTTAAGGAGTAAAAGAGCCCAACATTTATTTCGGTTGTCGTTTGTGCAACCTGGTGATAACGTACGTACAATACACACCTGTCATGCACTAAACAGTTGTACAATTTTAACATCTACCAATTGTTAGAGGAATAACATCCCATGAATTATCATACACATTGAAGCATGATTTTAAATGTATAAACCCAAAAATTATATTGGCAAAGATCTTGCATTATACTATAAATAGCACAGTTGCATTGTACCTATAATTTAGGTTTATTTATAGGCCTATATAAGTAATGTTAGTTAAAATTTGTGACGGCTTTAGTTCGATTTAATAACTGCTTGTAAGCGATTTCGGTATTTTTAGTGCTGGGAATTTACCTAATGTTGGTTAAGTATATAAAAGTCTCAGATTTGAAAACTCCCTTTAGACGATTTCTATCGAAAAACACGCCCTTTTATTACATTTAAAAATAAACACTAAAGAAATTCATTTGTATCTAAGAAATTCCTCCGGGATAAAACCCTAAATTGTTTTTACATATCTGCGCTATAGTTTGATTTAATGACTTCTATTCAATAATTTCGGCAAAAACAAGAAAGGGGGGATATAATTAGATACCATACATAGACAACCAATATTGCCGCATAGAAGGAAAGAAATGTGGATAAGTTGACATTTATGATTAAATAAAAGGCATACATATGGATTAAATTAATGCTTTGAAGTGAAATATGGATAAAATCAATGCATTGGAGTTAAATTTGAATTAAATCAATGCCTTGAAGTTAAATATGGTTTAGTTCAATGCTTCGGGGTTACTTCAATAAAATCAAAGACACGGAAAGAAAGGAGTGAATATACAAATTCCCTATACAAATATATATATATATATAGTGTAATATAGAATAACACAATGCGGTCAACTTCGAAATATATAAACCAATTTAAAAACTAATCGAATTACAAAGCGCGAACCGGTGTTTCCAATAGCATCATGTTAACGTCAATAAATCCTTAATATTTGCGCGCCATCACTTTTGTTTTCGTCCTAAAATTACACTCGTCCCACAGACTTTTCGTCTGTGAGCAAAATTTGTGTTGACGTCTCTGTAAGGAGTTTTGCGACTTGCCGTTGTGCGTCAACACCATTTGTTGTCGAACAGGCATTCCTTAGAATTTTGGTATACCTTATAGATGGGTTGCCAGGGCTATATATCATAGTCGTTATTTGACATAATTTCAATTATGCACGATCAGTTCGATTTAATCGATCGGGGCAAGGTTCGGTAAGTCATTTTAATTTTAAGCATTTTCATACGAAGAATAGCGGCCGAACAATGTATCGCACAATATCGCATACGAGCCTAACAAGATAGACTAGGTAAAAACAAACCGATATAACTCTCTTTAAATAATGCTGTATGTAGGTTACTTGTAACGTTGAAAAACAATTTAAACTTGAATTACTCTTGGTCACAATCGGGCTGGCGTATGTTTGTAAAATACGATTTTTTATACGAAATACATAGACTTTTTGTTTAACCCATTAAACAACTGTGTTTCGGTAAAGTTCCCTGAAAGCTTTGCCACAACCGACCAGCTACCAGCTGATTTCAAAGTCAAGCATTTTGATTGTCCACTCGATACCACTGAACTAATCATAAGGTGTAATGTATTTAACTTACCGATATTGCTTAGTTTTTAGCATTGTTCCAATTCCTACATGTTTGATGTCTTTCATTTCGCTTTTTATAATGTTAATCTCCTCCAAAATGTCTTCCTACAACAAACAACATTGAAAAATTGTGTAATTCAACATACACAGTTATTACACATATTGATTTGAGCTCATTCGGTCATATAACCTTGGATCCTGATCGAAGTTTCTGGAGTGTTTTAACAGCCTCATCTTTCATTCCATTCCTTATAAGGTAGAAAGGAGATTCCGGCAACCAAATGCTGCTGATCAAATAAATAATTGCTGGGACTCCTGCCAGTGCTACGCCTAACGGCCACAGTTCAATCGTACCTAAGAGCTGTTAATACGAAACTGTTAATACGAAAGTTATAAACTTATTAGTAAATTCAAACCTTTGGGTGTCCAAGAATGGCAGCTATCAAGAAACCAAACGCAACAGCAGAACCAACCACACTCTGCCAAAATCCAAGCATTCCTGTTGCACTTGTTTCAGAAACCATAAGCGAAGGCAAATCTACAGAAATAGTATTTATGTAATGTACAACTCTATACAATAACGTAATAAGTTAAAAGAACGCTACTCAACTGTATGAGATTCCAACATTTAATCCGGCTAAAAATCGTCCAATGATTATCACTTCATATGAACCGGTAGGGCCACCAATTAATGACACCACAATGATGGAAAACAGACTCGTTACATGCCCCAACTGCATCACACGTTTTGGAGAAAACCAACCCAACAGAAATTTTGTCCCAACTCCTCCAACCAAGGCTCCGACGAATATAATCGAATTTACAATGGACGTAATGCTTAGGGATAGGGAATCGGGTATAGGGACACCATTTCTTCCCTGTAACGCCGGTTCATAACTTTATAATACGGTGAGTATTTAAATATATAAATATTCAACCCACCAAATACGTTTGATTGAATAACTTCACCATGACAGGCGCAATAGGATTTAGGATAGTCACGTGATAACCAGTTGCTGAAGCCATCATCCAAGCATTTAGAAATAGCACCATCGCACCAAATCTGGAATTTTTCTGTAAAAAAAATGTGAATTAAAAAAATATATACTGCAAAAAGCTTCTCCACGCTAGCTTACCGGTGCAGCCATCTTATCTAAATTTCCTTTTTTAGTCGTAAATCCGATTTAGCTCAGCTCTAAAATCCAATGCCGCTTAAGTCATTTGCTTAAAATTTCGTACTAAGTCATGTATATTGGTCTACCAAACCTTGGAAGACTACACAAACGTGGTGGAGAAGAAGGCAGTGACGTGTACGGTATAGAATGTTCCATTGTTTTACGTCACCAGCCAACATACTCTAGGCGTAAACACATATACACGAAAATGTAATAAACATTACTACCATATGTCACGCTTACAGCTTTGTTTTTTTATATAAAAAAAGATTCTGTGTAACATAGAGCTGGTGTATTATATCACGTCTTCCTACATGTTTTAGCGATTAGGTTACCGTTGTACGTGACCCAGTGAACGTCTAAAATCAGACAAAGCCAAGTGAATGGCACCTTCTGCCATCTATAGATCGATCACGTTGTAAACAAGTGGATATAAACTATAATGTCAACAGACACACAGTTTCAATCCACGAATTTACCGCATATTTCCAACTGACACTAGTTTCAACCCTCACGTTTAAACTATGGTTAAAATATGATACCATGTTGAATACCGAAAGACGGTCATTTTCGTACAAACGTCAATTATTTAAGTATTCACTGGGATGTTATATCGGCTCAGTGGAATAGAGGGAATACGCGGTTGGTCGAATGTTTTGCTTCACTTGCAAACAAACGCCTGCTGGTTTACTGATAGTCTCGTCACTGTCTTATATATATATATAAATACACGTTGCAGGCTGTTGCTTCAACGTTTATCGGGCAAACGAGTTCAATCCAATAGTTTTATCGAAGTTCCAGCCTAGGATTGGATGGGATGTTCTTATCCTCGTGAATGGGAAAACCAAGGGGTTAACACACGGGCAATCGTCACCTCGCGCCCACTGTCGGGTTACCGGAGCTATTGCAGTGTGATGTGCATGATCTACATATTCCTTTAATTAGGTAGAACCCATCAATCCGTTGGGTTAAGGAAATGTCTGCTAATACCTTGGCTAAAGAGCACAACAGACAAGCTAGCGAACAGTTTCAAGGTTGAAAACCTACGGGTGAAAAGCGACGCACTAATTCACCAAGCTTATCGGTCGGATAAAAATAATCGCAATAAAACTTAGTCCAAAGCCTATAATTATTTATTATTGAGGCTAGTATGTTATAGAGATAAAGTACCATAGTAGTATCCTTACATTGCATTATACGTAATATAATAAAGTTCAACAATCAATGGGTAAATGGTTGTTTATATATAATCACAATTAAACAATCAACGCGTGAATGGTGTTTTGTGTAGTTAAAGTTAACTAGAAAATAACTTTACGAACCCAATATTTACGAAAACTGTTCGTTTTTTTACATAAATACATCAGCGTATTCCTTTAGTAGGTATAAAGTGTGGTTAGGGTTTGGAAATCTGTTTGTATGTTTAATGCAATAGTTAGAAATAATGTTGATTTATACGGATTATTAAATGCGCATTGACAAAATACTTAAGGTAAAAAATCATTTTTAAAAGCTTAGGCTACTAGGCCTTTTTATCTCTATAGTAAAAAGGTTTTTAAAAACATATCTTTATGATAACTTGCAGAAGGAAGATATATATTATATATTGCGCGATCACTGCTACAAATATTCTTTGTATTTACTTCATTTACAAACTACTGGACGTTGCTTCGGGGAATATATGGGCAAAACAATATGCAATATAGACAATTAAGGTTACATTTAGAATAAAAACTCGGAAGAAGTAATTCCTGTACAGCCTAGCATAAGATATTCGTTTTTTTCACCGTGATTGAGGAATCTCAACGGGGACCATCGTCCTATCGTCAGGCTGCCGTCGGGGATCATTTTCAAGCTAGTAATCGCCATTTAGCTTGTGTCCTCTGTCAGGTTAAAAAATTGCAGTAAGTGGTATATGATTGAGACGTTCCTTTAATTTAAGTAAAACCCATTAAACTGCCGGCTTTATAACCTAGTCCAGGTAGCTTGCCCAAAAGCACAACCGACTGTTTCGATCTTTCAACCCACCGAGCCATTTAGTAAAAATCAATGATTATTTTTTTAATACCTTGGTTAAACTTAATCTTAATACCGTGCTGTAATATAAAATCGGCAAATAAATTGGTAGCATTAACCATCCAAGCACACGCTGTTTCACGATGTTTTATTGCCTACAGTTAAATGTTATTTTTTAACATTTCTATGTATTAACCGGTAATTTAAATAAGCAATATCTTCGAAGGTGGTTCCCCTGTTTGTTTTGTGGATTTTAAATTCAAACAACCGACTAGGAAACGTATTTTTAAAGTTGTATATCTCACACATGATAGTCTAAAAGGGGAAATATGGATAAAACAATTTGGGATTGCTTGGAAAAACAAACTGAAGGTGGAACTCTTTTAACATCGTGCGGCGCTGAACTACAAGAACTGATGAGACAAATTGATATTATGGTAAACGATGTTTACATTTACTCTTATTCTAAATAGCCTGGAATTAGACCTACATAAATATTTTGTTATTACCCTAATGCTTCTTTCTCAAAAAATTTAACATAATAATACCCTGTTGGAAAGTTCGTTTTCTGTGCGCTGGATTTTTGCACCAACATTTTTTACCCTAAATTTTGCCTCATGCCAGCAATACTAATTTGCACCACCACAAACGAAATTACATCATTTCCAATTAAAACTTTGAAATATTTCCAGTAGGGTAATAATACCTAAAAGTTTTAATATTTTAGGTTCGAAACAAGAAAATGGAATGGGAATCAGAGTTGATTGCGTCACAAGATTCATTGGCTGTCAGGGATCAGGAATTATCTCGTGCCAGGTAATCTATAAATTGTAATCCAAAATTGGAGACTTTTTTTCCACCAAATAAACACATGAAAAGCAAAAATGATAGATTTTCTAGCAGAGTACAATGACTTTAAATGTTAATAAATCTGGTAAAAATGGAAAAAGTAATGACTGGACTGGATATTTGGAATACCGGTACTGCTATAAAACATTATACCCAATAAATAACGCAAACTTAAAATCAGAGGCCAGAGTTGCAACAGTGATTAGGGCCGTGAGGAACAAGAACTCATTAAATATATACCAAATATCCACAAGAATAAAGTTTCTTAGAAAAAAATGTTTTAGTGTTCAGTAAAAGTTTTATTTTGAATATCTTACTTCTAAATTACTGACATTTCTTGCAATAACAGTATGTTTAAAACTATTCTTTTTCAGTGCATACTTGACTACATATTTGCACTTTAGTCAGTGCAGTTAAATAGAAGGAATGTAAAAATTGATAGGTCAATTGCCATGTGGACTCGAGTACTATGATAATTTAATCCATTAAACTACAAGAAAACAAGTTGAGTGCTATTGTGCTGATGATTTATTTAAAATTCAGTTTTTATTTTCTATCACCGTTTGTTTAACTGGTCTTAATCGAAATTATAAAATTGAAAAGGTAATTTCATAATTTGATCGAATAGCCACTATTATAACTTTTTATTTTAATAAAATATATACAATTTTTTCAGGGCTGTATTGGATCAGAAACAGCAGGAGATAGGAGTGTTGAAGGATCAATTAGAAAGCTATGAATCAGGACAAAGCAGTCTAGCTTCTCAATATGAATTGCAACTGAATAACTTAAAGAGTCAACTAAGGAATCTAAAGGTTTGAGTTTAAGCAATCTTCGGCTAAGCATGTATGTAAGAATAGTTTGGCCTTGGTCCAAATTACACTCAGTCATAAAAAGCGGACATGTATGTTTTGATCCCTCGTGCGAACGTGGTGAGCTCACAATGATAATACGAAAGAGTAATATTTCTTTATTATCGATTTAAAGTCTGCTTAAAACATCAATTAACCTAAACTTTAGAGTTCACACGTTTTGCACAATTAAAATTTACAATGTTTAAAATTCCGATGATTTAGTGTTGTTACAAGATTTGTAAAGTTGATTAAACTTGAGTGTGCGCCGCATATTAAACTCTAGCTCGGTTAATTGTACATTTGAGATTTTAACAACACTATATTTGTAATAACAACCTTTTAGATTAAAAGATACTGTAAATATATTAAACAAATAGAAATGCATGAAAAGTGGTTCCATGCCTAGTGGATGTTTGCACAATGGACATAATAAATAGCTAAAAGAGCACTCCACCTCTGCACGTTTTTTTGCATTTTCCGACGCCTGAGTATAGCCATGACCATGTCCTTTATTAATATTGTAAATATATACACTTTAACATGCATCTAGTATTGAAATAGAGTTTGTGATTACTGATGATATAATCTATTTGAGTGACTAAATTTCGTTATTTGATTCACTTTTTCTCTTACAAATTTTTACAATTAAATTTTCTTAAAGTAACAATTTGAATTAAGTGTTTTTTGGACAGGAATCACATGAGAAAATGATAAAGCATAGGTCAAAAAGGAACCAGACCTCTGCTGAAAAAGAAAACGAACTAACACTCGAAGTTGAAAGATTAAACGCTGAATTACAGGAAAAAAGATCTGAAATTGTCGAACATGATAAACAAACAAGTGAATGGGATATTAGGTCCGTCTATATCTGGTATTTATCACCCCTTTGTTGTTCAACTTTCTTCCTAGTTTTCTTGTTATTTTCAATGATGTATTCTATCTATGTATAGCAATTGTAATATAAGTTTGGAAAAATAGTACCTTTGATTGCAATTTTGTGAAATCAGTTTTTAAATGTCTAGGTCACTTTTTAACAAATTTAATGCAGAAAAAGGGCTTTGCAACATCAAATTGAGTGTTTAGAGAAACAGAAACGTTCTATTGCTGCAAATTATGAAAGAGTTCAACAACAATTGTCTCTCTCACAATCTCGGTTAAAGAAAAGTAATAGAATGGTGGAAGAGGTAACAATTCCCCCTTTGTGTATATATATATATTCATTAAAAGACTGGCCTAGACTTACAAATTTATTAATTTATTCCGAAAACATGGTCCAAACCATTTTCCATGCATATCCTACTACACTTTCTGTCTATCTAGCAGTAGATTGAATTTGTATGCAGTAGAGTTTTTTAATGTTAATGGTGTGTTAAGGTCATAGCACACTCTATAAAGCTAAATGAGACTTATTTTATACACATTTTTAAAATGTCATGGTAACATGTGATCAACGGTGTAATGGGACACACATGTGTCCATTTAGCGAACAAGGGCTGAACCTAAGAAATTAATGGATTGCACAAAAATCTTTCTTTAATTAAAACATACTGCATCCCTGTAATAATAACCTTTCCTTTTCCCGGGATATTTATATGTGAATAACTTTTCATTTTTATAGATTGTATATACAAAGTAGATACAGAATTAAAGGGTGATTTTCGGACACATATAAGCTATTTTAATCATCTGAAAAAATCTGATCTTTCATCAAAGGTGGAGGTAACAAGCCAAACACTGTTGTGCAAGCTTGAAGAAGAACTAAGTAACGACAAGGAGTTGATTCAACAACAAGAACGGTTGATCGCTGAGCTTCAGGGCAAAACTAGAGAGCTGAATACTGCACGACACACGGCGACTGCTGAGAAATATCGGCAACAGGAACAGGCAGATAAAGCCAACTGTAGGGTAAGTGTTGGAATGTAATATAGGTTTATTCACTGCTAATGTGTGCTCAGTTGAGTTGAGGTATTTTCTGCTAGTGGACAAATATTGGTGCATACTCTGCTAATGTAACCCATTTATGTAGAATTTTAATCTGACCAGTAAAATGTTTGAATCCCAATCTAACTGTAATTATATAAAATGCTGCAGGCAATACCTTAATAAAATAGGCCAGTGGTTCTCGATCTTTTTTACCTCGTGGTGCACCCGAGACCAATTAAGAAACGAACAGGCTCACTTTGCTCGGGGAGTCAAAACAATATGCTAAATACTCAACCATTTAGGAAAAATATGTAAAATTAAAAGTTTGATTTAAATAATTTTATCACCAAATTTTCCACATAACGAAATTACTGTTTATTGAGCGCTCTTGCTTTTCGGAAGTTCATGTAGAACTAACGTTACAAAGGAAAAGAACGAACTAAAAAACTAACCATTTAGTAGTTTATGATCTATGCACACTCTGTCGTAAATTTACCCAATGCAAGTGTGGCGCACCTAGCTTACCCCTGTGGCGTACCTTTTGAGAAGCACTGAAATAGGTGATAAATTTAAAAAGGTTTTTATATTGTTAAGTTAAAGGTTCTTGATGAAGAGGTGACGAAGCTGCAAGCTGCTCTCTCAGCTCGTGAAGCTGCGTTGAGAGGATCGGAACACGAGATTGCTGATCTGAAAAATAAAAACCTAGATCTTATCACAAGCATTCACACTAAAGACAAAATAGTCGAAGCAATGCAGGTTAACATATCTGCTTTGTCAATCCAATGAATTTTTGTTGGTTTAAAATTGTTGTTATAAAAAATTCCTTAGGAAGTTTGGACATGCATTTGAAAAGGTGCCAGCAAAATGATTCGCTTTTTTGACCTCTGATGGTGAAAATATATATATATTTATTTTTAATCCTTAATTTTACTGGTTATCACATTTATACTACAGTTTGTCTTAAATTTATGCATATGCTCCAAAGGCTGATTCTCTAAAGCAGACTTACTGCTACTCAGTACCGATATCTGATTTTAAAACAAAATATGATTTCGTGTATATTTTCGTCACCGATCCAACTTCAGGTTCGATCTCCGGTTAAAAGAAAGGAGGATGAACTGCAACATCGAGTGGTGATCCTCGAGGCATCTGCGGAAGCGATGCGAGAGACAGAGAAGCATCTTCGTGATGAAGTGAAACTCCTTGAATCTCAACTCCAGTCTTCCAAGGAGGAATCGGCAAATTTAAATGAAGTTTTGCGCAGAAATGATTGTGCCAAGGTAAAGATTACATTTTTGTTTTAATCATTGTTGTTTTTCTACTGATGCTTTTTTTAATTTTAAATATGAATTATGAGTTTATAAAATCTGATACAACTTATTTGTTTCTGTGGTAAAACAGCAGTTGTCATAACAAGACGTATTGACCAATATATCAATACTTTTGTTGCTTTATAGGTGTTGTTATTGCAATTTTTAACAAATTTAAATCCACTGGTTCAAAAAATTATCGATCATGAATACAGCCAGTTTAAAGCCATTGATCCACACTTATAAGTTCTGTTACACCTTTCTTATAGTGAGGTTTTTTGTACCCTATTAGGGAGGGAGTGTATTGGAGTATTTCTTTTCAGGTTCATTTAACTAACTACGGGAATACTTTAGTTTATAAAGCTGTCAATTTGCCAATTAGCATATATGGTCAAGCAGTGCTTCTCATACTTGGAAAACATACAGATATATTCCATGCACATGAATTCAGTAAAGGCTTGTTCTCTTGTACGTTGTGTGCTCGTATTTACTACTAGATGCTTGAAATATTAATTTTCAATGTCGTTCTAGGTGAACTTATTTAATGAAGAGATCCGCAGCTTACAAATTAAATTGGAAGAAATGGAACAATCACATTCAGCCCAACTATGTGGCATGAAGGTTTGAAGAATTTCATTATTTTTGTAACAATAGTGCTGGAATGGGGTGGTTGAAGTTTTACCCTCCACCGTCGACACAACTAACAAATCCACCTAACTTAGTGGGGGTAGTATGTAGCCTTTCAGCCAAAAAATGTTGTTGAATCCAACCAGCCACTGACTAGTCTGTGTGTGCTCGTGAAAGGCTTTTTGCCTCTACTTAGTGTATTAGTGGTTTACCTTTGATTCACTTGTAAAATAAGTAATCTCGAGCTTTATCTTTAAGATGTTTATTTATATATATATATGTATGGATTGTACCCAAGTTATTTAAAGATTTTAGATTACACACAATTTATTTTGACATTTTAAATGTACTAAAATAATCTTTATTATGCTGCCATAATGCATTAAGTTATGTAATATACTAAATAAGGACAGAAACCCACTTACAATACCAAGTGATGAAAGCGGCCAACATCAGCCTTTCTTTTTTATTATAATTATGGAGTTAGTAACAGTCCGAAATGGGTCAGCATGAAGTTCAAACAATATTTTTTTCGCTGCCACAGGCTGAAGTGACAAACCTGACCACCCACTTACATGGGCGGGACGCGAATATCGCACGGTTAAACGAGCATTGCTCGGAGATGGAGATCCAGTTAAAGGACGAGGCGAGAAGAAGGGACAAGTTGGACTGCGAGCTGCAAACTGCTGCGAAACATCTTGAAAATCTTCGTGCTCAGCGGCGTTGGTCCTCTGTTAACGACAGGGACTCACCTGATAAGTGAGTCAAATTTATTCCTCATAAGTTAAATTTATTCCGTATAAGAAATTTATGGGTCAAACTACTTCATTCTGTAGAAATTATATATTGATTCAAATTTGAAGATTTATAAAAGTCTTTTTAAATCATATATAATACACTGTGTAGCCTGATAGTGGGCTCAAAGTAATCATTCATTTGCCATGTGGTAATGCTAATGCCCTCAACATTTTTCTATTTATGGGGATAAAATTTTAATATCCTAGCTCATACTAGATGAAGTTGTACCACAGTTTTACAATATGTTTGGTGTACTTTTAATTTATTCAATGTTTATTTAATTAGCACAAGGAACAAAAACGCATTATCGAAAAATAGAGATTAAAAAGTTCAGAAGTCTATTTATGACTTACCAAATGATCTATTGGCTTTTCTGATCTCTTACTAAAATTGATTTACTTAGAAGTAAAATAATTATTGGTTTTAATCTAAGGTCACTGTCCGAGGCCGAAGGACAGTTGAGTCATCTGAGACAAAACTATGGGAAAGCAGTTGGTAAGCTGGAGGTGGAAAATAAACAACTTAAAGGGCAGGTCAGTATTTCGAATTATATTTCGCAATAAACTAAAAAATGCTTGCGGTTGTGCCTATACAACCCATTTGCCAACCTTCTTATTTTCCCTAATGTACACACAAGTGGTCTGTTAATGACATGGTTTGTGTGGTGGATAGTGAGTATCATCTCAGTTAACCATTGAATCTGAAGTGACTAATAGCATACAATCTTGTTTACATATAATAAACATGATGCTATAACTTTGATAACACAAGTGGTCACTGAGTATCTGACGAATGTGTTTTTCCCACTTTTAAGATTAAGTGGTGTACAGTCATATATATTTCCCACCTTTGGGATAAAGTAGGGTACAGTAATATATATTTCCCACCTTTGGGATAAAGTGGGGGTACAGTCATATATTTCACTTTTTCTGGTAGGTGGACGAACTGAAGCACCAGCTACGTAATAAAGACACATCTTTCATTGAGCAACACAGCGCATCTGTTAACCAAACCAGCAACGAGACAGATGAAACCAGGTGTGCAGAAGTAACCAGGTAACATAGTGATTTTCATAATTTAAAACAAACCCTTGACGCGATTTTTTGTTGAGGGCTTGTAGATCTAGTTTGCATTTCAGCAATTCAAAGTTGGAATGATTAATATTGTAAAGTGAATCAGACCCAACATTATGATAATAAAATAACTAATTCACTTGTATTCCCCACACCTTAATTATCGATATGCAATATAAAAAACGTTATGTGATATCTGTTAACCTGCCAAGCTTAACTTCTATTCATCACGTAAAAGTAATGAATTTTCTTCAGGCACAAGTTTCAAATGATATTAAGATTATTTTGTTTCCAACCAGAGTAAACGAGGTTTGCAGGGCGTATGAGCACCGCATCGCTTCTTTGGAGTCGAAGATTCGTGAGATGGAAAGCTTCCCTGACGCTCCTCGATCCAACAGCGTCGTCCTGAGATCCGATGATGCTGACAGTGGAGCAATGACTCCCTCGTCCTCCAACAGCGACAAGGATGCACGGACCCCGACTCCGACCAAGAACTTTCTACTTTCCATTGGAATCGATCCGTCTTCCGTCAACAGCTCACTGGTCTCCACCACGATGGCGAGCATGGGAGAAAAACAGCTCCACGCGCTTCTCGGGATAACTGACGAGGGGTTCGAGGAGACAGGGGTGTCGACGGTGGACGAGTTTACCGCCGACGACGAGAGAAGAGTGCTTGAACTTGAATCGCGAATCGAGAAACACATCGGCGACATGACCAAAGCAATGGATGCTGCCATGGCAAAATATTTAAAATAGAAACTCCCGAAAAAAATGTGACTTTAATAAAGTGCTAAATTTCGTGGCAAAAAATAGGCAAGTTGAAACACGGCAACTCCTTTTATTAACTTTGCTTTCTACTCGAAAGCATTTTGGTTATTGATTTCTTCTGGTGTTCGTTTTTGACTAAAAAGGTTTTCTATACGTAGAACTAGTACGAATCTAAAAAGTAGCTCAAGATCCTGTATTTTTTTCGTTGCTTGACTAATGTAGAAAAAATATGCGTTATGTGCTGCTAGTATTGTCGTGCTCCGTACTGTGTTCCGCGTATTTCCGCTTATTAAATCATATAGCTCTTTTGTATTTTGCTTTTGAATACAGTTTCTTTTAACGAAAACACTGATGGAATATTTAGATCTACACCACAGTGATTTCTCCGTCTTTGCAGTGAATGTATTGGTAAATTGTCCGGTTATTTTAAGCCAGATTTTTGTACAGCTTTATTAGAACTGCAGATATAGATATTGTGACCAATAATAACATCGTTATAAGAGGATGTTAAAATAACACAAGTAAAATAAGTGACAATAAATAAAAGAATATATATAACAAACTGTCTAAAGGGTCCATTCTGTATCTTTTAACAATCCGCTTTTCTGCGGATTCGAATCTTTATATCTGTTGCCGGATAAAGCGCTCCCAGCCCAATGCGATTTTTATCCATTTTTATTTCAGCTTGCGGGTTAACCAGCTCTATATCGAAGAACCGGAGTGTGGTGATAGCCAGTTGCTTTAATTCGTTGACTGCGAAATATCTTCCTGGACACTTGCTAGGAAAATTTGAAAAGAAATTTATATGCGGTCTCGATCTTAATTCTTATCCGGCCCGTATAAGGTTTGAAGGTTCGAAACTGGTCGCTAGCTAGTCGGGTTGTGTCCTTGGGCAAGGCACTTTATGGATATTGCCTGAACCCAGCGGATTAATGGGTTCTACTAAATTGAAGGAACGTGTGAATCATACACAACACACTGCAATAGTTTCGGTAACCCGACGATGGGCGCGAAGTGGTCTGACGATTGCCCGTGTGTTAACCCACTTGGTTTTCCCATTCACGGGGATAAACATAATTATCCTATCCTTATTCACCAGATGTCATTACCTTAAGCCAGTACCGAAAGGTTGAAATGCGCATTTCACCAGTCGGCCGTTTTTATAAAAGTCTCTTTTTCTTGAACCGTCTTTATTAAGGAACCGATCAAATTTGAAAACTTCAGGCTGTTCAAAAATGTCGGGGTCCATTTGATTCATTTGCACCCATAAAAGGACCTTGTCGTTCTTGCGAATCTTGTAGGTTCGCCCAAGCTCAGCTACTTCAACAAAGTAATCTTCGGTAGCTATACGGAACATGGACGGCGCAAGATGCAGACGAAATGATTCGTTAATGATGCTGTCTGAAATCAGAATAAACCGGTACGTGTTAGGATAGGATATTTATTTTTATCCCCGTGAATGGGAAAACCAAGGGGTTAACACACGGGCAATTGTCAGATCACTTCGCGCTTATCGTCGGGTTTCCGGAGCTATTGTGTTGTGTAGACACGTTCCTTCAATTTAGTAGAACACATTAATCTGCTGGGTTCAGGCAATGTCCGTAAAGTACCCTTCGATTAAAAAGTGACGCACTTAACCGCCCGGACAAAGTTAGTTAGTTGGACAATTTTAATGACAAAACCGTAAAATTGACTTACCCAGTACAGTCATTTTTTTTAGGTCTTCGTTTGTAACTTCAATTTTCACGTCTTTAGATGTACTTTTTTCAGATTCTTTTAACACCCTTTCTATTTCTTCCCTTGCTGCCTTATTTGCTTCCGGGTGTTTATGTAAAAAGTAGAGTAACCAAATTGCTGATGGTACCGAATTCACCTGAAAGGGTGAGCGCTGTAGCTTAACATTTAAAAATAAGGTAAGAAAACGTATTTATATCCTCCTAAAAACCAACCTGAGTGGCAGTGAGAAAAGAAAGTAAGCGTTTCGGTAACACCTCGCTTTCGTCATATAGCTCATGCAGCGATATCGTTTCCTTAACCACCCCGTTCACATTCTTTCTTCCACTAATCTCCTGCTTGCTCAAAACCTTCCACAAATATTGTCGACACGCCGTCGCACCCTGTTAAAATTGAGGTAACATGTAAAAATTGCTGGAACCGTTTGTGTGCACTGTATTCCACTTAAATTTACATGAAAACATGTCTGGAAATTTTTATTTGCAACATTTTATTTATTCGCTGTAGTAAACTTTACTTTCAATATCGAAATCGGGTATCCTCGAATCAGTGACGGGAAAAGGTCCGTGAATTTTAAAATATTCCTTTCCACTTCTGTCATTTTGTCGCTTCGTGAAGAAGAATACTTTCCAAATCTAAAATAAACTTGAACTATTAATATTTCTTATTGCTTTTACATTGTCAGTCAAAACAACGTAAGAAAGTATTACATGGAGACAAAGCTTGCAGGACAGATGATACTTTCCACAAAGGTCCGAAGACCAACCGTCATCCACTCTTCATTGTAATATTTTCCATTTATGATAAAATTTTGTAAGCATTTATTCATTTTTGATACCAAATTCTCAAGCGCTTTTCCCTAAAAGAGAAAATTTATATGTGTATGTTGAGTTGTTGTTAGTGATAAGGTTATAAATAACTACACCAAACTACATACATATATATTATGTGGAGTTGATTTTGCCAATTAAGAGTTTTACTTTTATGAGTAGAAAAGTGGGGCCAATTGATCCACTTAAGTGGACAATAAACTCTTTATCTTTAGCAGTAACATAATAAAATAAAAATGTTATTACTGCAATAATGGTATTAATTAAAATACAAAAATAAAAAGACATATATATATATATATATATATATATATATATATATATATATATATATATATATATATATATATATATAATATTGCCTCATTGAATACACCAAAGTTTAAAGATTTCTATGTTTTTTTAAATAATAATTTTTCAATATCCATTTTTTCCAAAAATAACCACGGACACATATTAACTGTGTGTTTTTTCTGAGTCAAAGCGGGCATTCCCCTGAAATGGTTTGTAGCTAAAGGTGATGCATACCCTTCCCCGTTCCAACGACGTAGTGAGGTATTGAAGAGTATATACGCGTGATATGTTGGTATAAGCTATACAGAAGATTACAGGTCAATAAGCGCCACATACCTGGAAATGTTTTGGGAAAAGTTTTACGTATTCATCATCTACAGAATTGGAGTTGTAGTCAAACACCTGTTTTAGTACGGGTGGAAGGCTCTTACGAAACGTTAGGACTGTCTTTTCCTTTGCTATAGTTTGCTGTGCGGAGAGATCCGTAACAAACGTGAGGTACTCTCCACCTATTGGTAATTATTTAAACTTTTAAATTTATTTAAATTAGTTAATTTACTTGGAGAATGACGACCTGTAGTATTTCATAATTTTTAAATGTATATACACATATAGCAAACATAACATATTTAAAAATACATTAACAGGTCTAAACAATTTCGCCTACCCATAAACACAGTGAAAAAAGGTCCATACTTTCTTTGGCAGTCTCTCAAGAATTGCAGGGGGTCCTTATAAAATGGCAGTGCGCATCCTGTAAAAGGTTTTTATTGTATACTTAAGACCAGCTGTTAAAAAATCTATTTTATACCAAGCCAAGGTATCGAATAGGGTACAATGGGTGGTTCTCCGATGGCTGCCGTTCGTTTTCTTGTGTTCCATATCAAGAAACTTACCGCTAGTAGAACTAGAATCGAGAGAATAATTTCTAACATTTCTTATCCTAACAAAACTTTGTCGTTAAATTTTGTTTGCAGTAAGATTAAAATGTATACACTCATTATCGATGTTCACATTTCGGTAAATAATTTCAAAACAAATAAATAAATGATTGTTGTTGTTGGATGCTGCATTTCTTAAAACGTATACATGCTCGAGAAATACCACTGAACTAATTAATCTGGCCTATAGTTTTGTAGTACTCAGAACCGAATTATAACCGTGCTGTGTGGTGTGACATGACTGATTTCTCTGCCTACGTGACCAAAACAAAAGGTCGACGGACATACGACGCTGATTCAAAAACAAAACATCTTGTAGATGCAGACGTTTCACATTACATCACGATGAATGGTTGTTTATTACCTCGAGAGCAAAAGTCTATTGTCTACGTTTTCGCCCTAGTGGTTAGATGACAATCTGTCTAAGTAATATTTTTAATGTTCCGTACAGCTGTTTTCAATTTGGGAAATTTAAGTTTACAGTGGTTAGGATAGCAAACATATTTCGTGCCACTGCAATCGTACAACAAATCCAGGTTCTCTTTCCAAATATGTGCGAAAGTCCCATTGCGAATAAAAAAACAAGCTTTATATGCTCTTAAGGTTAAAATTAAAAACTTTAAAAAAATACCACAGCTTAACATATGAAAAAATGATGTTATTTATTGCAGTCATTGCAAAATAAAATAATATTACGTCAGAGTAAGTAAAAAAGAAACTTAATCAGATATATTTTAAAATATGTGACTGATATTTTTTGCCTTCTCTAAGCCTCACACAGTGTGCACAATGCAACAATATACTCACTATCTCCGAAGCTTTTAGGTGAGTTACTTGGAACTGATGACGCAGGTAAGCGTATGTAATAACCCCAAATATATAAAGAGTGCAACAAAATGGTTATAGTTCACGAGCTGTAGGCTAAATCAGAAATGTCCTGACGAGCATTGCCACACTTATTATCCTTTCAAGTTGAGACATATCATGAACGACAATTGATCTTCAATATTTATGCAGTTGCAGAAAATTTTGCGCTTTTCAAGCAAAGGCCACCTAGTGCATTTATAATATATTAAAAAGAATGGTCTATTTAAAAACCAATGGCGATATCTGTTTGTACATCGCGATATTTTTGCAATTATTATATTTTGCAATTATTATAAAGTGTCTAGTGATTTAAAATAATATCTTCCACATGCAGACAAAAAAACAAATTTAGGATCTGTTTTCCGTTTCTGGATAAAAAGGTTAAGCCCGTAAACTTCCCTTTTCACACGTTCAAGCGATAGTAGTGCAAATCGGCACAATGCCACTTATTACTACAGAAGCAATAACAATTAATTACGGTAATCTGGCCGTACAGACCGAGAATGTACTGTGTCATAACTTTGATATCTATGGATTTACTGTCATGCTTTGCGCATATTATTGTTTGACTTTAACCGCTTATTTATATGTAGGTTATGTATATTATAAGCTCCCACGTCAAATTATTTGTGTTTAGTTAATAAAACATTACACTTTATCAGATATAATTTATATATATTATAAAAATACGTATGGTTTACCACCACCGACAACTAAGCAAAGAAACTGTTGGATTATCATACGTCGTAGGTTTGCAAGTTGTAAATGCGGACCTCGGTTTTTTTTCTTGTTGATATTATCTTGATAACAAAATACCAAAAGTTTTGCACATAGGGTGTCGATTGCACTGAATAATGCTTGCAAGATTTGTTCGTCAATCATTAAATCATGAAAGTAAATGGTCAACTGTTCTTACTGGTAGGCCAACTCTAATGGTACAAGCCAATGTGTTCTTGAATGTTTGTGTTTTTTAAATTCTTACTAGCAGGTCTACTAAGTGACGGTTTTCATATCAATATTTTCAAAATATGTTACATAGTAAAAACAATCTAACATACTATTACCTGGATAACCTCATGGTTTCTCGGCGTTTTGTATTTCAAAGTCGTTAAGTTGTTTTATTTTTATAGTATTTGCATTATGTGTGATTTCCAATAAATCGCATTGTTACTAATACCATGAACAAATAATCATTTTCCAGGAAACCTTCAAGCTTCATCAGTCGTGTTCATTCCGCAATGCAATGCTGGATCTGGGATGAAAGGATCTACAAAGAATAGATCAAGGGGGCCCAGAAAGTTCCACAGAGGGGTACGAGTCATCGAAGGTAAATTAATTTTTACATTAGTATAAGCTAAAATGTCATCCATGAAAAAAAATGATTTGTGAAAATGTATTTACCATCCAGAAAGCTTTACAATTGGATTATCACCTAAAAGTCATACATGTCCTTATAGTATGTATTTTCTAGGTGATTATGTGCATCCAGGTTATCTGCTTGCACGGATGGTACGCATCTACCGATGGATGCCCGGTGCAAATGTAAGTGAAATTTTAACTTCTAATGAATTTAATTTCATGTGTCTTATTCGTAGTAATTATTTGGCTTGCTGTTCTCAAACTAACCAAGTCAGTAAAACTTTCTTGCATACAAATTGTTTTCGCCCTATTAGCTTGGTTGGTTAGTGCATCACCTTTCAAACCGGAGGGTTGTAGGTTCAAAAGTGGTTGTCAGCAAGTCGGTTGTGTCCTTAAGCAAGGTTCTTAACGAACATTGCCTAAACACTGGTATGGAATGTTGGGGTTTACTTACTTAAAGGAACGTCAAAATCATGCACACTGGTATAACGCTGGTACCCAACAGTGGGCTCGAAGTGATCTGATGTTTGGA
Source organism: Ciona savignyi (assembly GCA_000149265.1). Classification (NCBI taxonomy): domain Eukaryota; kingdom Metazoa; phylum Chordata; class Ascidiacea; order Phlebobranchia; family Cionidae; genus Ciona; species Ciona savignyi. The sequence continues at coordinate 4,115,382 of CH003412.1, read as the reverse complement.
TGTGTGCTAACGGCCCTTGTGTTTTCCCATTCACAGGGATAAACATAAATATCTTATCCTAATAGGGATTGTACTTTAGTTGATGTACCTAGTGTAATTTCTGAGGGTTTAAATCAATAGCCTATGCTGTCACCAGTTATTTCTCTGGGATTAAGTAGTTACCCTAAGAATATTCACAACCAGTTAGTGGCTGGTACGCTATGGCTTAGGAATGTCGCCTGGTTGTAGATGGCTCTGAGCAAAATTTATACAATCTCTAACTATGTAACAGGTGGTGGTTGGACGAAAAATGCGTTTAGTTGCCAAGTGTTCTGGCACAGTAAGATTTACCAAAGAAGTTTATGTCCCGGGACCAGAGACACCTGATGCAGAAATTGCTAAAAAAATGGTTAAAGGGGCCGTAATGTATAAGACTTTTATTAATGTTGTTCCTGAAAGAGATATCGGGCGTTTTAAATATATAGAGAGTGTGTAATTGTATTTTTTGTTTAATAAATTTTTTTTCATATGTTTGTGTATTATGATTTGAAGATCAAGTTATCCCAGTAATATTGTGTGTTCATAAATTATTGAGTGTGGATTTGGTATTAATATTAATTCAAGCATTTGACTTTGGTGAACAGAAATTCGGTGTAGCTATATCAGGAAAAAGTTGCCCAGACGCACAGTAAAAGGTACAATGCCACGGTGTATGATCTGCACAACCGGGAAAAAATGTTGGTGCCAGGTACAGAGACGTTTTCGGCTGTATGAAACTACAATTCTACAACTGTTCATTGCAATTGGTTCAGTAACAGGATTGTTTTGATAGTTCCAAATAAAAAAATTTTAGAATAAGCTAATTATCTTTATCCCTTTGAGGGAAAAACCAAGGTAGTTAACCCACGGGTAATCGTCCGATCACCTCGAACCCACTGTCTGGTTAACAGAGTTATTGCAGTGTGGTGTGTATGATTGACATGTTCCTTTAGTTTAGTAAAACCCATTAATCCGCTGGGTTCAGGCAAGGTCCGTTAATTTCCTTGCCCAAGTACACGAATGTGGGGCCAAGGTATTTGTAAGGCGTTTATTTAGCCGAGACCAGGACCCAGGATCCACTGCCGTCTATACCTGGTACATAAATTAGTTTAGTTTATTCATTTTTTACCCCAGTTTTTAAAAATGGCAAACGAATATAATCACGATACAGAAACGGGAAAAGACGGCAAAACGAACAGTCGTTAAAACACGTCATTAAAAAAAGAGATATAATTTAATAAATATAGCGGACGCGGCCGCCAAACCTAGGCGAAAAAACAATATTAAGCGATCCAAATTTAATTAGGATCAAAACGATATAAATCTCCGTTCAGTGCCCTGTACAAACATGACGTGGAGCTAAACTTGACTGGAAGCGGAACCTTCATCAAATAGAAAAACCAGAAAACTGCACTCGTAAATGTATTCTTTATTAAGTTGCGTGTGGCTGTGTTTTTAAATGATCGCACAGCGCTTTATAAAGTAAATAAGGACGTAGGTTGAAATCAACCGCTTTAAGTGTCAATGACGTCATGAGGTTACAACAGATTGAACTCAGCTGTCGTGTGGATTACCTGAAATGCAGTTCTTGCAAATATTGAATCAAAATTGCAGTTTCGAACCTAAAACCCTTCAGCTGAAAGGCGGCGCAATAATCTGTCGGTTTTTCACGCTCGTGTAGCTTTTTTGGACTTGGGATTCAAGATGTAGGCCTCTACTTCTATATGTGAGTAATTTTATCATGTAAATAAATTAGTACGACACTAAAAACCAACATAAATAGAATTTCAACAGAAAATTTTAATACAAAATATAAAAGATTTCGTACTCGTCTTGATAACTTTTCCGGGGAATCCTTAAAAATTTGTCTCAAAATAGTGATGGCTCTGCTTTATGCCTTACAATAACTATATGGCAATTACTATTAATTTCAACTTTTAAGTGTAGTTAGTTTTGGATATTCGGTGGTAAATTTAGGGTAGGCCTAAATCATGTCGGTGAAATTTCCGATATGGCCGAGTAGCCTATAAACCCACGTTGTTCGTTCTTCCGCATTTTCGACATCAAATATCATTTGACCAGAGATATATAAACAAGAGAATATCTCTTGTTTATATATCTCCGATTTGACAGCCGATATTTCGGTACTGAAAGGAAGTATTCACTCCACCTTTTAAATGAAGTTGTATTGCAAGCAGATATGCAATGGCAAAAACTAGGGTTATAATTATGTCAGGTAAATCTCAACGGACTCCATAATATCAGCAAAACGGCCGTATCCCACATTTCCGAAATTATCGGAGCGGTGTCCAAAGGGAAAAATCTACCTCAAATTGTAAAAAAGTTAAGGAATTATAAAAATTTGGGAGCTTTTCCGCGGTAAATCTTCAAACAACTAGTAAGATAATTCCGTGGGCTGGGTAGCTGTAGTTTTTTTCGTTTTAGTTTAGTTTATTTTTTTGCTCCTTTATTAAGTTAAAATAGAATGGTAGGCTACAATTTTTTTTAATTTAAGAAGGCAGGATAAAACGTCAAACTGCGGTAGTTAAAACAAGTTAGTGAAAAGGCTTACCCACGGTATAGGCCTAACCATAGACACTCTAGGTCTGGACATTATGTATAGAGAGTATACACTCTACTTCTACATGTACAGAGACTCTGTGGTATAACGGACAAAAACAGCCGTTAAACTTTGCATTAATAAAAAAAACAAAACTAATTGGGGCATATAATTTAAATCAAAATTAATTCAGTAATATCTTTGGCCAAAGTACCTAACTAACGTCTAATGAACTAAGTGGATTAACAGGTTGGACTATAACAATAATTAACGTCTCAATCGCATACAAGACACATATACTGCGATAGCTTAGGTGGACGAAAGGTAATAAATCATCCTGTCTCCTTAATTTGTAACAAATGTTGTATTCTTCTTTATTGTAATGAAGGAGCAAAAAAATAAACTAAACTAAACTAAACTAATTTGACGATATCCCTTTTTTATGGAATTGTCCTTGCATTTTAAAACATGACTATCTCATCTTATCCTAACTTGTGTTCGCTTTGATTAAGAAGACTCATAATATGTATATTTTCTAATACCTAATTTAAGTACATTCTAACTTCAGCGCATCACGTGGATATATGTTCTTGAATTATATACCAACCAATTAATTGGGACCATGTGAAACGGGATGTTCGCAACTGTTCACCGCACATACATACTTTCTTCCTGAGATAAATCGCATTCGCTGCTTAAGGTTCGACATAGAAGTGTTTTTATTGTTTACACCGGAATGTGAGAATTAGTTAGACAGGTCCTGAAACTTTGGTTTTAGCAGTTTACAGTGGTATTTTTAAGTTCTGAAAATTAAGATTTTAAATTTCAATTGTATTAAAAAACCTTTATAAGGTACAAATAAATCGGCTAGGCGCCAGAGTCCAGAGACTCTTAGATTTAATTAAGGGTAAGTACGATGTCATACCTAGATGCCGCAGATAAACTTTTACACTACCCTAAAATAGTTACTTTTATGTACGCTAACAAATTCGTTAGCCTATTTAAAAATTTTCATTAAAACATTAATATATTGTCTCATTTAAAAAAAAATTATGTTACAGTTTTACCTACTTACCATTTTACTGGTCAACTCGTTGACAAGAAAAAATGGCCCTTTCAAACACAACTGCCAGTAAGGATATAAAACAAATGAAAATGAAGTCACGGAAAAAACACTTTCAAAAACAAAAGCAGAAAATCTTTAGAGCGAATGAACCATTCATTAGCGTATTTATGTGGGGTGTCAATCATACTGTAAGTATATTAGATTGCATAAATGAAACGCAAACTATTCACTACTTATCTTAAATTATTTGTTGTTAAGTAACATAAATATCTTTCTATTTTCCCTAACTCCATAAGGATATTTTACTATTTATACAACATGTAAGATGTGTCAACACAAATTATTTTTTTCCGTTGAACCCCATCCCAAATATGTACTAACATTTTTCAAGAGTACTTTTGGGTAAAACTGTAGTGCACTGGTACCATAATTGCAATACTATAGACAAAGATTGTAATTAAGGCTGTGGATATACAGTAGAACCCCGCTTACCTGACCACCTATGGCACCGTCATCAAGCGGTCGTGTTAGCGGGTGGTCGTGTCCATTAGCGGAGTTAAATTTGAAGTTTTGTACCAAAATATGGTGGTCGTGGTCTGGAAACTGGGGTGGTCGCGTTATTGAAACAGAATGCAATGCATTACCATAGTAAATTCTTTAGGACTGCACTGAAGTGGTCCTGATAAAGAGGTGGTCATGTTATCGAGCTGGTCGTCAAGCGGGGTTCCACTGTACTCTCTATTTTGATGTTCAAAATTATGATTCACATCTCATAAAATCAAGTTCTGTTTAAATGTACATTGCTTATTTTAAAAAGCAACTATAAGTACGTTTTCACAAGCTTAACCATAAGTAACTGTTTTTTTGTTGTGTAAACGCACAAATCGGTTAACTGTTGATTGATTAAGTTGGTATTTAACTGACAACAAATCAGTTAATAGTAATTAATACACAACCCTAATTTACATAATATATATGTTACTTAGATTAAAGAACTTTCATGCATGCGGATGCCATTGATGCTTATGCCTGATGACTTCAAGGCATACTCCAAAGTAAAAGTTGATAATCATGTTTTTAACAAGTAAGTTTAAAAATAAATTTAATAAAACGCTGTCAAAATGCGTCATATTTACTAATATTCAAATATTTTCCTCAGAGAAAACTTGCCAAGTCATTTCAAAGTTAAGGAATACTGCCCGCTTGTTTTTAGAAGATTAAGGGAGGGATTCGGCATTGCTGACAATGATTATGTTGTAAGAGTCAAATATTAGTTTTACATAAAGCATTGTAAAACTTTTAACTGTTACATTTATTAAGAAATACATCTTAAATTTGTCTATAGGGTTTTGTATTGTGGCATGGTTTAAAAAAAACTGGAAGCAACTGCAATTGATGAAATTGCCTTCCTCTCAGTTAAAGAGATCAGTGTATGTCAAGTTTATTTAAATAAGAATACCACACTCCACCGGGGCTCAATTTTTTTCCTTCATGTGAACATACAAGTTATGGTATTGTACTATCATTAAATTTACCAAAATTGTTAAAAAATAATAAGACTCTTCAAGTTATAGCTAAAATATTGATTTGATTAAAATTCTGTTTTTAGAGCTCACTTTGTGTGAACCAACCGTTTAGAGTGGATGATAAGGGTCGCTCAGGATCAAGATTCCTGCATTCCTTCGATCACAAATATGTGATAAAAACTCTGTCAGGAGAAGACATTGCTGAGATGCATGGATTACTACCTAAGTACCATCAGGTAATTCATGTTTCTTATTGCCCTTGAAGTCAGTTAGTTTAATATAAGCGAGAACCAGCAAGAAATAAAGCAACTTTACAACCAGGTTACTTTTTATTGCTAGTGTAGACTGTTTACAAATGGTGGATATAGATGTATAAGCGTAAAAGCAAGGATGTCAAGGCTTGTAATTTTTGTACTTAGCTTGTATGGAAATTTTCACTCTTAAACATAATAAAACCTAGAAATGCTGTTCATTTTGATATTATCAATACATAGCCTATAGAATAAAAGATGATTTTTGAAAATAAATATTTGTTTTAGCGGAGCTCTGTCACAGTTTAGTAAAAACAATTCTTATCCAAACAGCACTCTGAGCATATTTGCCAGTTTAAACCCAAATTTTTTATATCTTCAATCTTCATTGACAATTTAATTTGATACATTACTACATGGGACGGAGTTCATAACTTTTTTCACTGATAAACACCCATCATACTTTCAAAAATAAAACACACCAGCTGTCCCGTACCAATATCCAACAATGCTAGAATATCATTTTAAGTCCATGGTATGTTTTTTGTAAAAGGGACTTCTTATTTCTTAATCACTTGCTTGCAGTTCTTTTTTTTACATTTTAACATATTTATAGATAGACCATAGACACAATAATTTTCTTGGCCATTGTAATAATCCATTTTAACAAATCAATAAATTGATTGAAATGGTTATATGTCATTTTATTTAAGCCCTCAAAATCTAATTTCGTATTAGTTCCTTTTCATTTTGTTTATTAGAATTAAATCTGAAGCTGACTTTAAATATTGAAACTATAATTTGTTTGATAATTTAAGGCAGTATAACTTTTATATACAATGTATTACCTGTACAGGAAAGCATGGAATATTTTTATTATATGCTTGCCGTTAGTCACAGGTGACTAATACATCATTTTTGTCACACAAATTCACAAATTGTCACACAAACAACTAATTGTGTTTTCTGTAATGCAATAAGAGCAGACCGGTAATTAAATTTCAAGTTTGTGGTCTTGTACCTGCCATGGGCAATCTCCAATCCCACAATGTGCTGATTCAGCATTTTACTAGTAAATGTTTATCCTAACTCCTAAGAATTTCATTTTGTGTGAATATGCCAAAATTACGCTTAATTCTTAACCTTAATAACCCTGGTATGTAGTTTATATCTTAAAAAAAAAAGTTACTTTTAAAATAAAAGAGTTATTCTTAACTAAGAATGTGGGTTTTGTTTTTATGAAATTTTAAGAGATTGGAAAATGTCTCTAGATTTAATGTAACTTAATATTGCAATATGTTGTGCAATATTATTACAACTTAATTTGACAACCAAACTGCAATTCATTATGCACGAACATATGAAATGTCACAGACTATTTCCACCCAAGCAGTTGCCTAAGTGAATACAGTTGCTTTTAAAAAGATTAGCATCATGGCCAGTGGCTATTTATATCACGCTACTTATTAATTACCTCGGTGGCCTTTGTGGGTGGTGTTTATAATGTTTTCATTCGTGTGTGTTGTAAAGTTCTTTACAGAAACTTGTGTGCCAATAGTCTATCTATGGGCATCCTAATAATTTTGTGGTATATTTAATTATTCAAAGTTTCTTGAAATTATTAAATTATTTATAGTGGCCCATGAAAGATTGATGAGATAAAACTTTCATTAGCAGTTGCCGTAAATTTTAGCAGCTTTCCAAACTATGTATCCCTGGGGAATCTGGTGTAGTTTCTCCATGTTGTTTTAATTTCTGTAAAAGCCATGTCTCTGTTACTTGCATTTTAAATGCTCCTCTATCTGGCATAAACTATTATCATAGCAGCATAATGGGTGAAATTTAATTAACGCTCGCATTCAGGAAATCGCAGATCTATGTTCCGCACACCATAACACGTGTTTGTAGGCGTAAATTGTAACGTTTGCATTATTTTATCATTTCCGTAACGTTTGCTTTATTTTTTATTTTATTGCAATCGTGGGTGGGTGACTCACAGTTTTATTCTCAATATTACATTTTTTCTCTGCTATGTTTACCACTGCTTCTCCACACCAATAATAACTGTCAGCACATTACTAGGTAATAAATGTATGTTAGCACAATTACATAAGGAGTGATTCATTAAGTTTTCCATTCTCTTAACTTTATTATGCAACTCTCTATTATGCAAGATAAATTTAAAGGCACCAGCTAAAAATTAATTTCATTTTTTCACTTTACCAAATCCAATCAGGATTTTATATTTATTTCGTAGTTTTAGTGTATAAATATTGTTATATTATACTACCTTTTTTAACTTAAACACATATTGTTTTGATATGATGATATTTGTCACAGTGTATTAAAGTAAGTACTAAATCGCTTCAAAATCCTTAAACAGTTGTTCTTAACAGTACATTGTGTTTGTGGAGCACATATTGTAATATTATACCAACTTCTTTAACTTGAAATAAACACATCCGTGTATTTCTACTAATTTGGTACAAAATTTTTAAACTATTGTTCTTAACAGTACATTGTGGAGAACATATTGTAATATTATACTAAATCCTTTAACTTCAAATAAACACATATTGTTTCGATACTATGATATATTCATAGTGTATTGCTACTAATTTGCTACAAAATTTTCAAACTATTGTTATTAACAGTACATTGTGGAGCACAACAGCAAGACACTGCTTCCCCAGTACCTCGGGATGTATCGGTTGACGTTGAACAATGCAGAGCATTATATGATTGTGATGCGCAATGTATTCAGCTCCCAATACCGAGCCCACAAGAAATACGACTTAAAGGTTTGTTTGTTCCTGCATTTGTGATTGTTGGTTGATCTGTTAATCATTGCTTCGTAATTATGGCAATCAATATTTGTATTACTGTTTTTAAATGAACTTTTGTTAAGAATTAAACACCCATTTATTAAAACAGTGTTAACAATTGTGTATTGTTTACTACACGGGTCAGTTAAAAAGTTGAATAATTTAGATGCACGCTCATCAAGCATTGTATTTTCCTGGAAAGTGTCTGCAAGTGTTTTTAAAAATAGCTGCTAAGCCATCAATCACAACACTTGCAGGGTTCAACTGTTCAGCGAGAGGCAAGTGATAAGGAAAAGAAGAAAGTTCTCCCTACCTTCAAAGATAACGACTTCGTGAAAGACAACGTGAAAATATACCTCGATATTGATACGCGGAGCGATTTTCTCGCCAAACTTAAAAGCGATGTGGAGGTAGAATTTAACCATAAACAAATCGATATCTGAAGATCGTGTGACGTTACTAGTTCAACTTGTATGGCAAGGTCGTAGTTAATGTAAACTATCTTATGCACGTTTGTTTGTTTATATATTCGTGACGTTCGTGTTACATTCACAGTTCCTAGCTTCCCTCAAGCTTATGGACTACAGTTTACTGGTCGGTATACACGACTGCGAGCGGCCTGACCGTTACAACGCTTATTTTGATGGACTGCCAGAAATGGATGGCAACGGTTTCAACGACGGCAGTCCTGGCGAAGACGAAAACGGTGCGTTTCTCACCGCTATTTGCAATGTACTGTTGTTAGATTGCCTGCTGTGTTTCCGCTGACGTTTATGCAGGAAGTGATTGTGTTCAAAATAGTTTGCTGCAGTGCAGTTTCCAAATGACCGAATTTATTTCATCAGCCATGGCTCCAGCGACACCGCCTGACTCGCCAGGTGGAATTCTCGCCGAAGCTTGCCGACAGGACTCGACCAGTGGCGAGGACGAAACTCACGATTCCTTTTACGCCGTCAAATGCGCCGCATGTACGTAATTTTTTCTCTGTTCACAACCAAATTCTTTGGACTGTATTAACTTAAACCATGTTTTCCTACTAGTATCACCGAAAAATGAGGTCTACTTCATGGGGCTTATTGATATTCTAACTCACTATGACACGAAAAAGAAAGCTGCTCATGCGGTTAAAACGGCTAAACACGGGGTAAGAACCACTTATATTTCTTAAACACACAAAGCATACACAGTGGTAGATAGTTTGCGCTTGGCGTTTATCTCATAGAGTAATTATATGTATGAAAGATCAGAATATAAAACAATTCAAAGGCAGTATATGTAGACTTGAGATAGTAGTACTTAACCTTAAAAGCGAGACACAGTTGTACAGTGTAAGGTGACAGAGGATAGCGTGTTGTAACACGGTCCACGTTTTAGATCGGAGCCGATTTTTCAGTGAAATCTCCGCGTGTCTACGCTGACAGACTTCTGCAGTTTATTGTCCAGAAAACTTTGCATAAATCGTCCAATCTAAAAGAAGCCTTCAACCCGTCAGCCGGGTGGAAACCAATTAGCCCGATTCGAAACCCAGCGCTTGTTATGAGGTTCTGCTACAGTAGTGAGGATTTACGGTCGATGAGGCCGCTGCCGTGTTGCGTTTCTAGATGCAGCAGCTCAGTTTTGCAGCAGACTAGCCAGTCAACGACAAGGCGTCGATATTAGGACAGGTACTAAGCTTATCGATCACTTTCCGCCGCATAATTTGACTTTACACCCAGGCGGGCGCTGAAATCTCGAGCATACAGCCTGGACAATACAGTCGCAGATTCTACGAGTTCATTTGCGACCGTTTCGTTACTCCGTCTCCGCCGTCCACCTAACCCGACCACTCTGCTCGCCTGCACGCTGCTTCTATATGTTCAATGTACCATGCTACTGATCACCGTTCGGTGAAGTTCCAAGTCGAATATCAATCAATCCTAACAAACCGCCATTTGATGTAGTATACCCCGTCATCCACTTCATAATCGCTGCCCTCCCTTTACGTTGGTGCAATTTTCCATTCTGGAATTTCGTTGTCGGTATACATCAATCGATTCGCATTGATATAAGCCACTTAAACTTGCGCGGTAAAATCAATGGCTGACATGGTTCCTATCTACCGTTTTATCGATCGTTTTCTTTGGCCAAATGACATAGCCGATATACACCTACTTAACTTAAGCAGCACTTCAATACTTACATACCATATATAAAACTCCAAAGGCACTTATCCAGCAACAATTAAACTTTTTAGTGCGAAACCAAAATAATAGCTAAAGTTGCGAATAAGACCGTCTGACTACAACACCGCTGCTACCTAGTTGCTCTCTCGAGCTAGTTACTGATATGTTTTGTCATTTTTGCTTTTAGATAGCCTACATTTATGAGATCTGATACACATATATATATATTTATGTATTCATAATGACTGAGGAAGATTTGTTTCGTGTGTTGACATTGATTTTGGTTCATATTTCGCCGTCATTACTCCAGGACATGCACGAAATCGACTTTCCACATTTCTATTTAGAGCAACGCCAAACAGTAACTGCAGATTACTGTAAATAAAAAGGTAAAAAATAATTTACACGGTCGAGCTTTAAATAACTGGACTAGCATTAGCCTGTCCGTAATAACGCCTGGCTGTTTGTTTTTGCTTGTTTCGTAATGTATCCATTTAGCTCGTTCCGGTCCACCGCGTATATATATACATATATATTTATTTGGTCACTGTGTGTATCTATCTGTACTTTCACGGCATTATGTTAAGGACATATCGCTTTTCATTAATTACCCTAAATAAACAACTTTATTCGTATTCATCCGAAACTGAGTTTCGATTGCCGATGGAAATCGTGTGCGGTAGGCAAACTTGGTTCCGAGTGTTAGATGCTACTGTCTTTAATTAAACCTGCTAGGATTACTCAATCGTAAATAGGTGTCGTATCGTACAAAGCCAATGAATTTCCAAGATAGTATGATAAGGGTAGGATAGGATATTCAAGGGGGTTAACACACGGGCAATCGTCAGATCACCTCGCGCCCACCGTCGGGTTACCGGAGCTATTGCAGTGGGTTGTGTATGATTCACACGTTCCTTCGATTTAGTAGAACCCATTAATCCGCTGGGTCCAGACACGGTCCGTAAAGTGCCTTGCTCAAGGACACAACCGACTAGCTAGCGACCAGTTTCGCACCTGCAACCTTTGGATTGAAAGGCGACGCACTTAACCGCCAGGCTAACCGGCCGGACATGATAAATCTTCCCGGTTAAGTGCTGCTTGGGCGCCCCTTTTTAATGTGTTTTAAAACTACGGCAAGGCGGACATTTTATCACTAGTCTATACTAAAGGTTTATAACCAGTCTTATTTAATTTCCATTGTTCCAAATTTACGCCTGTTGTATTAACAATACGGTTTCTGTAATTGAATTGTAAATTTGCCTTCATTCGTGTCGATTTTCATGTGAGCCTACGGCCTGTAAAAATTCAACCCTTGAAATGCGTGTAAGTTTCTTTACGACGGTTCGCACTATGCTATCCGTTTTTTTTTTGGTGGTGAGCCAAAAAAAAGCAAAATTGTGCACTTGGCGCGAGTTGGTGGCCTTAGGCCGATCCCCTCGTGCAATGTGGAAATTAATCCACTGGGGGAGGTTTCCCTAGTATGTGATTGCTGGCAGAGACACCTTTCGCAGGCATCTCTCCACAGCGTGCAAGCCACGTAGGGAGAGGGGCTGGGTATCCCTAGGATGTGGGTGCTGGAAGAGACGCCCTTCGCAGGCTTTGCTCTCACCATTTTTGACACAACTAAAACAATCTTAAATAATAAAAGATTAAATAATAAAATATTTATTATCGTGAAAAGAAAACCCCGGAGAATTATTACAAGACAAACATCAGTCGACGTGAAAACGCAAGAGGGCGATAATAGCACATTGGCAAATGTCCGATTACGAGCAAATGTCATGTTGTCGGAGTATTATATGATGTTGTGTAGGAATGTGACGTTTCTTTAGTTTAAGTAGAAATCAACTATCTTTACTTGAGCTTTGGCTTTGTTAAATTACATAACCGGATTACGCAGCTGATCAGGTTTTCAGATAGTCACTTTCATCCAACCGAGTATCTTGGTTCGTCAAGATGCCGCCTTTCAGTCGATACGTTGTGAATTGGAAACTTGGCGATCGCTACTAACTTGTGCCCTTCGAATAATTTTTGGAAACCAGTGGATTTATTGGTTGTATTAAAATTTCAGTTACATTTCAATAATGTACAACACACTGAAATAGCTTAAGTAACCCCACGGTGCATGGGCGCATTTTTACCATCGGCCGAGTGATAACATCCTTTGCGTTTAACCATTCACGTGGATAAAACTAAAATATACCGTCCATTTCTATATAAAAAAAACACGTATTATACCACGAAATATAGGCCCCGTGTGATTTCTGCATGTAAGGAGTATGATAAAAATCGCATATTCTACTGTGTAAAAACCGCTGCTACAATGTCTCTTATCCACAGCCTGCTTCTATATACAGATTTCTTGATTTTCTTTACAGCACGATGTTATTAAATAATTAAAGAGCATAGAACCCGGGCTATGCATGTTTGAAATGTCGCATTAGCAGTTTCAAATTATTCTTTCACGTGGATGTTTCTCATGCAGTGTAGATTTCATTAGAAATGAATGCCACTTAGGTAGACTAATCAGTAAACGGCAAAATTGTACTAAAAATGTTGTTGCATATATAATCCTTATATAGAGGAAAGTATGTAAGGACTATGGTTTTGGTATTAGAGAAATAAAGAACAATAGTGTGGTAGAAGCCAGATATAAACTTCCAGAAGCTTTTTACGGATAAAAGGGGTATAGCCGAAATAATTGCTCATCTAAATTTGAATTTAAAATTAGATTTCCAATTTAGCTTAGCCGTTTTTACAGGGCATGACACGTCAACAAATAGCATATTATTGTGCATGTCAGGTCAAATGGTGCTTAATTGTGCCTTTTATATTTGTCGACTCTTGTGGTTGCATTGCGCTAGAACGGCATTATTATAATCAGGTTTATGATCTATAGGCTACTCAGACAGGCTACCTTTCGTTATCGTGGAGCGCCGAATAACTATACCACATTTTGAAAACTGATGGCGAGTGTGGTGTTCAACACTGTAAAAAATACTAGCCTACATATCTCTGTATTTTATCCGTTGTTATTATATTGATTTTACAAGGCACTATAACACACCACTTCTCCCTTTAACTACCTGTACATTAAATGATAGGCACCTTATTTACTGCAGGTGCTGTAGGTAAGTTTATAGCTACCAATGACACTGCAATTTGTTATACAAGATCAATGGATTTTATTTAGTTTAGTTTTAGTTTAGTTTATTTGTTTGATCCTTCGTTACAATAAGGAAGAATAGAACATTTTTTTCAAATTATGGAGACAGGATAAAACGGCAAAACTACAGTAATTAAAACACGTCAGTGATTAGACACATTGCAAGTTAGGAAAAAATGACTTGGCCGTTAAACCTTACATTAATAAAAAATAATTTAAGTAACTGACATATAGATTAGCCTTATTACATATGTCATAACATATTATGTGGAGGTAAATTAATTTAGGAATGCTTTCCGTATCATATTTCAATAGTGATGCGCTTGCCATTCATACTAACAAAAGCAAATCGTTTGAGCCCTACTTGTCCATAGTGTTTTTAGATCTTGAGCAGTCTACAATCCATGTTTTGTTTGGTGTACAGACTTCAGTTTAAATTCAATGCTTATTAATATTTATACAAGGGCAGACTTTAATTGTTCTACCGTAAAATTGTTACCAATAGACTAAAACTAGTTCAACTTTAAGCCAAGATTGAAGTTAGAAAGGTAAGAAAGTATTGGTCTAGTTGATTGTGTGCACGGCATTTTGAGATTTTAAGATTTAATAGTGATCTATAGAAAAGGTTCGTGTTACTGTTTCTGCTTTGCAACCTGATATCTTTGGTTAAAAATGCTTAATTGTTATGGACATTGTAGCATGGCAACTGACCGAATGACCAGAGACAATGATTCCCATTGTTTAACCAAGAATTTAGCCTGTGAGGTTGCAGACGACCCAGCCTCATGACTATAAATCATACTTTAATAAAGTCAGACAGTGTTCTTGAGTTTTGTTCAGTCCAGTGTAGATATCCCAGGGCTGGTTCGTAAAGTGGGTTACCACGCCACCGATTGTCATTTAGGTCGCGTTTTTTGTAAAAAAATAAATAAAAGCAAACAAACTGAAAATAGGCGACTTGAAACCCTAAACTGTATGGATCTTTCATGACAACGTGCAACCGAGGTCTCTGCGCTAGGCGTCTAAATATAAATGTGACATTTGCAAAAGCAAAGAAAAAACGCTACTCTATATTTGCCTTAGTTTTTTGGACCAGACAAGCATAGACCGATCTTAAAATATCCAGCCTTCTATAGACTTAAACGTTAATAAGGCTAATCATAGTAACCGCACGTACTTTTGTTTGCTTACGTCAGGGGTCGGGAACCCGCTTGCTCTTTTATCCTTCTGATACGACTCCGTATTCATTTTATTACTACTGTGGCGAGCGCTTGATAAGTCGTGTCTTTATCTCACATATTGTTTTTCGTTTATTGAGATAAATATTAGTTTTGCGGCTCCCAATGATTTTTATTTTGTGGAATATCCGTTAAAATGGCTCTTAAAGTGCAAACTGTTGCCGACCCTGACTTAGATCAAGTTGCCAATACAAATTATTCGACAATGGTCGCGGGTGAAACAATTTCGATAGTCAGCAAGTCATAGTTTGTGAGACAAAAGACCAATCCTTACTGTGTGGTTAAACGCAACCTGATTATATTGTGCAACTGACTTTGATTGATCTAATATCGGTTCTGACGCTTTGAAGCCTTGTAACACGAGTTCATACAGAACAATGGTGCTAAATCGTATATTTCTTTCTGAAGGTTTGCTGTGTTATGATGCTTAACTAATTTAGGCTTGTTGTAATACTTTTGGAAAGCGGGAGTGTGTTACCGAATATACCTCCATTCTCCGGACTCACTGCAAGAAAGCTAAAGCAATCATATCTTCTGATATGTAGTATACTACGCTTTCAGACACAGGAATGGAAACGACAGGTAAGTGATGTTCGGCAATGGTGGTGTTGCTTAATATAGTGCAATTATTTATTGTTGTTTTATTTTGATCAAACACTGCAATAGCATATAAGCTTGTAGAAAACGTAATATTATATGACAATTGTTTAATCTCAGTCCAAGGAGACGTAACTACACAAGCCAGCATCCCTTATTTCACAATCGAAGATAATACCATCAGTCAGATCTTGTTGTTTTTCATCCTGGCCGCTGGAGCAGCGCTTTTGTCTTACGGAATATCGACCGCATGTACAATGTTCTACGAGAAGAGGAAAAAGAAGCCCCACAAAGTACATGAAATACAGATTGCTCCCGTTTATCCAACATCCAAGGAACTATCAACCACTCGGGACGGGATGTTCAACATAATGTTAATGGCACAAGGCCCAGTTTCACCGATGCTCGTTAGGCAAAAGAAAGAGGAGAAAGAAAAATTGGATACTTCGAGGCTTACTCCAAAACATTATCAAAGTACTCTGGTCATTCCTGCACCAGATAACTCCTTAACGTTTGTAAACGAAGCGGCCACCTCTGTTACGTTTGTACAAAGCCCCGACATACCGACCAATGAACAATTATATGCTTCGTCGCCTGACTAAACAAGGTTCGAATTGCATAATTCTGCGACACCGAATAAGCAAGTATCTATCTATTTATCAAGAATGCGCAATATATTTTTATACTCAAACAATAGTCTTCCGTGTTTTAATTTGCTCTAATTAAAATTCGCCCCAGCAATTTGTCTATTTATGGGAGTAATTTATAAACGTTTCTTGGAACAGATTACCGTAGCTAAAATGGGGTCCATATTTTACTTGAGGTTGTACTTTGTCAGTTTAATAGGCCCATAATAGATTTTGCGGTCTTTAAAATACCACAGAACAAAGTACCGACGGAAATCGCTTTTGTCGGGGTAAGAAAAACGACTTGGTTTGTAGCAATGAGCCGTTTAATAATTTAAAACCTTAACGGCTTCACTTCTTATCAGACGAAACCAAATGTCGCCATACTCCATATAAGTGCATCGGGGCATCACAATTTTACAATCTATACGGCTTCCTGTCGTTTTAATTACACCGTGCGACAAAAACATGACATTTCTAATTTACTAGGAGAGTGAGTAATTGTATCAATTGAATCGATCGGGTCCGCCGAGATATACACATTGGGCTTAAACAAAAAGAAGCCGGAAAACGAATTGTAAAAAATAAATTAATTAATAAAGATTTTTTTTCAGAATTACTATTTCAACCTGTTAAATTTTTCATTCTGCCATCCGGATCTAATCGTTTCCTCGCACTACCTTCTCGCGGGACGATCGTAGATAACAGGCAAATAGATGGGAATAAAATATTCAGGACTTCAACATTCGACATTCAAGTACTTTACCAGGCCGCGCTAAGCTGTTTTAGCGGATATTGTTGCGGATTGGATTTCAGCCACGCTAATAGCTCCTCCCATTTACCACACCCGTGACCTGAACCTAAACAACTTAAAGCGCTTTGGTTAGCTTGGTAAGACTATCATCCGTCAACGCTGGTAGCCGATGTTTCGAGCGAGCGATTAATAAACAGAATGCCAGTAAAATAATACCAATTGTACCGTGTGTGTTATAGGGTAAAATATTTATGTTTATCCCTGTAAATAGGAAACGCAACATGCGTTATCACATGGGGTAAAATAGTCAAATTATCTCTCACCCGTCGCCGGGCGATCTATTTAATGTGATTATATCTATGATCTTCTAGTTTTATTTCCTTAATAATCTGCTTTTAGGCGAAGTCCGCTTCATATTTTGTGTAAAGAACGGGCACAACTGAATAATATGCCACGCCAGCCCTCCCATAATCCAATCATAAGCGGATTCTAAAACTAGCCAGTTAAAAAATAAAGAACACCACCAGCAGGAACTCCAGGTCCGAAGTAGCATACGTACCTGCTGAAGCTAAAACGCTAAATGTAAGGCAAGAAATGGATTGTTAATCCAGAAAATTACTTTCATCTTCATATCATGCCAGCATCTTAAAGAGTATTTTTCATTTGGTGTACAATTGCAATGATATGCCTTAAATTGTAATGCCATCCGTGTCTAATCGTTTCCTCGCGCAACGATCGCAGCTAACAGGCAAATAGATCGGAATGAAATATTCACGACTTCAACATTTGACATTCAAGTACTTTACTAGGCCGCGCTAAGATGTTTTATCGGATATTGTTGCGGGTCGGATTTTAGGATAGGATATTCATGTTTATCCCCGTGAATGGGAAAACCAAGGGGGTTAACACACGGGCAATCGCCAGATCTCCTCGCGCCCATCGTCGAGTTACCAGAGCTATTATTGTAGTGTGGTGTATATGATTGACACGTTCCTTCAATTTGGTACAACCCATTAATCTTGCCTTGCCCAAGGACACAACCGGCTGGCTAGCGACGAGTTTCGCACCTGCAACCTTTCGATTGAAAGGCGACGCACTTAAACGCCAGACTAACCGGTCGGACATTTTAGGTTTCCTCCAACAAACTGCTCAAACACGCTTTGTCGGATTACAACCAATCGACGTTGGTGGCTGTTGTATCGCGCGAGCAATTCATAAAGAGCATACCAATAAAATTGAAAAAAGTCACAAGACCATCATCAAAACTTAAAAATATACCGCAGTTCTGAGGTACCAGAGACTGCAGGGCTGAAGGAGTATACGATACGACAATGAAACTTCAGGAACTTGGTCAAGCGCATTTGATGCGACCCGTAGTAAACACCAGTTAATACTACTTAGGAATCATAAAATTAGAGCAAACAACTTTCATTCTGCCTATAATACAGGAGAGTGAGTAATTATGTTCTTAACATTTATTTTTAGGGGTAAACTTGCTGTGGTTGTATTTTGTTTACAAATCGATACCACCACAACACGACGCAGTATTTTCACATAAACGTTTATGTATGGTAGAATTGTAAAAATCGTGGCGAACTTTGGATCATTTGCTAGCGAACAATAAAATAAGCATTAAAAAATGATTTATTTTAAATTATTGCTGCGGTAAAATGGTTATTTTATGTTGCTTTTGATATTTGTCAGGGTTGGGAAACATAATTCCTTTCATTGCGTCCGCAATTCGATCCAACGCCAGTCGAGCATGTCGTGTCGTCACTTCGTTGACGTCACTTTCCACAACTTTCTTCAGAGTTGAGTAATAGCGCCCAATAGTGTCCGGGAGCATCTGTAAAAATAATAAATTTCAAATATGCGCCTGGACAGAGGACACCTAATATGAAACGACGAGAAAATGCTTCGTTCCCACCATAGGGTATTTGTAGGATTACCCAGCATTAGATGTTTGTAAGCCATATTTGCATCCTGAGTCTAACACCAGCATAAGACGCCTCTAAGTGGCGTAGAACTTTATTGGATCTTGTTTCACTTATCCGACTGATTAGATAACTAAGTTAGTGCGTCGACTTTCAGTCCAAGGTTGAAGGTTCAAAATTGGTTGCTACAAAATAGGTTGTGTCCTTGGGCAAGGCACTTAACGGATATTGCCTGAAATTGAAGGAACGTCTGAATTATACAACAAACTGTAATAGCTCCAGTAACTCGTCGGTGGCGCGAGGGGATCTGACGATCACCCGTGTGTTCAACCCCTTGATTTTCCTACTTAGCAGGGATAAACATGAATATCCTATCCTATCCTATCCCCAAAAAACAGCGTGTTCATGGACGAGGCATTCAGTGGACATCATATAAGCTCTTTGGATAATGGGTTCTACTGAAGGAGAGACTGGATCATACTTAAATATTTTAAGCCAAGGAACAAATTTACCTCTAATATTTCATATTGAAATGCCTCAAAGATTCGAAACATAACGTAGACTGATCCGGATCTTACTGTGGCGTCAGTATCGCTGGAAGCTGTCGCGCACAAGCATTCTGCCAACTGAAATGAAACAATTCCCATTATTACGTCATACCTTGTTATAATAATTTTATCATTAAAATAATAAAAACAAACTCATAACCGGCATTTTTTTTACACAAAACATAGTTATTCATATCAACACACTTACCTCGTATTGAAATGAAGACAAGGTATGACGTAATAATGGGCATAATTCGGCAAGGTTTGAGAAACAACTAGCCCGCACAGAGCTGCGTTGGTCACGTGATGAACGAAGAAACAACGGTATTAATGTTTTAGCAACATGTGGTGCTAGATCACCTAAAAAATAAGGTCACCTAAATTGTAGTAAAAAAGTCTTATATTTGTAATAAAGCACAGAACAATCTCAATGTTTTCATTAATTTTCGAAGATAAGAAGGTAAAGTGGGGAATGGGTGATCATCATATTATGTTACATATGGCAGACCAAACTTGTGATATGGGTTGTAAAAAAGTTACTGAACTATCTAAGAACCACTAAATATAAATAGAGACACCGGTTTTTACGTCTTTTTGAGTGGAATGTGGTATCTGGAGATAATCAAGTTGGAAGCAAAATAAGAACCTACCAAGCTGTTTGATGACCCGGACAATCACTTCGCCAAGTAAAACGACCCCTTCTTCACTACCAGTGCTGCAGAGTTTTTCATCCAATTTCATGATGAGTCGCTCCAGTAGAGTGCTATTGCAAGAGTGAGGTATTTCAGGTGGGTTTTTATAAAATATCTAATACTGATAAAAGATTGTCTTTCAAATCTACAATAAAATTTTGCTCACAGGATATTATCACGGTGACTACGATTTATGTTTTTGAGACAAGAGCAATTCTTTTATGTTAATGACAAAACTACTGTGTTGGAGCTAGGTTTTCAAAGTATGACAAGCATGAAGCAATTGTACATTTTGGCATAGTTGTTTATATTATGGCATAGTTAACAAAAGCTTCTTACTCCGATTTATTCTGATCGAACTTGTAGGTAGAGGAGCACACAAGGAGAGAGATTCCTTGAACAGCTGAGAGATAAACAAATGAATCTTCATCTTGCAATGTTTCCAGGAAAAGCTCATAAACTTTGTCTTTTCGATCAGTCAATGTCGGATGCTTTAAATGCTTGGTAAGAAACCGAATTGCAGCTGCTCTGTGGGTGTTATAGAGCGCTGTTACATAAAATAAGAGAAACTTAATGTAAAAACGGGGAAGTTAAAAACTACAAGCGATATTAAAAAGCGTGATAATTTTAACCACATTGTAGTGCTTGCAACTTAAAACTAAAACTTAAAACAGAAAATATCTTTAATAGTCTAATGTATAATGTTTATTATCCCACAATCGTATAATATTGCCAGAAATCCTTACTTAATTGCTGGTGAAGGATCATGAATGCTTTCAAATGCTTCGTTGATTGATTCAATTAGTTTTTCATCAGTGGTCAAGTTTTTTGAATATGTTTTGGTTTCTGTTTATTATAAAATATTTAGAAATTTATAAGGAAACAACAAATTATTCCAAAAGAATGTATATTTAGACTTTTTTTTATATAAATCTTACATTAGTGAAGCTAGTAGCTTAACTTAATTACCACATTTTTACAATTTAATGCATTTTAAACTTACATTTAGAATTAGACATGAAATGAATTGTAGTAGCACAAAATGTATTTTTCAGCTAAAATTACAAAAAAAATTGGTAAAAAAATAAAAAAGTACCAGTTATGTCTTCTATTAAAGGTCTTTTTACAGGTGTAGTTGATTTGGCATTTTTCCCAGGAATAGATTTTTGTTGGTAAGCTGACTCCATTAATCTGCTCTGATCCTGCAAAGCAAGCAATCAGGTTAATCAAAAATAACTTAAATTTTCTGCATTGAAGCAACAAAGGGTATGGACTGACATTTTAAGATACAAAATTTAAATTCAACATTTAGTGTTTATCAAACTTTGATGCATTACAAAAAAAGTCTAGCATTACTAACTAGCACAGTGAAAAAACGAGCACTTTTAAAGCGCAAAAACGCAGAAATCACTTTCCATGAGTAATCTTGGTTTTACGGAACTATCAGCCATAGTATTAAGATTAACATAATCACACATTGCAGTGTACTAACCAAAAGAGAGTGATAGAGAAATTAATATAAATGAAGTGTTCAACGTACACATTAGTGTTGTACTGTGTGCTCGACTGCTCGTGCTACAAAACAAAGTAACAGCTACAGCCGGAATACCAGGCATTAATACCTGAAGTGCTTTTGAAAACTTTTCAATGTCAAAATTGGAAGAACTGTGAGTTGCAATTGCAATCATTAAATCTTCGACAGTTTCTTTATCTGTACTTGACAAATGATCTTGTTCTTTAACTTTCTAAAAGATAGTTGAAAGCACTTTAATTGCCAGAATCATACACAGTAAATTAATAACTTCTCAGGAAACATAAAGCCAAAAGCAGTGCTGCTAAAGGTGTCTATGTAGTCACAACATTTTGTCCACAGAACAGTATTTATTTTCCAGATAAAATCGGTAAAATAAAATGTATTTCATTTGATTTAAGAGTTTTATAGAAACTTGAAATTTAAAAAGATTTTTATTCTGATACCATACTACAAACTCTTACTGACTCAAAATATTAGTTAACTGGGTTAAACGTTTTATTAAAATTACAGTACATAACAGTAAGAACAGTTAGACAGAAAAAATTAAAAGATAAGTTCTCTGTTAAGGTAGATGAGCCAAATCAAAATAAATAATTCGATTAAGGTATACAGCAGGTCCGTGACGGTTAATCCGTTCTTGATGTGTAAATAGGATTATTATACATATATTAATCTATGCATACTGCACTGTAAAGTATGGTACTGTAATAAAATACACAGTAAGTGCGTTCATAACCTCAAAAACAGCGTCGGGACCGTCATAACCCGAGTATTCCCTGTATATAACTTTATTTTACCTGCAAAACTGGAAGTAGGTTGTTTAAGGACTCTTTCTGTTTGGAATCCAGTTCTGTCAGCAAGCATAGTCCCAGTATTGCAATACAGAGTTTTATGTTGTCTCTATGGGAATCCTCCATTTCTATGGCATTTGTACACGAATTTATCATCATAACCTGCAGAAAATATTGTATAAATGACACACCATAAAGGGTTGTATAAATAACCATGTATGCTCGTAACCTAAACTAAAAAATTAATGATTTATTCTTCTGTAAATTCTAATATTTTAGTCAAGAACAAATTATTCACTTAAACCACCAGACTGAAAAATAACGACCAACTATGTTCTATTTGGTTGGAAGAACGTAACATGTATAAGGAAGTTAACGAAAATCAACAATTCTAACAATAAAACTTATAAGATATTCCAAAAATATTGATGAACCTCAGCAAAATGACAAATACTTGCAACATCCGACAACAGATCAGAAGGATTTAGAGTTTCGCACAGTGACGTGACTAGTGCAAATGTTAGAAGATGACTGGCACCTTTTTTTAAATGTAAAGCAGCTCTCTCCTCTGGTGCTAAAAGAGAATTATCTTGGGAAGTAATAACGTTCGAATCCCCAAGCCTCTGGAACAGAAAAGGTCAATTAAAATTTTGTGAAGGAAAGTGTGCACTGTCGAAATTTAAAAACAATTGAAGTACCTACTTGTATAAGCAAGATTAGGACTTCAGAAGCTATATTTGTACAATGTTGCATTATATCAGTGAATGCTTCAACAATGCAATCTTGAGATGCTATTACTGCTTCAGGAGACCTAAATATTTTAAAATAAACCTTAATGAACTTAAATTCTAGGTAAGTCAATGACAACAATTCGAAAAAGCATTAATCAAAAAGATTTCGACCAGACCAATATACTAAACAAACACAAAAATAAATTTTAAAAGGTTAAATGATATTCGACACAACTATATATAACTATAGAATATATACAGTAAACTATAATCACATGAGATTGACTTCTCTGTGCGTGGCCATGCATTCTCCATCTTCAGTAACAATGTAATCAGTTCTTTCTTTTGGAAATATGAGTGGTACTGACGTTTCCACACAACTAGTTTCCAAAACATGGCAAACCACCAAGAATAGTTTTGCTGTCAATGTACAATTACTTGATTCAACTAAACATTCTTCAATAATTTCAGAAAGCTGTTTCGCTATCGGAGACCAATTGTTCTTGCAAGAGTATATCTTTTTTAAGTATATCATATAGTATAAATGAGACAAGTGAATATCCCTATGTATCTTCAAAATTTCCTGTTATTAATTTATTAAAATTTGGCTACATAAAGAGTATTGTGTTCTATAAGTGTTTCTAAAATCGAAAAAAAAACATTTTCAGTTTATTTTTGATCGTAAGTGTCTCTTTATTTTATTATATTTTATTGTTCTGTGTTCTAAACAAGGGATATCTATTAAGTCATGTATCAAAGTCATAAATATTGTTGTAATATTTCCAAGACGCGCTCAGACACAATATATAATACAGTATAAAAATATTATCATAAAAATAATACATTTTAAATACCTTGCCCATGAGAACAGATGAAATAATACAGGTAAATATGGCACAAATACTTCTTTAATCATAGTTTCCTTATCAGGATGTTTAAACTGAGTTAGTATAAGGTGCACAATGTTTATTGAAGTAGTCAGACCAAATTTTGGGGTGGAATCTGAAACAAAAGATTTTAATGTTGTAAAAACTCAATCAAAAGCAAAATTACCTGCGGAAAGTGGCCCTGAGTTTGTTAGCGAAATTTGTTTGATTGATTGAAGAATAGGGTTGAGAAAAAACTCTTGGGTATCATTTGGAAACTTTTTATAAAATGAAAATATTGAAGAAATCAAGATTTGCATCAAAAGTTCATTGTCACATTGTCTGTAAAACATATTTATATCATTTAGTTTCAAATGTAGCCTAGTACATTTCGGTATTTTTTTGAACATTTTGAGTTTAATAGCCAAAGTGAATATAGAAAATAAAACATTTCTAAACAAGAAATAAATTACAATATTGTATATATTTGTTACTGCAGTTTATTGGAGAAAATGTACAGAGAATTAATTAAGTTTATAATTAAAGCAAAAAAATTAATACTTCGTAGTACAGGCAGTGTACGATTCAAGTATTTCCAGAATTTGCTGACAAATGGTTGAACAATATGATCCTGTGCTGGGACTTGAGCGTGAAGGAGTTGTTAATATTCCGGAGATAATCTCAGACTTTTGCCAATCGCTCATTTCAGAATCTGGTTAAATGAAAAAAAACACATAAAAATAAAATAAACTAAATATATGGTTAATTTAATGGAGATTCTTTCATGGCATGTCAAAATAAAGTAACCAAAAGCGTGCAGCACATTTAAGAATGTTACTAATTTATGTTAAAAAAACAAAAATCCAAATTGGACAAGATATTTTAAGATAAACCACACATGCACACTATAATTTAATATACCTAGTGATTTAATTATTGCAGTAGCAACTTCTGAAACGCCGCCTTTCCTCAGAATGCACTTTGATAAAATGTGCCCACAATGCTGTTGGAGCCAGGCAGGTGACGTTCTTTTATTCGATCCTTGGAGAACAAGCAAATAAAATGCAACATCGTGGAGTTTGCACCATTTTGTTATAAGCACAGTGAGTTTGGAAAGCAGAAGCATTCGGTGATCTTTAGAAACCTAAAAGATGGCTAAGTCTTAAATCGAGTCTCGATATTTTTACGAGTTTGAAGAATACATTATTATGATTTTTTAGAATCGTTAAGTATTTTAGAAGTTCGTGATTACTGTCGTATTTGCTCTTGAATAAAAAGCAATGTATTGAACATAACAATCAATGGACCATAAGTTTAAAAACACAAAACTACTGACGAGAAATCATTTTACCATAAAAAAATGAGTAATTGCTAGTAAACCTTTTGTTAACAGAATCCTGATATAAGCACAGCCCTAATAAAAACATAAATGTAAATATATCCTTTGTTTAAAGCACTGTACATGTAATTTAAATTAAAAGTAATCCCCAGTTTTCAAAAACATGACAAAAATAATGGTATTAAAAAATGGACAAAAAATGATGTAATTACCAATTTTCTGCAAATCGGAGAATAACAAAGCATAAGCAAGGCTCCCAAAACATGTAGTAGATGCTTGGGAAATATTAAACCTCTTAGTACTTCACAATCGCACAGGGAAATCAATGCACTGAAATAAAAATATTTTGCAGCTCACCACTAGTGTAAAACTTTGTTATGATAACATAAAGTTCACTTAGTTCCTAACTAATCAAATGAATATTAAGGACAGACAGGAAGTTTATCCATAATCAAAATTCAATGCCATATGAAAAAAAATGAAAGTTTTAGTTGGTCAACAATAAACACAGGTTAAAGATAATGTAGGCCAGTGGTTCTTAAACTGGGTTCCCAGGGGTTCGATGAGTCAGTATCAGGGGTTCAGTGAAGATTAGGATAAGTATACACACGCTATGTGTATAGCAATCACAATGTCCTCTACTTCAGTGCTTCTCAACCAGTGTGCCGTTTTCTTTCTTTGAATAATAATATCTTATGTGCAACAGATGCATAGTTCACTTTAGACATATTTTGAATTTCAACGAAGGGTTCGGTGAATGTCCGCATAAAACTTGCGGGGTTCGGTACCTCCAACAAGTTTAAGAACCACTGATGTAGACTGTATCAGTACCACAGTAGATTTTTACATTATCTACAGGGTCCTTTATAAGTTATTAGGCTGGCGTACCAAATGAATAAACCACCACTACTGGTGATAACAACTATAACTTAAAGGGTAAAGAGGTTTATATAAAGGGCTTAATAATAATTTACCAAACGGAAGACTTTAAATCTCGGTATCTGCACGTTGGGCGATTTTCCAGTTGTTCCGCACAAAGGGTGACTTGAAAATCTAAATGACGAACTAAACCAACATTCACAACAAAATGTAGAAGTATTGAAATGTCCTGTTCTTGCAAGACCGACATACACGGCACGTTATTTTGAACCAATTCTGTCAAATGCAATTTCAAATTTTCCAGCATGGCAAGACATCCCTGTACAAATGTTGACATGTTGCAATACTCCATATCATCATTGTGTTGGCAGAAATCAACCCGATTATCTAGAGCGGCGGCAGATGATAGACCATGTTTATTTAAGATGTCTTTAACTTTGGAAAGCTGTTCCGCAAAATCTGTTGCTCTTTCATCTGAATGAAAAAATTTATAACATAAGTAATACATTATTGGACTGTGCCTTTTTTAATGGGAAAGAAGGAAAAGGAGTGGACAATCTAATACATTTGCTTATTACACAATGTATGCTATTCGCATGTGGGTGGATCTGGACAATGCAGTTACAAGATGTTAATTGCCAGATATTGAGAAACAGCTTTGTGGTGCTACTTTTCTGTTTTGTGAGAGTAAACTATGCTAGGATATATAAGGGAGGTTCAGAAGAAAATACTGGTGGTAAAATTAGATTGCTTTTTTTTATGGCAGTGAAAAGAAAACAACAGCCAGTATTCATCTGATTCTGGATCACTATAATATCCTTTACCATGCTTTCATATATTCACTTGTTCGAGTAGTAAGTTCATAACCGGCAATCAGAAAACATTTTGTGTGAATTACCTTTTGATTGTTGTTGTATGGATATTAGCTGATTTACCTCAACTATTGGTGCAAGCAACGATTCAACAGAATAAATTGCATCAGATGCCATGGTTGCCGATTCAGTCATAACCACACTTCGTACATACAGGATAGGAATATAGGATCTCTATTGCCAATAGTATGGTGACAGCAGCTGCTCGGGGATTCCCCGCAGCCGCAACACTTGTTATGTGTGCATTAGTGTCCCCTAATGAACATTAAGGAACACTAGTGTGCATTCTTTAGGAAAGTAGCGACTATATTTTTCTCCAAAATCGCACCGGATTTAAAAATTAACCAACTCATGTATGAAACGCATTTGACATCATACATGTTTGGCAGCGTAGTTCAATATTATAGATTCGTTTGTAAACTTACTGTCATAGCTTCGTTCGGAAGTGTTTTTAATTAGTTTTATTTTTTATGGAAAGAAGGCTCTCAGGTACGTCATAAAAATGAATTCTGTCAATGCTTTATTAAACTTAGCCAATGATTATTGAAATATATCTATTTTAATTAATTTCTGCATAATGATTTTCATTTACCAAGCCGTTATTCATAAACAGCTAATTTTTCTGATCGGAATTGTTCTGAAGTATTATTTATTATTTTAAAATTTAAGTAAGCTGTAAAGTTATTAACTTATAACACAAAACACAAATGAACTCCAAATAACCCAAATTGCTTTGGAAAACACATAATGGCTGCTGACGTAAGCGGTAAGTGAACAACAGAACAATGCAACCGCACTTAACTACTTGCACTTTTAATTTATGGCGTGGCGCAGACAACGGATGCTTTTAGTCTCGATATTAAATATCACATATTTCATTTTGTATTCGGTGCGAACTTAACTTTACACACCAATTGTCTTGATAACAGAGTTGTAATTTTAAGACGCATAGTAGTCTATTTCGACGCTTGTGGATCTGACGGCGGGTACGGACATACCTTGTAGCTCATTCCTTATTTATTTCATCATATTTTAACTATCCTCTCGTCTAGTTCTTAATTTATTTCCAACCTAAAATAATAAGAAGCCCGTTACATACTTATTTTTAGTTATTATCCGTAAACCCCCCAAAACTCCATCTACCTGAAACCAATATAACTTTCCCAATGAACCAATAATGCACACACACTACTTGTCAGCACCAATATTAATAAGCAATAATTTGGGGTATCTATTGTGACATTTTTACGAGTAAAACAGTAAAGAACTCAGCTTTTAGTTACTGAATAAGATGTACAACCCTGGCATTATTGGAAAAAAGAATCCAACAACTTGACCAATTAAACCTTTAAATTCGGTTAACACTATGTGACCCTTGTCATCCCGTCAATGAGACTATCATTCAAAAGACACATAAACCTTGCACGGGGATCTTTATCTTGGGTCGACAGTCTATTACCTTGTGGATCTAAGACTTTTTGTGGCGTCACCATTTTGATGGATATATTACTATAATCATAAATACCTGTAAGAATTGTCGCTACCTGATAATGACGCAGTACTGTATATTCTAGGGTGATACTGCCACCGAATAATGGTTAAAATTCGAACGTCAGTGGCTGGATCAAACCTTCTCTCGTGAGACTGACGTTTACTCAGGTGTTTATACTATTAAGATTCAAAGAATAGTTCATAGATAAAATATTCCGACTGGTTAGCTTGGTGGATTAGTGCGTCGCCTTCCAGACGAAGGGTTGCAGATTTGAAACTGGTCGCTCGCTTGTCGATTGTGTCCTTGGGCAAGGCACTTAACACAAATTTCCTGAAACCGGGCAGTTTATTGGATTGTACTAAATTAAATGTGTGAATTACACACGACACACTGCATGAAATAGCTCTGGTAAACCTGAAAGTCGACCCGAGGTGACGATTGCCCTTGTGTTAATCC
Source organism: Ciona savignyi (assembly GCA_000149265.1). NCBI lineage: Eukaryota > Metazoa > Chordata > Ascidiacea > Phlebobranchia > Cionidae > Ciona > Ciona savignyi. The sequence goes on along the minus strand of CH003412.1, from coordinate 4,086,459 downwards.
TTTTGGTTTTTCCATTCATAGGGATAAACATATATATCACATCAAAACCACCTACTGAGCATTACCACAAGGTGTATAGTTGCCGGGGTAAACGACTACATGGTTACCCAGTTACACACGTTTTGAAGAGGGGCGTAACACCCAGTTCGATTAGAGTTGTTTACTTTATTTTTTAAGCGGCTAGCTACTTTTTGTTGTAAAGTGTATAATTGTAATAGGTTCGGTTATAAGAGTTTAGTTGTTAAAGGGGTAAGTTATAAAGAGGTTCAGTCGAGAGTGGGTCAGTTTTAAATACTGCAAGCAAACTGACTGACTGTGGACAATCAGAATTAAAGATGTTAAGTACAAAGGTGTGATTATATATGCATTGTGGTAAATAGCCCAATGGAATAACGACCGATCACGCCAAAAATTCAGGTAATCATAAAAATTAACATTGCTAATCGACCTAGTTTTTAATTTGCTTTCTTGTTTTTTATGTTCGAAGACTTCTATAGTATTGCCTATGTATTTTCTCTTTTAGTTGCAATGTTATCTAGTTGTGAAGGGAAAAGTTAGCCGAGCGTGACTATCGCTATACTAATGGCTGAAAACAATTAAAACGAGGTTACATAGGGTGTTGTTAAACAACCACGGGTAATTATATTGTTGACCTTGTGTACATAGGCCTATTTTTAGCTTTAGTGTTTGTACGAAATGTTAAGTACTATTTTTGATTTATATGGTGGATATAACCTGATTTAAATACAAGTTCCTCTTTTGTATTGACGTTTCCAAAGGTGCTTTGTTGTGAAGATTGGTTCAAATTTCATTTACAAAACAAAAAAACAAAAGAGCACTTAATCAATATTTTATTACAGATCTAAGATAAAGTATCACGAAAAATAATCAGGTATCTATACAAAAACGGAAAACAGCATATTGCGATACGATGTACAAAAAAAGAAAAACGACAGTCGTTGAAATACGTTACTTTTAGAGTATATTGTACGGATATTGGCATGATTTTTCCTACCCGATTTGCATATTGTAGATCTATACATAAAAATAAGTGACACATTCTAACTCATACTCGAGCAACAAATATAAATTAAAAAATATAAGAATATAAAACAAATAGCTAAAAACTAATACACTTATATTAAATTATATATAAGAGATTATTCTGTTAAACTGGTAGAAAAACAAAAAAGGAAGCTGCTCAATGCACTAACATTATAAAAATAACCAACATTAGATTTATGTGCCCTTGCACACTGTTTTAACACTGGGAAAAAATATTTAACGAGCCTGCCTAGATTCAAGTGAATCCAATCATTGACAATTTATATAAAATATATAAAAAATATAAAAATATTAAAAAACGTATGATTGTGGGCATTAGTTGTTTTAACATAAATATGTGTCCGACAGATTAGTCTGGTATGTCGCCTTTCAGCCGATGTGTTGCAGGATCGAAACTGGTCGCTAGCTGGTCAGTTATGACCTTGGGCAAGGTACTTAACGGACACTGCATGAACCCAGCGAATTAATGAGCGGCAATAGCTCCTCTGGTAAGCCGACGGTGGGCGCGAGGTGATCTGACCATCGCTATACCCTACATGAATATCATATCAGTTTAGAATACTCAAATCATAAAAATTCCAAAATATGTCTCGCTTTTCGCCCATCCAATAGCAATGTATGATGGCATTTGGTAGTATACCTGTAGTTTGTCGTTAAATTTAAGCTCGAAAATCCCCATCGAGTGCATTGTAAAGAATCCTACGTCGTGATATTTATGCGTGTGTCTTTTTCTACGGAACCCATTATTTACATTACAGTTGCGAGTTTCGCTGCTTTTAATCAATGTTCGGTTGTGGTTCTCGGCGCTTGTTGTTACCACTTCATGACTAACCGTGCAAATCATGCTGCTGATGTATCATTATGTTTTTAGATAAGTTGTTAAACACTTGTTTACTGCAAATAGGTATACCTGGGTTTAATCCTTTTGTTGATGCCCTTTTTGGTAATAAATGTAGTGTGCACATAAACCACATATCGCCCGGTGTGCTTGATAATTAAACCGGTTTCGTTGGAATATTCCATCTCGATTCGGTAACAAAAACCTGCGCCTCGCTGGTTGGACCAAGACATAAGCCGTGAGCGACCTATAGGTTAAAGTACTTTATTTTTTTTCCTGCGTGAATCGCAACTATTTTTGTTTTTTTTAAATAAGGTCGATGTTTCTACATTTTTATTCAACCTGTAAAATCACTGGGTTAGGTAACACTCACTAAGTGTGATGAGTGTGCACAACGACACAATCAATTAGCACATACCTGGTTTCAATCCAAGCTGACAATTTTAGTGATAACACACACACAAATAAAATAACTAAGTGTGGTGGGTGTGCCCAACGATAAAATCAATTAGCACATACCTGGTTTCAATCCAAGCTGACAGTTTTAGTGATAACATACAAACACAAAAAATATTTTACTAGATAACATACACACAAATAAAATAGAAAATGAATCTAAATGTGTTTTCATTTGCGTCATGTTAATAAGCCTTTTAAACTAATATAAGTTTAATCATTTTATTTACTAACAATGTAGCATTTGTAAAGTGCAAAGACTCCCCACCGACTAGAGTACTAAACTATCATTTTATAATACAAGCCAGCAGTGATCAATTTTTGTCAACTAGTCATTAGTCACCTTTCGTTGGAGCTCCATTAGTTTGAAAACTCGTTAAATATGCGCTTGGTCGGTTAGGACTCTCCACGATTTTTTCCAATTTTCGTATTGCTGGGTAAAAAATAAACATGTGTATTAGGATAGGATAGGATATTCATCTTTATCCCCGTGAATGGGACAACCAAGGGGGTTAACACACGGGCAATCGTCAGATCACCCCGCGCCCATCGTCGGGTTACCGGAGCTATTGCAGTGTGTTGTATATGATAGACACGTTCCTTCAATTTGGTAAAACCCATTATTCCGCTGGGTTCTATTATGCAGAATTGTTCAGCAGTCTCTTTAAGCTGCAACTAACCGCAACAAGAATTTAAATGCCGCAAGAGTATTCTCTCAACGCACAATCAAATAGCGTGAAAATTATGTATACATTGCGTTTGCAACTGATCTATACCTTATATGTTGTAGAATATTATTTTTAGATCAATTTTACTAGCTTTAACATTTATACGTTGGCCACACATATAAGGATTTTATATTCTATATCTATGCATGATCCATGTACAATTCCCCAATCTAAAATATTGTATATTTTTTACTTACTTGTGTGACCGTGTGTGGGTTTGTCTAGATTAGTAAGACGATCGTAAGCTTTTCTTATTATCTAGAAGGAATACAAAATTAGATTTTCAAAATAAGAATATGTTACAGATTTAAATATAAATTTGTATATAGAAATATCTGACTCGTCATACCTCAAAACTTTCCTCCGTACTAATCAGTTTTCCTTTAAATGAGCTCTCTGGTGCAGTTTGATTGTTCCACACACATTGCTTGTTTCCGCTGATTCTGAATATGACTTGGGGTTATTTTCAAGTATAAATCTACACCAAAGTATGCAGTTAAGAACCTTGATTTCTTGCAATCCATTTCCTCACAAAGAGAACGATTAAACAACCCTTGGCAACATTTTACGCAAATAAGCTCATCACCCAAACTGTCAGAAATGCTTTCCTTTATCTTCAACGTTTGCAACATATTTTTTCCAATTGGAATAAACAGACCATAGTGTAAAACGAACAAAACTATGTTTAAAATTGCAGCGATATTTGAATTATTCATTTTTATGACGTAATTAAATCTGAAAAAGTACTTCGCTATTAGTAAATTGCACCATCAATAACAGTGTCTGAATGCTGCTCTATACAGCGATATCCAATTCTTCGTATGAGAACTTTAGGAAAGTCCCTATGGTTCTGCTTTATGTAAATCGATCAAGGGCAGGTGCGGCTTACGAACAAAGACGCGGCGGTGCTTGTCATGATTTTTTTAACAATGACTAATTGGAAACCTAACCTAAACACATAATAGTCCACAAAAGAAATCTGTTTTAGCCGTTTAAAAAAGAGGAACTATGTTCCGCATCGCGTGATGATACTGAAGTTTCGGTTCCTCATTTTATGGTTGCGCTCTTTGACTTTAAAGCTTTAGTTACCCATTGTTTGGTTGCGCTGAGGTTAATGTTTAGGATCCTATTTTTAGTTTCTTCGTATTGGTCGCAGCGTTGCAACATGTTTATTTTAATTGAAATAAACAGCAACAGTGTAAAAAAAAATGCAGCTAAATTAGAATTGTTATTTTTTATGTCCTCGGCAGCCTAAAAATAACATAACTTTTAATAAAAACTGATCAACGTACACTTAGTGTGCTTTCTGTTAAATAACGATACACAAGAGAAGGCATTGGCGACATATGTGTTTTTCTGTCTAAAAAATCAAGCGGGATACGTGATGCGATATTTTTTTCTGTCATTTTGTCCCACTAATTACGTATAGGTGATATCAATGTGCTACTGCTTAAATTTTTTAACAATGCAGCAATCCTGCTCGGTAATGAGTTGAATTATATGTGGTAATTTAAATAATTAATAAACATAATCTGTTACAAATCAACTCATATATAACAATTGTTTCATGCAGGTTTTTGAGTGATAAACACACCTAAAACTCCACAAACCAGCAATAGGGAATGCAGACGTTGTTCCTGCTGCGTTGGCCAAACGTTGAACCTTATTGCGCATACAACTTACGCGGAAAACCCCACGAACTACTTTGGTATAATTGTATACTGGGAAAGAGGAACCACGAGTCAATAGGTTCTGTGTATTTGTTCACGCGTGCTGAACAAAGGTTGCGTTGATACTAAAATTTCGGTTCCTCATTTTGGTTCCTCATGGAAAATAACCGATCTTGTTGTTTTGCAGTTCATTAGAAAATTTTTATTCACAAAGGTAACAAATTTGCATAAAACATAAATCAAGTGCACGAGCGGTTTTTCCACATTACATACAGATTTACTACACCATGAACATGCCAAAGTAAGTTTCATGTTCCTCGTTGCTAATGTGAATTTGGTTAGGAGCCTCCAGATCAATTATTAACTCATCATTTTCGCTAAGTTGGACAGTGACATGTGAGTCAAGAGTTGTTTGTAAGTCCGAGGTGTGTTCCACTGTTTTTTTCTTTTGCATCAGAATGACATCTTCCATTCCCTTCCTATTTGCTGACTTCGTCAGAGACTGGGATATTTTCCTGTAATTTATGTATGGTTAAATCATAGGATTTTTAGGTCTAATTTAAAAACACACCTGTGCTCGGTGGTGCGTCGGTTGCCATGATGAGTAGCATTGCTTTTAAACGTTGCGTGCAAATAGATGGTGTAAACTCCCTTTTCTGGGATAGTGATCCTGTCTCCTTTGACAGTAAAGTTCGTTTTCACCGCTGTGCTGCCCGCACCGTTCTTTGTTTCCCACTTAACATGCTTTGTAGCTAAATACAATAAACACGGTTCAAACCATTGCAGGTAAAAATGACACAAATATGTTAAACATATGCGTTACCTCCAGAAACTGTATTCCACACATGTAGATATTTTCGAAACGTATTCTCCATAACCATTTTCTCCAAATCTTCATAACTTGCGTTCCCCAACCGTTGGTTGACCTCTTTCATAACTGTACATAAAGTTATTATATCCTAAAGTAAAACAAAAAAATAAAAAACTCGCCTTTCGACACTCCGATTTTTTGTTTGGTGATTTGATGTTCTACTGCCTAAAGAAAAAGTTGGGGTAAAAAAATGCGACTAAACCTTTTTAATCAAAATTACCTGACGAACTTTATTTTCATTGTATAAAACTGTGTTTGACGATCCGCCATCATTTCCTGGACCCACTGAGCATTTACTAAGAAATATAAAAAAACGTTATTTTCACCCGATCCATTTTCTGAAATCACTGCTGTTTTACCTGTTTTGTCCTCCGCATTCACATAACCTATTTGCGTTTTCGAAATTACACGCCAATGCCTGAATCTGTGTCGACTTGTTAAGAATTTCTTCGTTCAAAGCCTTGTTGTTGAAAGAGAAATACAGCCAAAGAGTAATAGATGTAGCGAATTCTACAAATATACAAACTGCAGCAAAAATGTACTGAAACTTCATATCGCTATATACGCTACAGGTACATATGTTTATACGAGAACAGGAATTAGTAAAATGTCGAACTTAAACCCAGGATAAAATGTTTTTTTACCGTTGAGAGAATTGCTTTTTACCTTCTTCTACAAATCTCGCCTTTTTAAGGTTTATGTATGAATGACAAATACAGCCACTACCATACCGTCTTGTCCCTCTGGCTGTGCGTTGATGTTTTTTTGTGCAAAAAGTAAAAGGTCTAAAAAGGAACTTAAAAAGAAAATGAAACCTGATTCAGAAAAAAATAGCAAATTGTTCGTTATTGTGGTACTAAGTCTGAACTTTCTATCATTATTGTTTGCAGGATACGTGCTGTATGTTACAGTGGAAAAGTCAAATGAGTTGGGCGACATAGGTAAGTATTTTGCAAACCAATGAAATGTTTAACGTAAAATTCTATTTATACATTTTAAAGGCGCTAGAGCTAAACAAATCAGTAAAGAACTGGCTTCAGCTGGTGTAGACCGACGGATTTCAAATGACAATGCAGATAAAGTAACTAATCATTATAATCTATACTGTAGCACAGCCATTTATTTTTACAACTTGATCTAGAGAATCAATGACTTGATCAACACTTTTGAAGCTAAATGCGATAGAAAGTCAACGCAATATGATCGGATTGGAGGTAACTTGTGAAACAAGGTAGTTTTGTATATTGGTTTGTTCCACAGATCAGTCTAGTGGTTTAGTGCGTTGCCTTTCAACCGAAAGGTGGGATATCCGAAACTGGTCGCTAGCTTGTCGATTGTGTACTTAGGCAACGCACTTAACGGATATTGCCTGAAATCAGTGGTTTAATGGGTTCTACTAAGTTAAAGGAACGTCTAAATCAAACACAGCGCACTGCAATAGCTCCGGTAACCCGACGGTTGGGCGCTGACGATTAGCCCCTTGGTTTTCCCACTCACGGGGATAAACATCAATATCCTATCCTATGGTTATCCTTATATTTAATCGCTGTTTAAATTATATTGACTGTGGAAGAATTAATGCAAAAAGAAAACTAGAATTCCTAATTTTTTCAGTGATCGAAGCAATGATTCGACCTGGCGGTGATATCAAATACCCCAAAGAACTAGCAAAGTATCGACGTTCCCAAGCACATGTTCGTTTGAACTTTACCGAGAAAAGCTTAAGGGGTAACAAACATTTGAAGCCATATGTAACTATCATTAACTGTATAAGTAATAAAAAAAATGTTTAGTGACCCAACAAAAACTGTCGTGGTACAACTGTGCGTTCGATTGTCGTTTATGCAAAGGTGTGAATCTAAACAGTCAGACATATCTACAAGTTTCCAGCAATGGGTTTTACTACATTTACAGTCAGGTTGTTTTTTCAACCTCGGATTCAGGTAAGAAAAATAGCAAAGCTGTAATAACAGTTTTAAATTAGCCAGGTCCGTTTTAACATGAATTGTGTGTATTAGTGAAATACAAACTGATATAGCTAACCTACCGTTCTCTGCAACAGGATTTCACCGTCACGCTATCCACTGGAGATCGAGAACTTCACCTCTCCGAGGTCGCATGATCACAGAGAACAATTATTACTTAGATTCATCCTCTAAAGAGGTATCTTACCAAGGCGCTTTGATCAAACTATACGCCGGGGACGAAATTTGGGTTGAAGTTATAAAAAAACGATCTACCTTGCTCAAAAGCGATGAACAACTGTCCTTCTTTGGAATGAACATATTGTCATAAACGAGTAGGGATAGGATATTCATGTTTATCCCCGTGGATGGGAGAACCAAGGGGGTTAACACACGGGCAATCGTCAGATCACCTCGCGCCCATCGTCGGGTTACCGGAGCTATTGCAGTGTGTTGTGTATGATAAAAACGCTCCTTCAATTTAGTAGAACCCAATAATCCGCTGAGTTCAGGCAATGTCCGTAAAGTGCCTTGCCCAAGGACACAATCGACTAGCTTGTGGCCAGTTTCGCATCTGGAACCTGTCGATTGAAAGGCGACGCACTTAACCGCTAGACCACCGGGCCGGACAGATTTCCTTTATATCAAATGTTTAAACTGAACCTCTTGTATTTGTATCGTAATGCATTTTTCAGTCCAAAACGAATTTTGACCATGGGCACTGTACGGTTATATTTTTTAAAAAATTGTAAATTTTCTTTGTTTATATTTTTAATATTTTATGATTGGGTATACATTATACATATTTCTATAATAAAAAAAATAATAAATAAACATGAAAATATTGTCCAAGATTAAGTTATATTTGAACGTAAGACAAAACAAATTCAAAGCAAAAAAACAGGTAAGCCAAGTGGGATATAATGTTACTAAACATACCCCCTATAAGCTATGTATACATACCCAAATTGAGACTTGTAATAAAATAACCGGAACAAAATCCTACAAAACTATTATATTATGGGCTTGCTGACTTATACCGGCGAAAAAATGGACGCTGGCTGAAAAGTTTTAAGCTGAAGTTCGCAGAAAAGTTTAGTTTATTTATAAACTTATACTTAGTTGTTTAAAATCTTGCATATAATTACTGTGGTTATTTATGGTAATATTCTCATAGCGCAGAAAATCATCTATTTTAGTTTAGGTTTCTTGCGTCCGTTATGCGAATAAAGAATAACTTAAAACTTACACGGTTAAGAAGTTGATAAGATAGTAAAGAAAATTTATGTTTATCCCCGTAAACGGAAATAAAAAAAACGAAAAAAAGCGTTAACACACAGGGCAATCGTTAGGTTACGTCGCGCCCACCGTCGGTTTACTGGGGTTATTTCAGTGTGTTGTATATGATTGAGACATTCCTTCAACTTGTTACATCCTATTATCCCACCGGATTCAGGTAGTGTTTGTTAAGTACCTTGCCCAAGGACACAATCGATAACCGATTAGCCACTTTCGAACCTGCAAATATAAGGGCGACGCACTAACCCACCACATCATTTGGTCGGGCAGTTTAATTGCCAATTTAAAGTTAATCATTTCAATAAAGCCCTGGGATCACCGATACACGAAAAAATAACTGAATGTGGCTACGTCACGTGCTAACTAAAAAACACAATATTCGCATTAGGGGCATTCCCATAATCGGTATTTGTTTAGTTTATTAGAGTAACAAGACGTGCAATAATATATATAACACCTTTATGTCGTTATAATCTTGGCTACTTGTATACGCGTGTGCTTTATCAAGTTTAAGACACGTGCTTTTGACATTATACAAGTGAGAATAGTGCTAGCTACGTTACATGGTATTACTTATTGAAGAAGAAAGCAGATTAGCATTTAAATCCGATTGAAATCGTTATTTCCTAATCCCTTTCAAGCGCAGAGAGAACCGCCATCTGTTGCAGTATTAGAATAGTCTGGTTCTTGCACTTCATGCATAAGCCAGTAAATGCATACAGTTGAGAACTAGTCAGTAAGGCATATAAGTTTAAAAAAGTTAAGGGTATACCATTTCTGCATATTTGCGTTTTCGAAATTACACGCCAATGTCTGGATCTGGGTCGACTTGTTAAGAATTTCTTCGTTCAAAGCCTTGTTGTTGAAAGAGAAATACAGCCAAAGAGTAATAGATGTAGCGAATTCTACAAATATACAAACTGCAGCAAAAATGTACGTAATCTTCATATCGCTATATACGCTACAGGTACATATGTTTATACGAGAACAGGAATTAGTAAAATGTCGAACTTAAACCCAGTATAAAATGTTTTTTACCGTTGAGAGAATTGCTTTTTACCTTCTTCTACAAATCTCGCCTTTTTAAGGTTTATGTATGAATGACAAACACAGCCACTACCATACCGTCTTGTCCCTCTGGCTGTGCGTTGATGTTTTTTTTGTGCAAAAAGTAAAAGGTCTAAAAAGGAACTTAAAAAGAAATAAAATGAAACCTGATTCAGAAAAAAATAGCAAATTGTTTGTTATTGTGGTACTAAGTCTGAACTTTCTATCATTATTGTTTGCAGGATACGTGCTGTATGTTACAGTGGAAAAGTCAAATGAGTTGGGCGACATAGGTAAGTATTTTGCAAACCAATGAAATGTTTAACGTAAAATTCTATTTATACATTTTAAAGGCGCTAGAGCTAAACAAATCAGTAAAGAACTGGCTTCAGCTGGTGTAGACCGACGGATTTCAAATGACAATGCAGATAAAGTAACTAATCATTATAATCTATACTGTAGCACAGCCATTTATTTTTACAACTTGATCTAGAGAATCAATGACTTGATCAACACTTTTGAAGCTAAATGCGATAGAAAGTCAACGCAATATGATCGGATTGGAGGTAACTTGTGAAATAAGGTAGTTTTGTATATTGGTTTGTCCCACAGATCAGTCTAGTGGTTGAGTGCGTCGCATTTCAACCGAAAGGTGGGAGATCCGAAACTGGTCGCTAGCTTGTCGATTGTGTAATTAGGCAAGGCACTTAACGGATATTGCCTGAAATCACTGGTTTAATGGGTTCTACTAAGTTAAAAGAACGTCTAAATAAAACACAGCGCACTGCAATAGCTCCGGTAACCCGACGGTTGGGCCCAGACGATTACCCCCTTGGTTTTCCCACGCGCGGGGATAAACATCAATATCCTATCCTATGGTTATCCTCATATTTAATCGCTGTTTAAATTCTATTGACTGTGGAAGAATTAATGCAAAAAGAAAACTAGAATTCCTAATTATTCAGTGATCGAAGCAATGATTCGACCTGGCGGTGATATCAAATACCCCAAAGAACTAGCAAAGTATCGACGTTCCCAAGCACATGTTCGTTTGAACTTTACCGAGAAAAGCTTAAGGGGTAACAAACATTTAAAGCCATATGTAACTATCATTAACTGTATAAGTAATAAAAAATTTTTTTAGTGACCCAACAAAAACTGTCGTGGTACAACTGTGCGTTTGATTGTCGTTTATGCAAAGGTGTGAATCTAAACAGTCATACATATCTACAAGTTTCCAGCAATGGGTTTTACTACATTTACAGTCAGGTTGTTTTTTCAACCTCAGATTCAGGTAAGAAAAATAGCAAAGCTGTAATAACAGTGTTAAATTAGCCAGGTCCGTTTTAACATGAATTGTGTGTATTAGTGAAATACAAAAATTGATATAGCTAACCTACCGTTCTCTGCAACAGGATTTCACCGTCACGCTATCCACTGGAGATCGAGAACTTCACCTCTCCGAGGTCGCATGATCACAGAGAACAATTATTACTTAGATTCACCTCTAAAGAGGTATCTTACCAAGGCGCTTTGATCAAACTATACGCCGGGGACGAAATTTGGGTTGAAGTTATAAAAAAACGATCTACCCAGCTCAAAAGCGACGAACAACTGTCCTTCTTTGGAATGAACATATTGTCATAAACGAGTAGGAATAGGATATTCATGTTTATCCCCGTGGATGGGAGAACCAAGGGGGTTAACACACGGGCAATCGTTAGATCACCTCGCGCCCATTGTCGGGTTACCGGAGCTATTGCAGTGTGTTGTGTATGATAAAAACGTTCCTTCAATTTAGTAGAACCCAATAATCCGCTGAGTTCAGGCAATGTCCGTAAAGTGCCTTGCCCAAGGACACAATCGACTAGCTTGTGGCCAGTTTCGCATCTGGAACCTGTCGATTGAAAGGCGACGCACTTAACCGCTAGACCACCGGGCCGGACAGATTACCTTTATATCAAATGTTTAAACTTAACCTCTTGTATTTGTATCGTAATGCATTTTTTCAGTCCAAAATGAATTTTGACCATGGGCACTTGTACGGTTATATTTTTAAAAAAAAATTGTAAATTTTCTTTGTTTATATTTTTAATATTTTTATGATTGGGTATACATTATACATATTTCTATAATAAAAAAAATAATAAATAAACATGAAAATATTGTCCAAGATTAAGTTATATTTGAACGTAAGACAAAACAAATTCAAAGCAAAAAAACAGGTAAGCCAAGTGGGATATAATGTTACTAAACATACCCCCTGTAAGCTATGTATACATACCAAATTGAGACTTGTAATAAAATAACCGGAACAAAATCCTACAAAACTATTATATTATGGGCTTGCTGACTTATACCGGCGAAAAAATGGACGCTGGCTGAAAAGTTTTAAGCTGAAGTTCGCAGAAAAGTTTAGTTTATTAATAAACTTATACTTAGTTGTTTAAAATCTTGCATATAATTACTGTGGTTATTTATGGTAATATTCTCATAGCGCAGAAAATCATCTATTTTAGTTTAGGTTTCTTGCGTCCGTTATGCGAATAAAGAAAAGCTTAAAACTTACACGGTTAAGAAGTTGATAAGATAGTAAAGAAAATTTATGTTTATCCCCGTAAACGGAAATAAAAAAAAACGAAAAAAGCGTTAACACACGGGGCAATCGTTAGGTTACGTCGCGCCCACCGTCGGTTTACTGGGGTTATTTCAGTGTGTTGTATATGATTGAGACATTCCTTCAATTTGTTACAACCTATTATTCCACCGGATTCAGGTAGTGTCTGTTATAAGTACCTTGCCCAAGGACACAACCGATAACCGATTAGCCACTTTCGAACCTGCAAATATACGGGCGACGCACTAACCCACCACATCATTTGATCGGGCAGTTTAATTGCCAATTTAAGGTTAATTATTTCAATAAAGCCCTGGGATCACCGATACACGAAAAAATAACTGAATGTGGCTACGTCACGTGCTAACTAAAAAACACAATATTCGCATTAGGGGCATTCCCGTAATCGGTATTTGTTCAGTTTATTAGAGTAACAAGACGTGCAATAATATATATAACCCCTTCATGTCGTTATAATCTTGGCTACTTGTATACGCGTGTGCTTTATTAAGTTTACGACACGTGCTTTTGACATTATACAAGTGAGAATAGTGCTAGCTACGTTACATGGTATTACGTATTGAAGAATAAAGCAGATTAGCATTTAAATCCGATTGAAATCGTTATTTCCTAATCCCTTTCAAGCGCAGAGAGAACCGCCATATGTTGCAGTATTAGAATAGTCTGGTTCTTGCACTTCATGCATAAGCCAAAGAATGCATACATTTGAGAACTAGTCAGTAAGACATATAAGTTCAAACAAGTTAAGGTTATATTATTTCTGCATAATAGTTTAAGCAGTTTTATGTGAATTTATAATGTCAGAAGAAATAGATGGCGAACCTATATACTTATCTGCTGCAGTTCGAAGAAGTTTTGAGAAATGGCAGAGAATTTGCAACAAGCGAGCACACCTTATGCACCAGCAGCTTTTCGAACACGATGACAGCAGCTCTGATGAAGAAACAACAAAGGAAGAAGTTCAGCAACACAACCAGGATGACTCAATGTTCCAACATGAAGCAGAGCAAAGTCTGTGGCAGCAGTTTCGTGCTTACAAGTTTCCGAAGACCATAAACCCGGAAAGTGACTTATTTTACTTGTTTTGGCAATTTCTGGCTGCTGTCTCATTCGTCTACAATGCAATTTGTATCCCTTTCCGAAGCTGTTTTCCATACCAAACCAGCGACAATTTGTATGTTTGGATGACATTCGACTACCTTGCGGATTTAACATGTGTGATTGATGTACTATTGTTTCAATTAAGAAGGCAATATTTACTTGGTGGTGTCATCCAAGATGATCCAGTAAAAACTAAAAAAATGTACCTCAGCAGCACTCGTTTTAAAAGGGATCTTATTGCCATGCTACCAACTGATGTAATTTATTTAAAGTTTGGAGTAATGCCAGGACTGAGATTCAATCGACTTGTTCGAATAGATTCGTATTTTGAATTTAACAGTCGATTTGAAATGTTGTTGAAGAGTGCTTATGTTTATCGCATTGCAAGAACTACAGCTTACCTTTTTTACGTTATACACCTTGATGCTTGTTTTTACTATTGGCTCTCATACCTAAGTGATTTCAAAAGTGAATGGGGATATATGCAAGAAGGGAATGCATATGTCAGGTGTTACTTTTGGGCCTTTATGACAACCATCACCATTGGGAATGTACCAGAACCGGTTACAACAATAGAATACATTATTCAGATTGTCAACTACTTGACAGGGCTGTTCATTTTGTCAATTGTAATCGGACAGGTACGAGATTCTGTGCACGCAGCAACGGCAGAACAAGAGATGTACAGAGCACAAAAAAATTCCACAATCGACTATATGCAGAAAAACAACATCCCACTTCAAGTGCAAGGCAAAGTTAGACTATGGTTCGAGTACACATGGAACACACAGAGGATTTTAGATGAAACTGCACTGCTAAAACAAATGCCGGATAAGATGCACACAGATTTAGCTATCAATGTGCATATGGATGTTCTTAGTAAAGTAGAAATATTTAAGGAATGTGATAAACAGTTGCTTTACGATTTACTTCTGAAGTTAAAACCCATTCTGTATCTCCCTGGGGATTATGTGTGCAAGAAAGGTGAGGTGGGAAGGGAGATGTACATTATCACCAATGGAATGGTCCAGGTAGTAGGCGACAAGTCATCCGTCGTATTTGCCTCTTTACATCCTGGCACTGCTTTTGGTGAAATTAGTCTGCTCGCTATCGGAGGTGGTAACCGCAGAACGGCCAATATCTACAGTCCTGGTTACACAACACTTTTTATTTTATACAAAAATGACCTCAACGAGGTGCTGAAAAATCACCCAGAAGCTCAGAATATTTTAAAATCGAAAGCCCGAAAGATGCTAAAGAAAGATAATGTGAAGAAAAAGCCTCCTGCGTCATCTATGGTATCTTCCTTATATGTTCCCAAACCAAGAAACCAAGCAAAAAGTAGTGGGTTGATTAAAACAATTCTACAAGCTGCAAAACTAACCAATATCGATCTAAAACACCTCAAAACATTTAATAATAAAAGAGAAAAAGCCGCCCCAAATGAAGAAAGCATTCCTGAAGAAAGCTAATATTTTATGGTACTATAAGTGTTTCAATTTTGCTGGAACTGTTTTTAAATTACTAAAGAAGCAATTATTTTTAAATCGCATTTAAAAGAGCTAAATACTTCTCTGATTTATCTTGTATTTAAAGTAGCTATTGTCATTTGTGTGGGTTAAGCATCTTACATGTAAAATTTCATTAGTGCAATAAAATGTAGGATACAAACTGTGTTTTATTTTTATTGTTTTGTTAATTTTTCGCCATTTTTAAAATTTAATGATGATAGTATATTCAAAATACGATACAGTTACCTTTTGTATTATTGTTTTCATTCAACTAAGTGTGGTATATATATGTGCAAAAAGTGCAAATGCAATATTACTTTTATTCTCGCAATAAGCCACAGTTTTTACATTGTTGTGTTTTATGTTATTTGTGTTTTTTCATCTAAACCACTGTTTTTTTTATTGCAGTTTTCTTGCTAACATTACAATGCTTAAAGCAGTTTACAATACTACTACACGAAGCAGGTTTCAGAATCATACAATCAAAACCACCCATGTTGTTTATGTATCTAACAAAGTTCCTCAAGAAAAAGTTAGTTTAATGTTAAAGTTTAGTTAAATGATTTACAAAATAATAATGTTCATTTCCAAACTGATTAAGAATTATATTTCATTTACAGTGTTTTAAATTCAATTGTTTTATCAAAAGACTTGTTTAAAGAGTTTTTGTGTGACCAGTAGTCTTGTTGCACATGTGAAAAAAATGTTGCATTGATTAGCTTACAAGTCCTTGCATCATATTCTGAATTAAAACTTTAAATGTGAAATGCATATTTAGGCGGATGGATTTGAGTTTCTAAATTCTAATGGCTGAGTTAAATTACCACATACTAAATTACATGATGGCATATCTTAGTTATGCAATTATAATAACTAAGCAAATATAATTAACATAGCTTGTTGAGCATAATGAATGGATATGTATGTTAGGCTAGTCTTAGCAAAATGGAAAAACAATAGTTTTCGTTTTAAGTTTCGGAAAATACTATACCAGTATATTATAATTTCAATTTTCCAACACAACTGTCTGGGTTAATTAACAGTTTATCCTGTACTTAATGAATACATATAACAAATGACATTGTTTTGCACAGAAACTTTCTGAAAAACAAATGGAAATGATGAAAAAAAGCTTACCAAAGCAGAAGCAAATTAGAGGGGTTGATAAAATATTGCTGGTGGCTTCTGGAAAAGGAGGGGTGGGGAAATCAACCGTGGCTGTTAACATGGCTCTTGGAATTAAGAAATTAACAACAGTGGGTATATTAGAGTATGAACAATAGGATAGGATATGATATTTATGTTTAGAAAAAAAAGGGGGGTCATCAGATCACCGATCACCTATCACCTCGCGACTACCGTATTAAAACATATAATGAATTTAAGTAAATATTAGTAGCCATTCTCATATTTATCAATTTAATGGTTGTTCATTTTTTGTTAAAAATGTAATGTAATTTGTTGAAATATTCCCCAACAGAAATCAGTTGGTTTGCTGGACGCAGACATATTTGGGCCATCTATACCAAAACTCATGGGATTACAAGGAAAACCAGACCTAACCAAAGGTAAGAAATTGGTAGGTCTACGATTAGGTTCAGAAAAAAGTGTTGGCAAATGATCCTCATTGATATCCATTTTGCAGAGAATTTGATGATTCCTCCAGAAAACTATGGCCTTAAGTGGTGAGTTAATGCTTAATTTAGGTTGTGTGAATGTTAACAGCTTGTGTGCCTTATCTTATTGGTTTTAGATTTAATCGATAGGTGTGGGATGCTTACAAACTTAGGATAGGATATTCATGTTTATCCCAGTGAATGAAAAAACCAAGGAGGTGACCACACGCTCCCATCGTCGGGTTAACGGAGTGTATTTTGTATGATTCACACGTTCCTTTAATTTAGTAGAACCCATTAATCCGCTGGGTTCAGGCAATGTCCGATAAGTGACTTGCCCAATGAACAACCAACTAGCTAGCTACCAGTTTCACATCTGCAACCTATTGGTTGAAAGGCGTCTCACTTAACTACCAAACTAACCGGTCGGACTTAAAAATTAAAAACTTTAAAACAATTTAGCACATTAAATCAAGCATATTTTCTCTACTTCACAGTATGTCAATGGGATTTCTAATAAAAGAAGGGGCACCTGTAGTATGGAGAGGCCTGATGGTTATGCAAGCTATTCAACAGCTTTTATGGAAGGTTTGAACCGCAGACTGGTTTTACTTGATCCTTTATTGTAATGCCATGTGCAGGTGGACTGGGGGAAACTCGACTTACTGGTCATTGATCTACCACCAGGAACTGGGGATGTACAACTATCTATTGTGCAGAATGTACCAGTGACAGGTAAGCTTTCAAATAGTCCACTGTAAAGTGAATGGTATTTGTTGTTAAAATTTATTGAGTTCTATGGTCTCACCCACATATTTTCTTAAAATGATTTAATTTTGTTTTTATGTGGTGCTATAATGGGTGCTGATTTGCAGTTTTATTTAGCTTTTCATTTACTTAAAAGAAACAAAACAATTTAATTCAGTGTTGTGGTCAAGAGGACCTAGACATAACTTACTTGCCAATGGAACACTCTTCAGTAAACAACTTAGTTTACTTATGACATTAAAACGAATTAGACATTTATGTTCCTTAGGTTCTGTGATAGTAACCACGCCCCAAGATATAGCGCTGGCCGATGTCAGGCGAGGAGTGGCAATGTTCGAGAAAGTCAATGTGCCTGTAAGCTTGTACTACATGAACAAAACACCTGTCGACAGTCTTACTGGGGCGGGGGATACTGCAGTTTTGTTTTAAAGACCTTATTTTAATTTTTTGCATAAGCAGTTTTGCCATAAAGAAAAACCGCGAAATTTGATTCAGCAATCGTTCAGCTCCAGGGGTAGACTGAAAATTGGAGAGACGCACTATTTACCTTGTTGTTGCCCTTTCAGCTGTTGGGGGTTGTAGAAAACATGAGCCACTTCAGTTGCCCTAAATGTGGCCACAAAACACCAGTCTTTGGTGGTGACGATAAAATAAATAACTTTGCGTCTCAAGCCAACACTGACATTTTGGGTAAGTTTCTATAAAAGATTTTTATTCTCTTCAAGTGGATTATTAATCGTTACGTACAGGAAAAATCCCGTTACATGAGAATATTTGCGACTTATCAGACAAAGGCGTTCCAGTGGTGGTGGCAAAATCACACAATGAACAGGTATGGTGTTAAATTTATCAAAATCAGAATTGTGACCATGAACCTTTCAGAGTTCTGAATTTTTGGAAATATCAAACAAGATATCAAGAAAGTTGGGATTTTCGTAGCGTGGCAGTTTTTATGTGCAAGCTTTCGTCAAATCTCATGATTGGTTGGGTGGTTGGTCATGAAGAGGATCAAATTGTATGATGGATTGAAGTATTCAGAAAGCGTATCTTGTCCTGATGTCTTCTAGCTTTTTCGACACCTAAAAAACAATTAAAGTGCGCATTACTGCATGCAATTCCACAAGTGTTAACGGGATTTTTCGACTGAAAAACAATAAAATGCAAACAAACCTCTGACGGCACCCTGTCCAATTCTTCAGCAATCGACTTTTGCTTTGAACCCTCCATGGAGTTGAATAATTCACATAAATCGCCGTCAATAACATTCTGTGATGGATTACATGTAAACATTGGGTGTCCTATACTATGCTTCCAGAGTGTAGTAACAATTCACTTGTCCAAGATATTAGACCATAACACTATGTTGGACAATAAAATCACCACATTGCACCCCCACTATGCTGTAAAAAATGCTTCTTTGCTGGTACCCACTTGAATCCACATGACAATGTTAACTTTCACTTACTTTGACAGGGAAGTAATAGGATCTGTACGCCAGGTGGTCCCTTCCCAACAAAGGAGGACTTTCATTCCGCATATGCATCTCTAAATGCTGGAAGAAATCGTGGTCCTGAAATTGAATTGATAGGTTTAGTTAAGTGTTGTACGTATAATAAGGTATTTGCTAACAAAAGCGACTTCGATCTTAATCAGTGCATTGTTCCAGTCAAATGCACTGTTTTTTTTTTGCTTAAATAAAATAACAAATTAATAAAAAAAAAATAAAAAAATTTCTATAGTCTTATCAGATTTTTAAAATACTTGATTTTATACTGTTTAAATTCAAATCCGAAATTTCAATACCTCATGTGAAGTAAATGGAACGAGCATGCCAATACCACCAGATACCGTCGTGTACACTATTGCCTCCGAACCACCAGGTATTAATGTGGTTTTCTGCAGCGACAGAACAGTCTCTCCTATGTGGTACATGCACAGCACCTCGCACTGGGAAAACAGCTATTATATTATACGATTCCAGAACTTAGTATTTTGACATCACATTAGGAAAAACAGCAGTTGCAATTGCAATCAGGATTGGAATTTTAAGCATTAAATTTTGTTAAGACCAGCTGTCTCTGAAGCTTTATTGCATAAAATTATTTGCATGTTATTTGCCTTTATTGCTTTTTCATATTGTTTGCAGTAAGACAAACAACAAACAGTAAGACATAGTAGGTTTTATTTTTAAGTTAAGTTTACATGTTATTATGGTTTGTGTCAGTTGACATGAGCCCTATATAGGTAGATTGTTTTTTTTACGACTCCAATGACCCACCCTCTCTAATGTAATATAATAAAGTGAAAACTACTCCTATAATTTAATCAAAACGGTCAGCCTCATTAACATCCAAGAAACAATGTTATTGGAACTACCTTCTGCATCGCACCATTAAGAATCCCTCTCGACCACAAAGCTTTGGTTCCACTCGGGTCATCCTGCACATCATCGTTCACATCAGCCGGAAGTCGCAACTGGAAATTTCAACAAGAGATCAATTACCCACTAGTCATACTGACATTATCCTCAGGGTGCACTTTTTTGCGATATGCTCAAAAGTGCACATGCATGTTAAAATATACATCAGTTTAAGTTTCAATTTAAATCAATATTTAACCATATTGAATGAAGTTTTAGTCAATATTAAGAGTTGCACGACCTGTTCTGTATAACAACCTTATGTATCTATTTGATAGTGAAACTGGAACAGAAATGTTAGAAGCCTTTACCACTGTTATATTCCCAAACTTATCGGCTACTGCCACCGAATTCCAATCAAGTACGGTCGCCGAAGTTACCCAGCGAGGGTACGTGTCGTCAGCAAACACAACCAGTTGATTTTCGTGGCGGCGATAGCGCACCCAGTGGACAGATTCTTGCACGTCGCACACAATAATCCGATGACCGATTGCTTGAATGCTGGCGATGTAATTTGGGATGTACTGTGGAGAGAAAATTAGATTTTGTTAGTTATAGAAGATTTTCATGCTGAATAATTCCTAAAGAAGAGGTATTTAAAAATAAAATTAAATAAGAGGTAGGCCTATTCAATGTACTAAATCTAATTTAAAAATTTAAAATACTATGAGTAGACCAACTAAGAAGGGTAATTAAGAATAACAGACTTCCACCACAGCACAACTCACCTTATTTTCACACTTTCTCAGCATTTTCTTCTTACCGAGGTCGTATATCCTCAGCAGCTTTCCAACCCCGATCAGAACTCTTCCTTGGTATGGACATATTGCACTAGGCACCTCATCCACTACTGTCTGTCATTATACATGGTAATTTTAAGATAAATGTTGAATGGGAATTATTTAAGTCATTTGATATTACATGCTTATCATGTAATTAACTGTGAGGTTGCTAACCCTCTTTTTTTGTAAACGGATACAAGATTGTCATAAAACCAATTCCTTTTTTCATTAGTTTTCTCAAAAACTGATTGGAAAATATTACATAAAAATTCAAAAAAAAAATCCAGATGGTACAAAACCATACAATAAAGGATCTGAATTCAAATTACCTTGTGCACAAGCTCTAATTTGGTGCCTTCTTCGTTAATCGAGTAGGTGTGGATCTCACCACCTCCCCTGGCCTGCCTGGGGTTGATGAGCAACTCGCAAGCCACACCCACCAACACAAAGATGGTTTCACCGTGGCTGGCGAATTTGCACAGAGCGATGCTGACGGCCGCTTCGTTCTGCTCCAAGTATATCTTCTGCACTGTTTCACCCTGAACAGTAATGGTGATTTGAAAAAATGGGGGATATTGTGTGTTACTACTTACTAATACACATAAATTACTAGAACTCACTAAACACACAGCGTTAACTTGACTGTGTGCACAAGACAAATATGAAAACAAATTTGGGAAAAATTAGGAAATTGAAGCAAATAATTACCGATTGTGGATTTACGATCCTGATCTGAGAGGACCACATCCCAGGTCCAGCTTTCGAGGATCCAAATTTATCTTCCGGAAGACTCTCTCCTGAGGAACGCAGCTGTCATCTCGGCAGCAAGCTCTCTTTCATCCTCTCCAGCGGCTTCAATCATTTCCTATTGAGTTTGTTCGATTACTATGCGTTCTGTGTTGGATTCTCAACACATGCTGGCTGAAGTAAAGTACATGATACAAGGAGCCAGTAATCATTCGCATGATGACATGTTATTTATTATTAAACGAATGGGCTTTTAAAGGAAACATGATGCACATCGTTCATAACACCTTTCGTCACCTATACACTTGGCAAGTTCAGAACACTTACAAGGGAGACTTTACACTTTAAACTTTTCAGCACACTTTACACTATCCAACACACAGTGTATAACGCACTTCACACTTTCCAGAACATTCTACATTTTACCATTTCCAGCATACTTTATACTTTAAAAACATTGAATGCTTTCCCGCACACTCTATACTTTTTTGGAACATTCCATGCTTTCCACCACACTCTACAATTCCCAGCGAAATAAAAACCCCCAACAATAAAATAATCCTCACCTCGGCCATTTGCTGCTTTCTATTCTCCTTGGTTTCCTCAGTATAAGTGTTGTGGTCAGTTTCAAGGATGATGAGGTTTCCACTGTCGGGATGAACGGCGAATCTGCGAGGCGTATACTGCAGGCTGGTGGATGCCTGGTTGAATACTGTGCCCAGCTTTTCGAGCGCTAAAATTCTGTGGATAAAGGTTTTATAGATTTTGCTAATACCTTCACACTAATTTACATAAAGCATATATTGAAAAAATAGGCTATATGGTCCTTTATTTAAGCATTATCCTAAACCCAAAATAACTGAACTAATAATTTAAATCGTTCTCTTACCTCAGTGTGTTTGCGGAGATAGCCACAATGCCTTCTGGACATTGTTCAGAGGCGAATCCGGATGCAAATTCAAGACTTTCATACGAAAGTGGAGTCAAGTGGAAGCGATTCTGGTGCTGATAACTCAACCACGTTCTACTCGACATAGCCAACACTGCATCTGAACCCTGTAGGAGAAACACAATAAATAATGTGGTAAAAGGGCACTAAAAACAGAAGCAAGAAATAATCCGCTAAAATATCTGCAAAATTATGCTCATTTATTTATGATTCATTTATTCAACACTTTTATGATTCATTTATTCAACACTGTCGGTTTTATTTAATGAAAAAAAAAACAGGTTTTGGAAGATAATTTAGAGATAAAAATTATAATTTAGAGAAGAAAATTAAATTTTATAAATTTGGAGAAGAAAAGATAATTTAGAAAAGAAAATTATAAGAACAAACCTGGGTTTGAACACGGAATAACTTGACTGCCCTTGTACCAAGGTACCGGGTACGAGTGTCCGATAGATCTCCTGTCACACTGTCCAGTGTGGTACGCAGGAGCACACCATTCTATGGAGTTGGGTTGTAACAAATCAAATTGAAAATATCACACCTAATGCCGCACTCTATACAATAACGCGGTGGCTTCTAGTAAGGTAAGAAACACTGTTCTCATACTTTTTTATGGCAAACTATATGTTATAAGTGAGTTCGTATTAAAACTTCTCTCTAATGGCTTCTACTAACTCTAATAACAAAAACAGAAGAATACTCTATTACCAAATTACCCAAAAAAAGGAATAGTCCAGGTTGCATGTTAAAAAATTAAAGATAAAACCTGAATAAGTTACCAATCAACCCCATCTGAAAAAACACAAAGTGTCACCTGAAGACCGATGTTGAGAACGAGTCCTCCGGAAGCTTTCTGAGCTCCAGTCTCGTCCTCCCCTCCTCCGATCTCGATGATGCACACTGACTCCGGAGTGGCAGGGAGCGCTTGCATGCTCAGTGGTTGCAAGCAATCCTAAAGTATCACGTATTCAACACAAACACAAAAATATTAAGTAAAGAAAAAATGGTGATCATTTTTTTTGTTTTGAACATACTACATTTTGACTTTTACATAACTAAATTCAAAAAAATATATAAAGCGAAGTAAAAATGGTGATCAATTTTTGTTTTAGACATATTGCAATTAGACTTTTAGACAATTAAAATCGACCTTAAGCAAAAGAGCTCACTATTAGATTAGCACTAACTTTGTCCAAATGTTAATGTTACCCAACATTTGTATATTACATAACGCAGAATTTTTCACAATACAATAATTGCCACTTAGAGGTTGTGGATAAGTTGTGTTAACTTCCTTAATGTGCAACACAGAAAAAACGACACTATAGATAATCTGTTGCATACTTTACACCCGATTTCAAATACCTAACTCCACCTTTTGTGTTCTAATATACAATTATCACCTGTGTTTTCACAAAGCAAGGGAAACTATTGGCATAAGTTTAAAAAATAGTGCTCACCGTTGGGTCGAGTGAGATGATACGAACGGTATTGTCAGCCAGTCCAACCGCCAGAAACCTCGTTCTTTGTTCGGCTGGTGGAACTTTGGAAAGATCCATGCAAACGACCTCGCTGTTCATTTCCTTGCGCTCTGTGTATTCGTTCAGCTGTCCTGTCTGCATAATGGAAGATATAATGTTATAATAGACAGATTTTAGATAACTAACACAACATTTATTACCAACCAATAAATAAATAAATAAAAAGAGATTAAATTCTAGGTCTAAACTAAAGATTGTCAAGCCTGTGTGAAAAATATAATGTAACCCTTCGTTCTAATTACATATTTACGCATTTACCAACATCGTAACATAACCATAAGTTTAAAACATATATCAAACCTGATCCATCTCAAAGTACACAAGTTCCCCTCCAGTAAGCGCAATGACAACTTGACGCTGGTTGACGGCGCATTTTAAGATGGTTTTCTTGCCGGGTGTCTTCCATTCGTTAACTCTCTTGTCAGCTCGAATGTGGCGGATGCCATCAGGATAGACCTGTCAGTTTGAAGTGGGTGTTGGATTGGATAGTTTTGATGCTTATAATACTATACAGTGTATTATGATGCTTTAATTAAAAGGGACTCCGTTGTCATGTATATATGTATGTCAGATGTCTACAACTCATTTTCAGGGTCTAAGCTTCTTGTATAGCAGTTTTTCATTAGTTTTTCAAAATACAGTTGTATTTTTTATTCATTCATGTTTAAACTTTAAAACTTTTACAAACCTCAATACACTCTTGACTTTTCACCTCTAATTAGCAAACAAAAATGTGAGTTTACCTGCACCAAAGCGTTTTCACCGAGAAGTGAACACGACAGAGTGGGCGTGGTCCCAAGGAACCCGGAATCGGTGACTTCTTCAACAGTTTCACCGATCGAGAGCACCAGGGTGGCGTTCACGAAAGACACAATAATGTAAGAATCGTATTCCTCTGTTGAAATTGGTTGGTCCATTTAAAGCGCAAAGTAAAGGCTAGTTTAATAATGATCACCATCCAGAAAAGCATGGGTTAATTTAGTACTCTTAAAGGCTGATTCATGAGGCTGGAAAATGACATGGGTTATATTACTTTAAAGCCCGTTATAACCAGATACAAATCATAAATAAGAATTAGAACATTATATGTTTATTGGGCACATGAACAAATATATACAAGAGAAGTGGTAAATCATTCGTTAAAGTATGAAATAATTAAATATAGTTGATATTATAATACATTATTACAATATATATGATAACTTGCTGCTTTACTCACCATCTTCTCTTATCTTGACAGTCCATACAGCATTAGGGTTACCAGGTAGCTCAGACACAGCCATTTCAGAGACCTAAGTATTGAAAACATGTATCACAGGTCAATGTCATGATCTTTTATCAGCTAAACTGAAATAGAATTTAAGGCGTTTTTAAGCGGATAATTTATGATGTGCATGGCTTGAATCTGGTGCTGTGTTTTTCGTTGATTGTTTGCTTATAACCCGTGTTTAAATTCAGTTCGTTCCTTGGTAGTTGGCTTTACTTTGTATTTTTTACAGTACAAGTATATTTTGTGAGTTCCTAAATTACCATTAAGTTTTGTTGTTACTCTATGTTACAGAGTCAAGTCAATAAAGTAGTTCCTTTAAACATTAATAAAATCCAAATTCATTGCATAAACTAATTTGTTTCTTATCATTAAGACTTCATTGATGACTAATGTATCTAATTTGTTTTCTTAGTGGATATTTCATGTTATTAAATTTTACAACTTTTTTGTAAAGAATTCGATGATTAGCGCTTTTCAATCATATTAAGTATCCATTGTTCATCCAACTACAGTATGTCACCCAGAGTAGCCAGAGGGTTAGAAGTTATAATACATTGCGTGAAACACTGGGTGAACTAGGTGTACAATTTACATTGTATGTATTCTACTACATAGAATAAAATGCGACCTGTATTCTACTACATAAAATGAAATGCGACCTCCAAACCATGACGAAGTATACGTAGTGAAGACCGAGGACCTCTTCCACACGTGACATACAGTTGTGGAGTGTCTTCATTTGCTAAATCCGAGATCTAGCGAAGATAAATTCATTTAGCAAATGAAACTGTCAGAAGAAGGGTCAGATGCGTATTTTACAGAATCTTTTAATGCACATTTCCTGTTTAGAGTATCTTACAATTTCATGCATTATTCTCCAAAAAATATAAATTACACTAAGTTAATGTAATAGGTGTGTTTCTTCGTTATATTATATAAAAACAATACAACAATTAAAGCTCGGATGAAAATCTCCTGTGTGAAAATGGTCTGACCTGACAAGCCATGATCGGAGATAAGCTATCGAGCTCGTCCACGAGCACGAGGTTGCGCAAAGCACGAGGAGCGTAGAAGAAGGTATCACCCTCCTCCAGTGGCATCGCGCTCGAGAATTCGGTCTCATCATCATCGTCGCCGAGGTGAGCGATTTGGTACAAACAGCTGAGAGGAAGTTGCAGGGAAACTTATCAATTGAAGAGTATGGTTAGAAGGATGCCTCTACTTGTTACATGATCGCTTGGAGCACTTGAAACTTTCAACTCTAAACCTAACTCTATCCTTAACCGTAACCCTTTAAGCAATCCAAGCGCTCGAAGTTATCCTGTAGTAATTAGAGGTATTGTGGCTAGACTGTTAATAGTAACAAGCCTTTAATGCCTGTTTTCTAAGTTTCCTGATACTTGTTTGGACCATGGAACCGACCCAAGAATTGTAATGGTGCTGCAAATTCCAAGTTTAAAAGCTTCTATTAAAACTTGCAAAGTTATGCTTTAATAATAATAACACACAAAAGTGAACATAAAACAAACAAATTTCCGATTTCAATTCCAAAACTCACTGATTCCCCATTTCAGCAGCAACAAATAAGAATCCAGTTCTCAGCACACACATGGCAGTGGCGATAGGAACTGTGTCGAAATATTTCAGTCGAATCTCTGTGACCATGTCCTCGTCTGTTTCCAATGTTACCTGGTGGACAAATGAAAAAAATTTATTTTTAAAATTTCTGTTAACTGGTCGACAAATGAAAAAAACTTAGTTTAAAAATTTCTGTTAACTGGTGGACAAATGAAAAAAACTTCGTTTAAAAATTACTGTTAACTGGAGGGAAAATAAAAAAAAATAAGTTTAAAAATGTTTCTTGCTTGAATTTCTTATTTTTTATCAAATTCTAGAATAATGGACTAAATTCGTAAAACCCCATTTGTATCGGTTAAAGGATAGGATAGGATATTTATGTTTATCCTCGTGAATGGGAAAACCAAGGGGGTTAATACAGGAGCAATCATCAGATCACCTCGCGCCCACCATCGGGTTACCGGAGTTATTTCAGTGTGTTGTATATAATAGACACATTTCGTTAATTGTTTTTAAAATATGTTTTTTAAAAGGTATTATTACTACAACCATGTCAGAATACACCCGCAAACTAAATGGTTGAAATGACAGAAATCGCTACCCCACCTTGAACATGTCACCCTGTTCGGTTTGAAGTAGGAAGAAATACATGGATTTGGTTTTGTGTGTTGCACTGCACACAACTAGCATTCCACGTTCTGGGTCATCTAGGTCATTCTGCTCAAATTAAAGGTTGAAAAATCATTAACATTAATATTTCAAAATACAATAACAAAATAGTCTAACTTTCAAATTAACTGTATATCGCAACACTATAAACACTCTGGTACAAACTTAAATGTGTACATTTTGCTTTAATTTTAGGTTAAAAGACTGAACTAAAAGGTATTTAATAGTGCTGCGAATTAACGGTTAATTTAAAAAACTAACTGATGTAACAATAATCGGTTAAGTGTTAACCGATTTTCTTCAAGCTACCATCAAATCGGCACCGTTTTTGACAAAGAAAGTTAAAGGTCGAAGAGTGTTAAAAAAAATAATGTTCATTGACGCATACTACAGTGTCAGACAGGTATTTCACGCCAGAAAAGCATGCATTTTACCAACCAACAAACTGATAAAAGTTCAAAAAAAGAGTTGTTAAAAATGGTTAAACGGTTAAAATTTGACGTGAGGGTTAACCATAAAAACGGTTAACCGTGTATTTTTTCGCACCCCTATTTAACACATGCATATTGAAATAAGAAGAAAATGGCATACCCTTCTCCTTGGGATAGGCGTTCTTATATCAGGCTGGTCACCAAAGTTCTTGTATGTGATATAATTCTCGGCGCACACCAGAACGCCACCTGGACCATCATTTCCACCAGGTACTGATATCAGGTGGTTCGCTCTGTCTTCCAGCGGCTCACTGTACTTACGAACCACATGGTTTAATCCAAGGTCCAGTTCATAGAAAGTTAACGTCTGGAGAAGATATAATATTTCTCTTGAAATATCAGTATTTAAATTACTCATAATTACAATGTTAAAACTTTACTGGTTTTAACTCACCATCAAAAAGTTTTGTTGAGCCAAACCCACATTTTTTTAATTTCTTATTGCATGAACTATATAGATTTAATGCCTGGTTCTAACAACCCCATCTACAATTCCATGGCAGTCTATGGCAAAAAAGCTACCTGTTGTGTAGTTTGCACGGCTTCCCCAGTAGGATCACTGTCTGCTTCCTCATAGTCGAGTTCTAGACAAGCAAACATCGGATTTTCAAATCCAACGTCTATGCCCACCATGTGGTAAACAAAGGTGTTGGCCTTGTGCGCCTCAAGTGGTGAAGAGATAGTAAGCCGAGCTTGGGAGTCGCGATTCAAGATATACACCAGTTTCTGTTTTTCTATTGCACCTGCAAAAAAGTAATATATATATATATATCTGCACAGCAATTTTAATTATATGGTTTTTATGAATGATACTTATGCAATAATCAAAGGTTGAAAAATTGATAAAATAAAAAAAACATTTTAGCAAACTGCAAAACCGCAACAAAATTATAGTTTTTTCTTACTCCTATACCCCGTATTTGTGTTTTAACACACACTTTTTGGAATTTTAAATAAACCAAACAAGACACCCTGGGTACATTTTTATGCTCCAGATTTTGGTTGAATAATTAATTTACTTTCTAGACTGAAATAAGAGCTGTCAGAATTAGCTTATTCAAATAAAATGATCACAAAAAAATTAAAACTACTGAACACTGTATAATACAGGTAAAAACTTAGATAGCTCTCAATGGTATAATAACTAAAAAATTTAGTAAAGCATTTACTTTGCACTTACCAATCATAACAGCCCTTCCTTTTGGATCAATGGCAAGAAATTGACCAGGCACAATTCTTCGACAACCACTTTTACCAAATGTTTCCAAATGAATCTAGATTGTGCATGTTAAAATATAAAGATACCGGTATTATTAAAATTTTAATACTTACGGGAAAATTGTTTCACAAGAAAATTTAATTTCACGTACATTAAAGCTAATTTATAATATCACTTCCACAGCTGGCTACATATACAAATAATCCATTTTTATACCAATATACTAGAGCAAATGTACTTATTTTTCCCTGGTGGTTGTTAACCGCTTGGTGACCTTGAGCTATATTATGAAAATTACACAGGTCACCTCATTGTTATATATTAATGTAATTATTATTAACATTTTTTTTATCACAGAATATTAAATATTTATCAAACAAAATGAAATGTTACAGGGAAGGAAAATTGGCATAGGAAGTCATCGAGTTAGCTATCAATAACGGCGTATATAGATATATTCAAGCTAAAAACCATTTACTTTTTCAAATTTGTTCTTGTTAGGAATATATTCCAGAATTGCAATTTTTCCAGAGTCGGAGCCACACACAACATAGTCCTTGTTGCCCCCTGTCAATCTAAACGCCATCAACGACCGAATCTCACCAAACACTTCAACGGTGATGAGAATATGGACCTTCCCAGTGTTCGGGTCTGGTTTTAACAACTCAAGCAACTTTCCTGTAATATAATTAAGTGGAAGATATTACTACTATTTTAGGTAGAAGTTTTGCTATGTATCAATTTTTTAAATCTCTATTATATGTAGTTTTATTAGATTTTGATATACAAATCTTTAAATAACAATTGTATTGATGAATAAAAAAGCGAATTAGTTTAACGTTGAAATGAGACAAAAACATTGATACAATGTAATGAATAAAATATAATATTTTTTTTAATTATACACTAACCTCGGGAAACAGCAATTTCTTGCTGCTTGGTGCCGGAGAAATTTCCATGTACTGCATGAGTAATGGAGCTTGATCTTTGGAGTGTAAGACCATACAAAAACATGTTGAGCCTATTTTGGTCGACCCCTTAAAAATATTTGCAAGTTAAAATTGGTAATTTAGTGTGAAGATTTAAGCCACAACTAGTTTAAAATAGTGTATAACTTTTAGGTGCACACTTTAATAATTAAGTATATATTTTAAACCAAACCACTAATTTTGTACTTTACACGGGCATATACATTATACAACCTAATTTACGTTTTTACAGCGTTACCCGCTTTACAACAAACAAATCTATTGACACACGGTAATCAGTCATGCGTTATTAAACAGCTACTTTTTATTTCGTCCCCATTGTAAGATCATCTTGCCCAGTCGGAGGATATGCCTTATGATTTCAGGAAAGGATAGAATAGGATTTTCATGTTAATCCCCATGAGTACAAAAACCAAGGGGTTAACACAAGGAAACAACCGACCAGCTTGCGAACAGTTTATTACCTGAACCCGTTCGGCTGAAAGGCGACGCACTAAACCACTATACTAATTTGTCGGACAAAAAGACAAGCTTCAAGCGTTGTGATCGCATGTTTACCTTGTGACTGTAGGAATAAATGTTACGTGAATTGTACCAAACCAATAACATAAAACAAAAGATGAATTAATAAATGCTTTTTTTAAATTGCCTGTAACGCCAGAACTGATTGAATTTTAAATTTGCGGTAAAGCCGTTTATGAATATTGAGACAATTCGGAAATATCTCCCCGCTGATGTTGCATATAAACTATGTATATCTAAATAAAAGCGGTACCTCTAAATACTACAGGTACAGGATCGCTTGGATCGCTTTTAAAAGCTACAATATGTCCAAAGGATAGATATTCGGAAACTTTACATATGGGTGAATTTAATAACAATATTATAATATTAATATTTCACTTTGTTTTAAATCACAATTACCAGTAGAAACTATATGGTTTGATTAGACCAGGGGTTCTTAACCTTTTTTGTCTCGTTTACCCCTTTCCGAATGAAAAAAGTATAATTTACCCCCATCTTCTTGGTGGCCCTTTGTCAAGAAAAGTAAAGCAAATCTTTTCGTTTTTTTGCCAGGGAACACATCAAAATAGTTTTTTTAGTTATGAAAAATTACAGTAAACACACAAGAATGTAAAAATTTTCTTTTAATGCTAACTAACACACAATTGAAGTTTGCTTTAGCTTATAATTTAGTCAATTTACCCCTTCAATCGGTAACACTTACTCCTTAAATTTACCCCAAAGGGGTAAATTTACCCCTGGTTAAGAACCCCTGGATTAGACAAATGTGATATTTTAAAACTCTTACACCACAGAAGATTTTAACTTTTTTATTTGGTCGTTCTGCATTTCACATTTCTAGGTAAAAGAACTTTTTTAACCTTTACCTTACCCAACCGAGCTTTTTAGTTCTTTAACCTGTGTTGCGTGCTGCGTTCAGGGTTGCCATTTGGCCTTTTTCACGGCCAAATTTCAGAAATTTGGCCGTACCAAAATCGCCCCAGACGCGAAAAAAATAGTTTGGCCGTGCGGAAAAATCTGGTCGAATTTGGCCGTATAAGCATATTGTCAAATTTTTAGCCAAAACGTCATATTATTTTTACGCTACAGTAGAAAAAAGGCAAAAAGAGAGACAGTATATGGAAATAAATTAATATCAACTGTCTCATTCACAAATCACAAAGCTGATTATGACGTTTTAAAATAAAATAATAACGGTAGGCATTCCTATATAGTAGTTGAACGGGTTTAACAAATCTGGAGGGAATTAAAATTATACAATTTTTCAACAAATAAAGAGATAAATAGCCCAATTGGCTAAATTAAATAGTTTATTTTGCACTTGATACGAATTGGCCGAATTTTGGCCGTAAAGCAAAAACAGTTTGGCCGTAAAGCGTACTTTGCGTCTGGCAACCCTGGCTGCGTTTATTATATATTATATAAATGACCTAACATCCATTTCCACAGTTTTTTTTAGTTTAGCTTTTTTGTTGCTCCTTCGTTACAATAAAGAAGAATAGCACAAGGTTTAACCCTGATATCATAGTACTTTTTACTAAAAGGGTACTATGCTGTTAAAAAGAGTTAAGTCGCTACTAAATTACCGTCTTGGTTAAATATGTGACTCATTGTCTCTTCTGTATTACATATAAAATATTGTATTGTTATAGATTTTCAAGGACCATTTTCAGTGATGAATACTTATAAATATGCACCCGTTAAACAATATGAAGAAATAGATTTTAAGTCCCCTTTTGTTTTTGCCGGAGATGAAAAACAAGTAAAAAAGAAAATGAACATTGAAAACAACCAAGCTTGGTTTGATTGGATTTGCACATCTATAGTCAAGTTGTTTGTATTTATTCTTTTTGTCATCACTTTACCATTTTCTGCATGTGTTTGCTTCAAAGTCGCCCACCAGTATGAAAGAATCGTTATCTACAGACTTGGAAGATTGATCCCAGTAAAAGGTCCAGGCATAATACTAGTGTTGCCATGTATTGATCACTGGAAAAAAGTGGACCTGAGAATAAAAGCTTTTAATGTCCCTCCTTCGAAACTGTGCACCACAGATGGTTGTATTATTTCTATTGGTGCAATTGTTCATTTTCGTGTCCAGGATCCACTCCTAATGAGTCTGTCCGTGCAAGATATGAACCATTCAATTAGAGATGCATCGCAGGGTTGCATGATGAATATGCTCTGCAAGAAAACCTTCAATGACATAAAAACTAAGAGACAAGGCTTGTCGTATGATTTGCAAGTGGATATCAACCATTCAGCCAAAGAGTGGGGCCTTGAAGTCAGTAGAGTTGAACTGTCAGATATCACACTGATAATGGCACCACAAAGTAAACCGTCTGCATTTATGCCAATGCATGGTGCCCCTCTACCACCACAGGCGGGTGATGCATTCATGGGTTCCGGTGTAGATAACTTTGGTGGTATAGCTCAGTTTGCAACACAGCTCTTCACACAAGTTGCGAACGCGCAATCTCAACAGGCAGCAACAGTTGATGATGTGCAGCAGAGTGACTTCACAATAGACAACCTGCTGCGTGTGGTTCGCTCAACTGTAAACGAGGACCTCGTCGCAGAAGTCTCCTCACTTTTCCAATTCAAAGTGTCGGACATTGAAAATGGGAATTTCTATGCCGATTTGCGGTCTGGTGTTGGAGGGATTGGAACTGGAATTTGTGGTGATTTTCCGGATGCTACTTTCACGCTATCATTACCAACATTACAGAAGATAATAGCAGGCTCACTGAGTCCCTACAATGCTTTTATAAGTGGCAGATTGAAGGTGGAAGGGGACAAAGACAAAGCAATGAAACTTCAAGATGTAGTGAAAAATATAAAAATATAACTGATCTATTACATAATGTACCGTAATAATACACTGTGTTTTTATATAGAAACTAGACCATTGACATAATGAATAGTTAAACACTTAATTATGTCCTGCAAGAATTGGATATTGTGTTTTTCTTATTTGATTTCATCAGGTTTTGTTTTAATAAAATCTAGTATACCGGTACCATCATCGGCATATCAGCCAAGCACTTTAATGGATATTGTATTGACATAATTGGCTTCTTTACACAAATATATATATATTTGAACAGGAAACTTGTATTTTGTCAGCACATATGTTGCCAACATTACAAACACAATCTACATGTTTACAAAGCTCTAAATGCAGTTCGAACAAGGTCTTCTAAGCACGGATAGGATAACAGACACTAAATGATGATGTTTTACCAAGCTTTTGTTACTTCCATCTTCAATCAAAGGTGATGCAAGCAACAAAGGTTTGGGAAACATCAACATGAAGTTAATCGCGTTATCCATGTAGTTTTTTATTCATGATAAGATTTAAAAACGGTTGTGCGAATTAGAACCACTACACATTTATACAAGTGGGCCAAAAAAGGTTAGGAAATAAATATAGATCTCACAAATTACAATTCTCGATATATATCAAGTATAAAACAAAAGAAATTAGTTGCAGAAAACGGTGGCAACAATTGTTGAAATATGATGCATAAGAAGAATCTGTCGTAAAATAGTTTCCATTGCTAATGATTTTTTAGTGATTTTGGAAAAACAACATAAATACTATTACTTATTCCTAAAACAATAGGGTGAACATTTTTATGCATGATATGAAGTGAATTTGTAACCTTAGAAGTACCATTTACAACACATGCTCTAACCTTGCCTAACCCATCCTATACCAATGATATATTTTTATTATTTACTGGATGAACGTGTTGCAGATATAGGCTGCGTTTTAAAACAATAAGAAAATTGACCAAAATGCATCTCAAAAATTTCAAAGAAAACCGGAATATTTGCAAATAAATTTCCTTAAGAAACTAATAGTCCAGTTAATGGACTCTCAATTATAAAAGTTCAATTATAATTGTAAGAACTGGGTTGGTTTTTAGGTGTCTTATTTTTTCCTTAATTTCCTTAAGAAACTAATAGTCCAGTTAATGGACTGTCAATTATAAAAGTTCAATTATAATTGTAAGAACTGGGTTGGTTTTTAGGTGATCTTATTTTCCTTCGCGAATAAAATGCGTTAGTTGCAGTTATACAAGCAAGTGCACTTTGTCATAATGCTGCCACCCGTTTTGCACTAGAAATTACGATTCGACTAATAAGGTTATGATTAGGTGGTTTTTCACTGCCACGCCGAGGGTGGAAAGTCATTAAATTCGGCCATTTCTTGCACCGGCTGACCTTGGTAGCTGAAAGCTATCCTCATGCGAAGTCTTGGCTGTGCCTGCAGTTTTATTCAAATATTAGACATGTTAAAACACCACTGACCAATAAGTGGCATGGTATCCAACAAAACCATAGGCCATCAATCTATCATAACAGCTTCATTGTGCTTGTTTTATCTTTAAACTAAGAACCACAGTGACCAGTTCACTACTAGTCTTAGTGTCACTACTTTACTTAAGTTTAAGGGACTTAGTTTAATGTAAAATGAAATAGTAATGATATGCCAAAAATTTAAAACAAATTTTTTTAACACTAAGCAAATGAATATTTACACAAACATTTTGACTAGTGTGACACATTAGAATCTTAAAAATCTTTAATACAAAATTTTAAAATATACGTTACCTTATTTGGATTGTTTAGTCGAATAGTCTGCGTAACAGCGTTACTGTTGCTTGGGCCGATGCTATTTCCACTTGGTGGCAGCATTTGGAGTTGAAACGACTTTAAAAAAAACAATGTTAAAAATAAGGTTGTGTGGCTAAATGGTTAACATGACCAATACATATACCGACTTATATACAAAAAAACGGTCCTGGTGAGGAGACCATTATGGGTTCAAAATTTGGCTCGGTAAAAAAAAACAATGTTAAAAGTACGGTTGTGTGGCCGAATGGTTAACGCGGCCGATACATATACCAACTTTTATAAAAAAAAACGGCCTTAGCAACGAACCAATTATGGGTTCTAAACTAAGCCTGTAACAAAAAAAACAATGTTAAATAAATGGTTTGTATGTAACACCACTTAAAAAACTTTTCTTACTGTATTACCCTGGACATTTTTAAACATAAAAAAGTATTTAAACCGCAACATAACGTAATTTGGACAACAACAACATACCTTTGGAACAGCAGCTTGAAAGACAAAGTCGTTGATATTTTGTGGGTTGGAATTAGTAGCAGTTAGGTTAACATTGAGAACATTTCCTTCTCTTTCAAATTGAAATTTAATCAAAAGCCCCGATTTTTCGAAAGCTGTCACTCCTGGTGCTGGTGCTTCTGTTAAATAAATAAATAAAGTGTTAATAAATAAATGTCAAATTTTCAATAACTTAAATTTACGATAGAAGGTGCATAGATCATAGACTACTGAATGGTTCGTGTCTATATTGTTCTTTTCCATTGTACGTTTTGACTATTTAGCATATTGTTTTGACTTCCCATGCAAGCTGCGCCCGTTCGCGTTCGTAATTGGCCTTGGATACTCCACGAAGTCAAAAAGATTAAGAACCACTGAACTAAACTATTTAAAGCTAATTACCATCAAAAATATTAAAACCTAGTAGGTTAAGACATAAGTTAAGCTTAATTAAAAAAACTTAAACTAGACAATTTACATTAAATATAGGGAAATCGAGTCGTAATAATATCTTACTTTGCATTATGTTGTTTGGGGCTTGGGTGTTTAATCCATCGAGTAAAGAGTCCCCCATGAGGTTATTCATAGGAGGTGTGGCGTTGTAGCCGTTCACAGCAGGCTGGGGTTGACCGGAGAACCCCAGGTCTAACAAACTACTCAGGTCATTGTTATTTGTAGGGGCGATGGGTGGGGGTGGTTGGGTTGATGGTGCACTCGAGCCAAAGTCAACCAGGTCAAGCAACAAGTCGACGTTACTTTGCTACAAGATTGGGAGATATATGGATCGAGTTAGAAACAAATAAAACACTTTTAAGGGTCGTTTGTACTGTCTTCTTTTTAATTGTGAAGCATTTTATATATGGATCATGGTAAAAACAAATAAAACACTTTTAAGGATCATGTATAGGCCTACTGTCTTCTTTTTAATTGTGAAGCATTTTAATGCTGTAACTACCCACAATGTTTTTAGTCAAATAAATGACTTAAATCTTAAGATGTTAGAACTGCTTCTACATCGGCTAACTCAACTACTTCTATCAAATAATTTACGACTTATACAAAAAATGTCTGATGGCAATAAGTTACAATGAACTCAAATATTTGAAATTGGGAATAAAAATTATTAAATTGTCTTAAAAAATTGAATAATTTTACAAACTCTCACTTTCGATATTAGTTTGTCTTAAAAACACATAATGCAAATAGTTTGTCTTAAAAACACATAATGCAAGTATAATGCAATGGAGCTTATCAGTGAAAAAAAAACCTGCTGTGGTTCTGGTGCCGCTACCACTGCCGGTTGTTGAACCGACTCCACTTGTTCAGCGGTCCCTTCCTCCCCATCCTCACTATGGTTGGGAGGCGTCACCTTCTCGAACTGCGGCATGTGCTCCAACACACCTGGTCGCAGGTTGTCGTGCTTGTTGAACAAGACGTTGTACTCGACCGAGCGCTGCTGCACCTCCATGTTGTGCGAGGTGGAGTGAATGCTGATGATCTCTTGGGTTTGCCTGTGGGAGAGTGCAGGTTATACATTGTCAAGTACGGTTGGACTAATGTGATTGCTGTGTGCCTTTATTAAATATTTCACACTCACAATTTTAGAAAACTCAATTTATTAATCATGTATGTACGCTTGCCAACGTAAGTATAAGAATGATCAAGACAACGTTTTGTATGCTTACATTTGGGATATTACAAAGACATCATATAACAAGTAATCGAAATAGCAGCCATTACAGTCACTACACTATAGTAATTCCGATCGTTAACATGTTCTTACTTTAATATGGTTTAAAGGTGCAACTAAGAACTAACCACATAAACGTTGAAGTATACAGTAACTTGTGATAGTTCAACCCAGTAAATTTGGGCATTATTTACATATATTGAAATCTATATAACCGAGAAAGGCATTTTCTTAGTTAAAAAGCAGTATAATTGCAGTGCGGTTTAGGCAAAATCGGCACTTCATACGAAGAAACAATTGACGTCGTAAGTTAAATTTATCGTTCTGAACAATTGCAATAAATATAATACATAAGACGAGTTTACCTAATACATCCTTGAAACCGTGTACTGAGCTTCATGACAGCGTTGATTGCATACGACTTTGTCACCGCAGTTGATAGTGAAGTTCTTAGCACTTTATCAAGCATATCAAGCACATCCTTTTCACTTATCTGTATAAGCAAGGAGTTGTAATGAAAAAAGGTAAAAAATATTATTTTATATTTTTCCAAAATTTTTATTGTATATTGTGCCAAAAGTTTTCATACAGCATAAATTAAAAAAACTTATGGTTTTTTTGGTACTTACTTTGAAAAAAATAATAATGTGTATTAAAGTACAATACAATTGGAAAATTCTTAAACTAATATACATAATACATATACATAAACAAATAAATCATCCTTATTTTTGGTTAAAATAAACGACAACCCTAGTTCTTCCTTTAAAGAGTGTAAGAGCTTCTTTTCTATTGTTCAATATATATACTTTGGGAGTATAATGCAGGAAGAATTGTCTTGACTATCCTACATCTCACTCTTTAATTCTAATTATTTCCGCCTTGGTACTCATTAAAATCCCAATAAATGGAACTTACATTGACAGGTTCATCTTCCACGGGAGCAGACACCAGTTCATCTCCATACTCACCGAGGCACCAACACGCAACCTAAGGATTTTCGGAAGTTTATTTGCATTATTTATTAAAGATGTGACTTGAAAGTAGCAAAATTGTAAAGCACACGCACAGTGCATAGTTGGATTGTCTCTCATACACTGGCTTATGAGCAGACGCTTAATATAAAGAATACAAACATCAGTCTGTTGGATTGCAACCGTGGTATGCAGACCAGACTTAAACTACGATTAAATATTTCTATAGCATTTCGATGTCAATATTCATACCTAGGGTTGAATTTGTAATATCAAGGATTTACTAATAGATAAATATCTGTATAAAGAAAA